>OV049862.1:6600000-7115000 GCA_920104075.1 Melanargia galathea | reverse complement strand
TGCCTCGCAGTTGCTTAAGAGACTCACTAGCGTATCGAATTAATAGTTTCTACTTTATAGTGGTTCACATAAGTATCTAAAAAGAAAAGAAAACAGCTTATAGCTGCATACAGTTCACATGTGTAATTTTATTCAGTTTTTGCTGAATTACAGTACACCAGTGAACTATTAGACAGTTTTTTTGCAGAATTTAAGAGTTTTAACTATTCATGTCCCTGTTTAACAGGAATCCACCATTTATTGTATAATCTATAAATGTACTGATTAATTTTTCAACTTTTATGATGTTTTGTGTATGAATTAGGAATGTGTTGCATTAGTTTTTACTTCCTCATATCTAATAACTTTTAATCTTATAATTCTTTCAAAGCACTAAAAATTGTTTATTCAAGTTATCATCACAGCTTATTTATGTTAAACTACTTAAACACTGAATATTTTCATGGTGCACTAAAATTTTCTTAGATAATATATAATTACCTATATTTATATAATGTCAGTAAAATTACATTCCCAATCATTTTTCTTTTATTAATATGTAAAACAATGTACTTATCAGGGAATATTGAATATTATCCACATATGTGTTCCATTGGTAGAGCTATATAGGTTATTAATTTGCTTATTTGCTTAATTAAGTTTGCTACTTCAAATATGTTCACTTTTACACAGGCTGCAAACAACTTTTCCCAGTTTAAAACATGTAGGTATTATACGTGACTATTTTCTGAATAAAAAGTAACTTGACCTTTTGGTCAGTCGATATTCAGCGCATAGAAGTCCGCATAGTCGCCTACTTGAGTGGTCAGGCGACCATGCGGATCTGCCAAAACGTGTAAAATAAAAGCTGAGGTAGCATGTAAGTAATACCTACCTAAATCATAAATGCCTAAATTGCTCCAGAATAATGGAGGCAACGTCAGCTATTAGTGTTATCTTACCAGCTCAAACACCAGTAAATCACGAATCAGTCAAAAAACAAAAACTACGATTAAACATATTAAATCATAAATCTTGACAAATATTGTGTACTTACCTGATCTGGTGGGTCCCAACTTAATAAACTATGTGATTTAGAGAAAATCACACTTTCAGGTACTTAAAATTCAATAAATCACTTGAAAGAAATGAATTAGCAATTAGCATCACAGATTAGCATTTAGCAAAATGGCGTCGGGTGGCGTTCATCCCGCCGGAAGTGTTGCCAGTTCAGCTTTTTTGTTTCCCAACCAAAGATGTGAATTATTTTGAAATACATTTATTATTTTAAATGCAAATGCAAAATACTTACCTACCTATTTTTTAATTGCATTTGAAACACTTTTTTTTTTAAATGGATTTAGTATTTTATTCGGAGTGTAATTTTATTAGTAGGTATATGTAGACCCGAATCTCATGAAAAATAGGAAAATTAAATTAAACACTAGGTTAACTCGGCTGCCCTAGTGATAAACAAAGTACTAAATTTACCAAAAGTGTGGTTAAAAAAACAAAACCTTTTTATAGACATTTATAAATAAATCCAATAAATTCCCAATCTATTTCAAATCTCCCCGCAGGTTGGGAAACTCCCCACAAAATGGCCACCCTGCGCTTGTCGTGTCAAACAACGTTTCATTTCACGCAAATTTTTATCATATCATATCACATATTATTCATTTCAAAAAATATGTTTTAGGTTTGTTTTATTCCTTCATGATTAAATTATTAAACGAAATCAAGCACTTTTTCCCATATTTATCGATTTTTGTTTATTGGAGATCAATATTAAGACCTAAAGAAAGTCACGGACAAGTCATCACATATTTTTTAGATAAAAAACTAATAGTGGTTCTGCCCCCTGATTGTGTAACTTTTGACGATGAAATGGTATTCATTTGATGGCCTAAGGCCATTAAAGTAAAATATACCTTGAATGTATTATTTTAAAGTCACAAATTCAGTATAACTGATTTCAACATGGAGCGTTATGGATCGTATCGTACATACCTAAACGTATAAGAATGGATAGAC
This sequence comes from Melanargia galathea, assembly GCA_920104075.1. Classification (NCBI taxonomy): domain Eukaryota; kingdom Metazoa; phylum Arthropoda; class Insecta; order Lepidoptera; family Nymphalidae; genus Melanargia; species Melanargia galathea. Next base: position 7,112,987 of record OV049862.1, on the reverse strand, counting down.
GAAATTGAGCTCTATTTCAATGGTGTTATGGTTTATTTTACTTTGATGCCTTAGGCCATCAAATGAATACCATTTCATCGTCAAAAGTTACACAATCAGGGGGCAGGTTATAGTAGGCTCCTATTGCGAATCCTTAATCCTGAGTCCTGACACTGTAGAATAATTACTTAATGCCCACCTAAGTTATGAAGATTCAGGAAGTGTTCATAGTGAATTAATATTGTAGGTACCAAGCAACAACTTTATGATTAGACTCCAAGTCTTATCCCAGGTAATGCAGGGTACTGTAGCACCCCTTATTAGCAATTTCTGTCGGGGTTTTATGCCAACGGTAGTCATCGGTTGGTAGCATTTAGGAAGATGGTGGTTGAGATGCCAACTAAGTCCCTCTGTAAGGCCAATTACATGAAATGTTATGTTACGTCATGCAGTCTTGCTTACAATCTTTTAACATTGGGCCAACGATGATGATGTTGATGCTGCAAAATACTGAGCTCCTAAGCCGTAGAGATTCTGACATCTGCAGCATTATTGTGATCGGAATTAACTCAGATACGTTTTTAACCGACTTCAAAAGAGGTTAAGTATCAATTCGACTGTTTATGTAGGTATGTAATATTATTGGAACTGCAAGATATTCACATTTAAAGGTCCGTCCAAACTTGTAACATTTCATCGAACCGAACTGCGTAACCGTGTCAACACCGCGTAGTAGTTACGATAGTGTGGACTCAAACTTCTTATTTTTGCGATGTCTATGTGCTCCCGTGGTCAGATTTTTAAAAGCTTATATTTCCGAAACTATAGGGTACAGCCCCATGTTGTTGGTACTCAAACTTCTTATTTTCGCGATTTCTATATGCTTCCGTGGTCAGATTTTTAAAAGCATATATTTCCGAAACTATAGGGTACAGCCCCATGTTGTTGGTACTCAAACTTATTATTTTCGCGATGTCTATATGCTCCCGTGGTAAAATTTTTAAAAGCTTATATCTCCGAAACTATAGGGTACAGCCCCATGTTGTTGGTACTCAAACTTCTTATTTTCGCGATGTCTATAAATGGTAACGTGGTCAATTTTTAAAAGCTTTTATCTTCGAAACTATAAGGTGCAGCCCCATGTTGTTGGTACTCAATCTTCTTATTTTTGCGATGTCTATGTGCTCCCGTGGTCAGATTTTTAAAAGCTTATATTTCCGAAACTATAGGGTACAGCCCCATGTTGTTGGTACTCAAACTTCTTATTTTCGCGATGTCTATATGCTTCCGTGGTCAGATTTTTAAAAGCATATATTTCCGAAACTATAGGGTACAGCCCCATGTTGTTGGTACTCAAACTTATTATTTTCGCGATGTCTATATGCTCCCGTGGTAAATTTTTTAAAAGCTTATATCTCCGAAACTATAGGGTACAGCCCCATGTTGTTGGTACTCAAACTTCTTATTTTCGCGATGTCTATATGCTCCCGTGGTCAAATTTTTAAAAGCTTATATCTCCGAAACCATAAGGTGCAGCCCCATGTTGTTGGTACTCAAACTTCTTATTTTCGCGATGTCTATATGCTAACGTGGTCAGATTTTTAAAAGCTTATATCTCCGAAACTATAAGGTGCAGCCCCATGTTGTTGGTACTCAAACTTCTTATTTTTGCGATGTCTATGTGCTCCCGTGGTCAGATTTTTAAAAGCTTATATTTCCGAAACTATAGGGTACAGCCCCATGTTGTTGGTACTCAAACTTCTTATTTTCGCGATGTCTAAGTGCTCACGTGGTCAGATTTTTAAAAGCTTATATTTCCAAAACTATAGGGTACAGCCCCATGTTGCTGGTACTCAAACTTCTTATTTACGCGATTTCTATATGCTTCCGTGGTCAGATTTTTAAAAGCATATATTTCCGAAACTATAGGGTACAGCCCCATGTTGTTGGTACTCAAACTTATTATTTTCGCGATGTCTATATGCTCCCGTGGTAAAATTTTTAAAAGCTTATATCTCCGAAACTATAGGGTACAGCCCCATGTTGTTGGTACTCAAACTTCTTATTTTCGCGATGTCTATAAATGGTAACGTGGTCAATTTTTAAAAGCTTTTATCTTCGAAACTATAAGGTGCAGCCCCATGTTGTTGGTACTCAATCTTCTTATTTTTGCGATGTCTATGTGCTCCCGTGGTCAGATTTTTAAAAGCTTATATTTCCGAAACTATAGGGTACAGCCCCATGTTGTTGGTACTCAAACTTCTTATTTTCGCGATGTCTATATGCTTCCGTGGTCAGATTTTTAAAAGCATATATTTCCGAAACTATAGGGTACAGCCCCATGTTGTTGGTACTCAAACTTATTATTTTCGCGATGTCTATATGCTCCCGTGGTAAATTTTTTAAAAGCTTATATCTCCGAAACTATAGGGTACAGCCCCATGTTGTTGGTACTCAAACTTCTTATTTTCGCGATGTCTATATGCTCCCGTGGTCAAATTTTTAAAAGCTTATATCTCTGAAACCATAAGGTGCAGCCCCATGTTGTTGGTACTCAAACTTCTTATTTTCGCGATGTCTATATGCTAACGTGGTCAGATTTTTAAAAGCTTATATCTCCGAAACTATAAGGTGCAGCCCCATGTTGTTGGTACTCAAACTTCTTATTTTTGCGATGTCTATGTGCTCCCGTGGTCAGATTTTTAAAAGCTTATATTTCCGAAACTATAGGGTACAGCCCCATGTTGTTGGTACTCAAACTTCTTATTTTCGCGATGTCTAAGTGCTCACGTGGTCAGATTTTTAAAAGCTTATATTTCCGAAACTATAGGGTACAGCCCCATGTTGCTGGTACTCAAACTTCTTATTTACGCGATGTCTATATGCTTCCGTGGTCATATTGTTAAAAGCTTATATCTCCGAAGCTATAAGGTGCAGCCCCATGTTGTTGGTACTCAAACTTCTTATTTTTGCGATGTCTATGTGCTCCCGTGGTCAGATTTTTAAAAGCTTATATTTCCGAAACTATAGGGTACAGCCCCATGTTGTTGGTACTCAAACTTCTTATTTTCGCGATGTCTAAGTGCTCACGTGGTCAGATTTTTAAAAGCTTATATTTCCGAAACTATAGGGTACAGCCCCATGTTGCTGGTACTCAAACTTCTTATTTACGCGATGTCTATATGCTTCCGTGGTCATATTGTTAAAAGCTTATATCTCCGAAACCATAAGGTGCAGCCCCATGTTGTTGGTACTCAAACTTCTTATTTTCGCGATGTCTATATGCTAACGTGGTCAGATTTTTGGAACGTTGGACCAACAATATTATTATACCTTGTTGTTCAACCAACTATAGCGAACATTGGCCCAACGTTAAATATTTTGCTATTATTACAACGCTGTAGTCTGTAGTTAGGCCAACGTTGCACCAACAGTATGATTATACCTTGTTGTTCAACCAACTATAGCGAAGGTTGCCCCAACGTTACATATTTTACATATATTACAACGCTGTAGTCTGTAGTTAGGCCAACGTTGGACCAACAATATTATTATACCTTGTTGTTCAACCAACTATAGCGAACATTGGCCCAACGTTACATATTTTGCATATATTACAACGCTGTAGTCTGTAGTTAGGCCAACGTTGCACCAACAGTATGATTATACCTTGTTGTTCAACCAACTATAGCGAACGTTGGCCCAACTTTACATATTTTGCATATATTACAACGCTGTAGTCTGTAGTTAGGCCAACGTTGGACCAACAGTATGATTATACCTTGTTGTTCAACCAACTATAGCGAACATTGGCCCAACGATACATATTTTGCATATATTACAACGCTGTAGTCTGTAGTTAGGCCAACGTTGCACCAACAGTATGATTATACCTTGTTGTTCAACCAACTATAGCGAACGTTGGCCCAACGTTACATATTTTGCATATATTACAACGCTGTAGTCTGTAGTTAGGCCAACGTTGGACCAACAGTACGATTATACCCTGTTGTTCAACCAACTATAGCGAACGTTGGCCCAATGTTACATATTTTGCTTATATTACAACGCTGTAGTCTGTAGTTAGGCCAACGTTGGACCAACAGTATGATTATATCTTGTTGTTTAACCAACTATAGCGAAGTTTGCCCCAACGTTACATATTTTGCATATATTACAACGCTGTAGTCTGTAGTTAGGCCAACGTTGGACCAACAGTATGATTATACCTTGTTGTTCAACCAACTATAGCGAACATTGGCCCAACGTTACATATTTTGCATATATTACAACGCTGTAGTCTGTAGTTAGGCCAACGTTGGACCAACAGTATGATTATACCTTGTTGTTCAACCAACTATAGCGAACGTTGGCCCAACGTTACATATTTTGCATATATTACAACGCTGTAGTCTGTAGTTAGGCCAACGTTGCACCAACAGTATGATTATACCTTGTTGTTCAACCAACTATAGCGAACATTGGCCCAACGTTACATAATTTGCATATATTACAACGCTGTAGTCTGTAGTTAGGCCAACGTTGGACCAACAGTATGATTATACCCTGTTGTTCAACCAACTATAGCGAAGGTTGGCCCAACGATACATATTTTGCATATATTACAACGCTGTAGTCTGTAGTTAGGCCAACGTTGGACCAACAGTATGATTATACCTTGTTGTCCAACCAACTATAGCGAACGTAGGCCCAACGTTACATAATTTGCATATATTACAACGCTGTAGTCTGTAGTTAGGCCAACGTTGGACCAACAGTATGATTATACCTTGTTGTCCAACCAACTATAGCGAACGTTGGCCCAACGTTACATATTTTGCATATATTACAACGCTGTAGTCTGTAGTTAGGCCAACGTTGGACCAACAGTATGATTATACCTTGTTGTTTAACCAACTATAGCGAACGTTGGCCCAACGTTACTAGATTGTTGGCAATACTGCATGACGTAACGTAACATTTCATGCAGTTGGCCTTACAGAGGGACTTAGTTGGCATCTCAACCACCATCTCCCAACATGTTACCAACCGTTGGCTACCGTTGGCAACAAACCCCCAACGAAAATTGCTACTAGGGAGGGCTCTGGCGCGGGCGTACCTAGTACCTACCTAGAATGTAATATGTAGGTATATTGAAAGCACATCGAATATAGGTACTTAACCTAAAGTAGAGCTTAAATACATATACATATAAAGTTGACCCGGGGCACTCGGTGTTTAGCGGGGATTTGGTGTGATTTCGTGTGTAGGTAAATAGGTATAGGTAACTTACTTACCAAGAATAATTTTGGGTAAAGCGTAGATAGATTAGATAGCTATTGCATAAATAGGTACCTGGGTACATAGGACTCTATTTATCTTACTATAGATATTTTAACGGAATTTCCCAATTGATCACGGACAGGTTTTCGACAAAGACATACGATAATGATAAATGCATACTTAATATAATATGCCTAGGTCAGTGAAGTATTCACTTTAAAATTTTTATTTTTTAGCAGCTAGGTACATAATAAGCCTCAATAGCGCAACGCTCGTCGGGCGTGTATGAAAACCGAAAGATCAACGGTTCAAATCCCACCCGTTGCACTTTTGTCGTACCCACTCCTAGCACAAGCTTAAAACTTATTTTGAAGGGGCAAGGGGAATGAATATTAGTCATGTTAAGCATGCCTAATATTCTTTTTAAAAAAAATTATAATTCTGTGTCGTGCTCCCATAGACAAAATACCTACTGCTTTACCGGATATCGATAGCGCCTTATTTATAGGTCCTTACCGATAGATATTTAATTAATTAGAGCAATTTCTTATTGTAGTTGTAGGTACGTAGGTACCTAGTTCTTTTAACTCCATAGTGACAAAGGAATAACTAGGTAGAGATATTACGTATACAATAGGTACATATTAAGTTAATAAGTGACGATGTAGGTATTTTCCTTTTGCCTGGCTAGAGGCTGGTCTAATAATAATTTATTTATAAGAATGTCAAGGAGAACAACTTTTGTGGAAAATATCGTACCTATGTTCGCATCATCGACCTCATTCGATGGTTCGCATTAGGGTTTACGGAACCGGTTCTGTTTTTGAGAACCGGGAATTTCGGGACTTTTACCCAAAGGAACCGGGAATTCCCGGTTCTTTCGGGATTTTCGGTTCTTTGTAGTTTTATTTTATAAAACACGTTTAACACTTTAAAAGTAAACCACAATGAAATATTTATGTAATTTTTATTGTCATTTAAACTTTCATCCGCTATTTAACCCACTTGGAGATAGAATTTCCAAAAATCCTGAAATTCAAAATTTTTATTTTTATCGAAAGTTTAAATACCAATTTTCATGGATATCACTTGAAAAATGACCGACTTTCATGCAAACTTTCATCCTCTATTTAACCCCTTTAGGGGTGGAATTTCCAATAATCCTTTCTTAGTTAGCCTGCGTTGAAAAAGCTTACGAATTCAATGTACCGTGTGTTTCGTCTACTACAGTAAGGCCTTTGACTGTGTGAACTGGAAGCTCCTATGGACAGTTCTCCAGGAAATAGGAGTCCCAAAATATCTGGTCAACATCTGATCTGGAGTGCTTCAAAGCCTATACTCAGATAGTCACGGGGTAGTAAGAATTGACAAGAAGATATCAACACCTTTCACGTTTGGCAAAGAAGTTCGTCAAAGATGCATCGTATCCCCTATTCTGTTGAACATCTACGGAGAGAGCACTAACGCCGGACCTGCGAAGACTGGGATGGTGGAATTACCATCAATGGCATTAAAATTCGAAACCTTCGCTACGCCGAAAAGGATGGTGCCTTTTCGCAGCTAATGAAGCTGAAATGTTCCAACTCGTGAACAAAATGGAGCAACACAGGCCATAAATCGGTTTAAAAGTAAGATCATGGTGGTGGATTGTACTTCTAAGCTCAATGGAACACTCAATTTAAAACCCGTTGATCACTTCATTTACTTGGGTTCTGGCATCAGCAATAACGGTTCTAGTGAAGCTGAAGTTCGCAGGAGAATCGGAATGGCCAAGACTGCAATATATCAGCTGGATAGAATATAGAATGATCGTAACATCAGTACTAAGACAAAATTACACTAGTCAACACCTTAGTCTTCTCCATTTTCCTACTTATACGGGGCAGAGATATGGACATTAAAAGCTGGAGACCGCCAGCACAATACGCCTTTGAGATGTGGTACTGGATAAAAATGCTCAGAATCTCTTGGAATGCATTCAGGACCAACCAATCGATCCGTGAAGAACTCAAAATTGACAAAAAGCCGAGGCTCTCAACATATGCCTGAGGAGGATCTTTGAGTTCTTCGGCCATATCGCCCGTAAACCCGGCGATAACCTACAAAAACTTATAGATACCGGGAAAATGAACGGCAAGAGATCGAGAGGTAGGAGTCCAATTCGCTGGACTGACCAGATCCGCACCACTCTCAACATGAATGTTGCCGAAGCAGTTCACAACGCTGAAAGCCGGAACAGATGGCGCAACATCGTCAGAAACTTGAAATTTTCACATTGCTTCCTTTTATGATCTAAAAGGCACACACTAAGAAAGGATTATTGGAAATCCCACCCGTAAGGGGGTTAAATAGGGGATAAAAGTTTGTATGAAAGTCTGTCATTTTTCAAGTTATATCCATGAAAATTGGTATTTGAGCTTTCGATAAAAAATAAAAAATATAAACAGCATTTTTGAAAATTCTGTCCCAAGGTGGATTAAATATTGCATTCCGAAAACCGAGTATAAGCGAGCAATCGCACACAACAGCGAGAGAGGTAGACTTGTAAGTTACCGCGCGCCATTTATTTTAGCACTGAATTCACATTAGTTTTGAACTTTTGAACAGTAGGAAGTATAAAAAAGTAAAGTTAGTATTGTAAATATTATGTATGTAAGTAGTAGCGTGAATCATGTAATTAAATTAAAATTCCCGAAAGTACCGAAAGAACCGGGAATCAAAATTTGATTTCCCGGTTCTTTTTACTGACAAAAGAACCGGGAATTCCCGGTACTTTCGAGACCGGGATTTCCCGGTTCTGAACCCTAGTTCGCATATTACGTCTAACGTGCAAATTGTTTTAGGACGACTGAAATAAACTTGTTTTTTTTATACGCTAAGTAAACTTTTCACGAGTTCTATTATTATTTAAAAATAAGTTTTGAATTTTTCAGAAACTTATTATGTTAATCATTACGGAAGGACCGGACCGTTAACATAAAACCTACTTAGGCAGGTACTTAACTACTTAACAGTCAGGAATTTTTATCGGGTTAAGGCCTACTGGAATCAATAAAAGTAGCCTAGTTTCGGAAATAGGTGATGATAATAATACCTACCTACTTATACTTAGTTGAAAAATGCAAATACTCCTGATCAAAATGTACAATACGATTTTATAAACATAGACTAGCTTTTGCCCGCGGCTTCGCCCGCGTGAATTTCGGTTTTTCACAAATCCTGAGGGATAAGTAGATTTCTGGTTCCCGTTCCCGCTCCCTTTTCCAACCTTTATACTTACTTAGGGAATTTTTTATCTCCATTCAAAATTGCAGCCAAATCTGTTCAGTAGTTTTGACTGGCCCGTTGGCGCGGTTGGCAGTGACCCTGCCTTCGACATACATACGACTAAAACAAACTAAAGAAATAAAAAACATCATAACCCCTAATAAAAACAAAATCTCCGATTCAAAATAAAAATTACGAAAACGCACGCAACAAACGCAGTACACATCCGCACGCATTAGCTCCCTCGTTCGAAATCACAGAGTACTTTGTCTATATATGAAATAGAGACCGAACTCTATGCCTAAAATTGGAAATGCATCGCTAGCGCCTCTGGATTCGACATTTGAAACTAACGTTGAATCTATACATACCTACTTATATAAATACGTAGGTACAGTACCTACATATATACATATATATTATATATTCTATACGTACCTACTACGTATCCTGATTAATTTATGAAATAAAACAACGTTATTTCAAAAAATTATTTATTTTTTCTATGCATTAACTAAGCAGTAGTAATTTATCTATAATACACTAATCATTAACTATAAAGAATACAAAGAGTCCTGTCTCAGTTAACAAATAAAAATACACTAAAATATAAAGAGTCTTATCTCTTAACACAAGTCTTTTCTCAGTTGCACGAATATCACTGTAATAAACTTAACCGGAGGAACTAAAGCTCAAATCAACGACCAGTTCACACAACAATTTAGAATTTAATCCAAAAAATATCTACGATAACCAAAATGGCACGTTGGCAGACATTTTGAATTTTCTAGTTGACATTTTTCAGTGATCACGTGCTAATCACGTGGTGGTCACTCGTCAGTGTCTAAGTGTTGCCTGATTTAAAGAAATAATACCTACTAATTAAGACTTAAGTATAAGAATAAGATTTTAAAAACATCTTAAATAAAATTCTAAGAAAAAATTATTGATAACATTAATATTTACTTCATTTTACTAGTTTTTCTTAATTATAATTATTTAAAAACTAATTATACTCTGATTTTAATTCCGTTGAATTCTGACGTTTCTTAATATTAGCAGAGATAAAACTGTTCCCACAAAAAAGATAATAAATTCAAAACTTACATATAAATAAAAAGCAATTGCCTCATGTAGACATATGGCAAATGCCTGATAGATACTTCAGGTAGGTACTTTAGCTTGGGGTAAAATCGAACTTCATGTGTTAACCCTGTTTTTCATACAAATAACTCTAGAATAATTCATTCTATTTTTAAATGGCAACTGTCAGAATTCCACCGAATTAAAAATCAGACTTTGTTTACTTTTTTAAAGTTACCAATTTAGTAATTTTATTTTTGAACTGGTAATTTTCTCAAAATGACAGTCGACGCCATCTAGCGAAGACTTTTCAAAACGTACGCAATACTAGTCCCCTCTGCATTAAGAATTATGAACTACATGATTATAATTCTGCTAAATTAAAAATACTTGTTGAATTACTAACAGACTTGCAGTTGAGTGCACTATGTAAATTTACAGTATAGTACACAAAGCATTTCCCTGTTTTTTATACTAAGTTTACGCACCCTGTTCGAAATGGAGATTGGAATTGGATTGGAGCATCAGTGTTGCCAGTGGCAGATAGTCAAATGTAACATCAGATAGTTGATAGTTCAAAAAGTAACATTTTCATGAAAAAAGTAACATTATCTTATACATATACGTGGAAAACGAAACTAACATAGGTAATTATGCCACTATAATACACAAAAATTAAAAAGTTTTCTGTCTTAATCTAACTATATAATGTGGCCAATTCTGTTGTACACAATCTCTAAACCTAAACTAAAATGACAGGTCTAAATCTATTGCTATCCTTTTCCGCAGTGAGCACTGTGAAAGAGATAGGAATAAATTTAAACCTGTCATTTTAGTTTAGTTTAGAGATTTGTGTTCAACAGAATTAGCCACAATGTGGCTAATTCTGTTGTACACAATCTCTAAACCTAAACTAAAATGACAGGCCTAAATCTATTGCTATTCTTTTCTGCAGTGAGCACTGTGAAAGAGATAGGAATAAATTTAGAGCTGTCATTTTAGTTTAGGTTTAGAGATTGTGTACAACAGAATTGGCCACAATATCTACTTGTCAAAGTTTAGTCACAGAGAATAAAACATACAAACAATATACTTATCTATACTCTATACTAATAAATAAAATTGAAGTGTCTATCTGTAATTTCAAAATAACTACCTCATATTAAGCTCACATGATTATTTGACCATAACCGAATCACACGTTTTTAAAATTTTCGTATGTCTGTTTGAACGAGCTAATCTTCGGAACGGCTGAACCGATTTTGACGGGACTTTCACATACAAGTAGAGAATTAACCAGGGAGTAACATAGGCTACTTTTTAACCGACTTTCAAAAAAGGAGAAGTTGTTTTTCTACCTATGTACACCGATATCTCCGAGATTTCTAAACCGATTTGCGTAATATTTTTTTTAATCGATAGATAAACATTGCGACACTGTCCTACAAAAAATTTGGATTCCAACTACTCAATCCTGATGTTGTAGGGGACCTGCTCCCCAAAACTAATGGGATTTAGGAACTGTCGGTTATTTAAATTGATATTGGGGGGTACCAATTAAAGACTTTATCGTTGAATGAACTCGAGTAGGTACATATCCAACTCCCCAATTCTGATGCTGTAAGGAATTGCATTCTGAAATCGTAGGGATCCCACGGTCTGTCTGTATGTTCCACCGTAGCGCTCAAACGGGTGAACCAATTTGAATGCGGTTTTTTTGTTTGAAATGTGAAATACTTAGTCGGGAGTGTTCTTAGCTATGTTTGATAAAAATCGGTCCAAGATGGCCGCCACCACGAAATGGTGAATGTCGGGGGTTTTTTAAATTTTAAATTTATAATTGTTTTTCTCGTTCTCACCTACTTAAGTAGAGTGTGTGAGGTATAGAAAGAGAGAGACTAGAGACAAAAGATATCCGGGTGAATGACCTTCACTACAATGTTTTAGGCGCAGTCTCCAGTGTTTAGATAGAATATACTAAGGCTGCCGGCACACTTATGTGTCGTGGCGTGTCGTGATGCGCCGGTTTCATACATTTAGTAAAAACGACACGCCCTACAAGTATGTCTCTAACCATACTAAATGTATGAAACCGATAGGCTTCTGGCGCGTCACGACACGCCACGACACGTATGTAAGTGTGGTTCCGGCCTTAATATAGATTATAGAGTTATAAGTAGGTATAACCTTCTTGATTTTCACGCGTCAGATCAAAAACAAGTGCGCCAACACAACGAACGAAATCTTGGATGCATTCCGTTTCACGATTATTTTTTGTTTTCTGGAAATTTTTTAATATTTTTTATGAAGTCCTGAAAGTTACGTAAAAGTAACATTTTGAGTCGTGTAACATGGAGGTAACATGAGAGGGTCAAAAGTAACGTAAAATGTTACAAAAGTAACATTCTGGCAACGCAGTGGAGCATGCACCCTCTTCACCGCACCCGCCCGCCGCGCGGCGGCGTTACGCCGCACCGCGTACGCGGCCGTCGCGCGCAGCGAAAATACCTATCAGGGCGTTTTTTAACATAGGTACTTACCGATTTCAACACAACTCCTTTTTTGAAAGTCGGTAAAAAAGTAGCCTATGTTACTCCTTGGTTAATCCTCTACTTGTCTGTGAAAGTCCCGTCAAAATCGGTTCAGCCGTTCCGAAGATTAGCCCGTTCAAACAGACAGACAGACAGACAAAAATTTTAAAAACGTGTGATTCGGTTATGGTATCGTTCAAATAACCATATGAGTTTAATATGTGGTAGTTATTTCGAAATTACAGACAGACACTTCAATTTTATTTATTAGTATATATAGATTACGTAAGATTAAGGGCCTGTTTCACCGTCTTCTGATAAGTGTCGGATAGCTTATTCACAACTTTTGTCTTTGACACAGAAATGCAATGCAAAGCTGTAGCTTTACCTACATAGTCAAACGAAATATAGATAGTCCTATTAGTTAAACACTACGGAGTATCCAACAAACTGTCAAACTACTATTTTTAACCCCCGACGTAAAAACGACGGGGTGTTATAAGTCTGAGTGTGTGTGTGTGTGTCTGTTCCACCGTAGAGCTCAAACAGGTGAACCGATTTGAATGTGGTTTTTTTTGTTTGAAAGGTGAATTAGTCGGGACTCGGGAGTGTTCTAAGCTATGTTTGATGAAAATCGGTCCAAAATGGCCGCCGCCACTAGATGGCGGATTACATATTTTTTTACAACTCCCTCAATATAGGTATCAAATGAAAGGGTTTGACTAGTGGAATATCAAGCACTATGCAAATCCAAGAAGACCTCCATCACAAAATGTGTGAGTGTCGGGGGTTTTTTAAATTTGTAATTTTTTATTGTTCGTGGTCCAACTGAAAAGACTTCAAAAGATCTCAGTAATAGACACTGAAAGAGAAGGCCATTAGGTACCTACCTAGATACTGGATACACAGGCAAGTATACGTAAAGTGTTTTTCAACGCAAATACTGTTGTGGTCCACGGAAAAGCATTTCTAGAAGGAAGAAGTGATTTTCTCACTCTATAATCTCATCACGATGCACGATGGCATAATTAGGTAGGTATGTAGATACTTACTACTTCTTATAAGTTTTTGTTTTGTTTTTAGGTAAAAAATTAAAAAATGCTTAATATAAAATATGTGAGCAAACTTGTACGCAGTTTAGATCTCAGCCTAAGCCCTACTGAAATATGAAACTAAAAGAAACCTACCTACCTACTAGGTAGCCGTAGGTACACGTACACCTATGTGCTTAAATTAGAGCGTGCAGAAAAATAAAGCGATTCAAATCGTGCAATTAGGAGATAAGTATATTTTATTGTCATGCCTTCCTACTTATTACTACACCGCAGGATTAATCTTGATGCATCGCATGTGCAATCTTCATTTTGCAACTTTACCATAGATGAAAATAAACAAACAGATACGCCATGTTATGAATTATGATGCGTAGAAGCTAAGTACCTTGGTACATAATAATAGTAAGAGCTGCGATAAGTAATTAGGTTAAAACTTTTATCTACACCCATGCTTTAAATCCTCTATTAAAGATTCTGGAACAGCTAGCTTATTGCCAACTTTAGAACACACAATGTTGTAACAACCATTACATCATCCAAACGAGTGTTGTAATGAAATTCAGTACAATATTACATCATCCGTTTTTAACCCGGACGCATATATGACGGGGTGTTAAGTTTGACTTGTCTGTCTGTGTGTGTGTGTGTGTGTGTGTGTGTCTGTTCCCCCTTAGCGCCGTGTAGCTTAGCTAGCGTAACAAGTGAACCGCTTTGAATGCGGAGGTGGGAATAGGGGTGTGGGCGTGGGCGTGAGCGTGGGCGAGGGCGTGGGTGTGGACGTGGGCGTGGGTTGGGCGTGAGTTGGGTGTGGATGTGGTTGTGGGTGTGTGTATGTGCGTGTGTGTGTGTTGTGTGTGTGTGTGTGTCTGTCTGTCTGTTCCACCGTAGTGCTCAAACGGGTGAACCGATTTGAATTTTTGTTTGAAAGGTGAATTAGTCGGGATATATAGCTATGTTTCATGAAAATTGGACCGCCACAAAATGGCGGATTACATATTTTTTCACAACTCCCTCAATATGGGTATCAAATGAAAGGGCTTGACTAGTAGATTAACACAATGCAAATTCAAGATAGCTTCAACACAAAATGGCGAATATCGGGGGTTTAGCAGTAAGCTAACTGTTTCAGAATCTTATAGAGGATTCATATTATGGGTGTAGATAAAGTCTTGTATGCAACTGTTGATAATTAGGTATTAAAACACTCATGTGATACTATTATCACATTCGGCTTCGCCTCATGTGATAAACCCACATTCGTGTTTTAATACCCCTTATTACACAACAGTTGCATAAATAACTATTACCTACATTGTACCAATTTAGAGGAAATATGGTTGAAGAGACTTTTGAAAATTAGGTATTTGAAGATTCTATTGCTGTCGCGCTGCGACGCTCGCGCGGCCGGCGGCCGCCCTATTCATGTGTGTGTGAGTTGACAGAGTGTGCGTGTCCGCAGCGCGCGTTGCCGCATCGCGCGCTCCGTTCATTTCTCAATTTTTTGGTGTTCGCATCATTGCCTAATAGACCTAGTAGATCCCTTTAAAAATAATAAAAAGTAAAAGAAAATCACAGTAGGAAGAAACCCATTGGAAAAGGAGGAGAATATTATAAAAATAACCAGAAATTCACGATTCCCTCGGGATTTGCGAAAAACCGAAACTCACGCGGGCGAAGCCGCGGGCATTCTCTAGTAACATTATATAGGTCAAAATATATTTTGAAAATTAAATAACTAACTAATCTAGTAAATGGTTAAATAACGTTCTAATGTTATTTAACCATTTACTAGTCTGACAAAAAAAAGGTATATGTCACAAGATAATTAATAATAATAATTATATTATTAGGTCGCAATCTAATTTACACAGTACTTATTTATATTATTATTGATATATTATAAAAGAAAAATGGCAAAGTTGTAGGTAATAAAAAGATCTACAACTTTTGTATTTACACTTTTTTCACATAACCTCAAAATTTACGTGAAAAGTTCAAAAAACCAAGTTTTTGGTTTTTTATTTTTAACTTTTACAATAAATATTTTTTTTTCACGGAATTTGGTGAAAACTTACCTTTTTATGTCCCAAATAGGTACACTGTAATTTATTTGATTTGAAATATTTAGTTTTTCTCCTTATTTTAGTTATTTTATTTAGTTAGTTTACTTATTTTAGTTTATTTTAGTTAGTTATTTAATTTTCAAAATAGACTTTGACCTATATAATAGTAGTTATTAATTATCCTGTGACATTTTTTGTGTCACACTATAGGTGAATGGTTTTATAATTTTCTAACTCAACCTAACCTAACATCCGATCAATACAAGATTAGTTTGTATGCGTACAATCACTGTATATTATGGAACAAGTAGATACTTAGGTCACTACAAAGTATAAAGAGTATAGTAGGTAAGAGTAAAGCAAGACGTATACGAGTATTTGCGTACTATGTACTCTTGTATAGTTTATATAACTTACTAGAGAATGCCCGCGGCTTCGCCCGCGTGAATTTCGGTTTTGCACAAATCCCGAAGGAATCGTGGATTTCCGGTTCCCGTTTCCCTTTCCCTTGAAAGTAGGTATAAAGGTTAGAAAAGAGACTAGAGAGCGCCCTTTTCTAACCTTTATACCTACTTTCAAGGAAGTTTGCTATAGTAATCTACCTATAGCTGTAGCAATAGATTTCGGTTTTTTCAAAATCCCGTGGGAACTCTTTGATTTTTCGGGATAAAAAGTAGTCTGTTTTAAGTCAGGGCATAATCTATCTCCGTTCAAAATTTCAGCCCAATCGGTTCAGTAGTTGCGGCGTGATTGAGTACCTAACAAACATCCAAACATCTAAACATCCAAACATCCAAACATCCACACTTTCAGATTTATAATATTATAACTTATAACTTCGAATGGCAACTCTGAAAATGTAATTTGTACGGTACAGTTTTTTTTTATTAAAATCTTTTGATAGTAATTTATTATTATTGTTATTAATAAACATTTATAGATTTAAAATTAATTTTATTTTATATTCATTACCTACCTATTAAACAAGTATAAATTAAAAATTTAATAAACCCCCGACATTCGCCATTTTGTGACGGCGGCCATCTTGGATTTGCAATAGTGCTATTCTACTAGTCAAGCCCTTTCATTTGATACCCATATTAAGGGAGTCGTAAAAAAATATGTAATCCGCCATTTTGTAGCGGCGTCCATCTTGGACCGATTTTCATCAAACATAGCTAACAACACTCTCGACTTATTCACCTTTCAAACAAAAAAAACCGCATTCAAATTGATCCACCCGTTTGAGCGCCACAGAGGAACAGACAGACACACACACACACCCCATCGTTTTTTCGTCGGGGGTTAAAAAAGTAATTGAATTTCCCACTAAAGGTCATATTTATGCAAAAAAAATAAACCGGTCAAGTGCGAGTCAGACTCGCGTACCGAGGGTTCCGTACTCCAGAAGTATAAGTAGGTACAATCTGTTTTTCATAAGGTGCTAATTTTATTAAGCTAGGCCTAGTAATAGTAGTCATACAATTCAGAAATTGTATGACTACTACTACCTGGCTTTCATGATTCTACCTAGGTCAACGAGAAGTACCCTATAGGTTTCGATTCCCTTTTCTTGACAGACATGACCATACAGACAGACAACAAAGTGATCTTATAAGGGTTCCTTTTTCCTTTTAAGTTACGGAACCCTAAAAACGTTTATCGATAATTGTTTACAACACTAATTTATCGATATTATTTTCAACTACTACGCATCACTTCGATCTGTATATGTGTAATCCCCCCGTCCCGCGTCCCCGCTCTCAAATTCGTGCAATAAGGACAACTGCAGGCCCGACTCAATAGCCGCAAGTAAAAAGTCATAATTCGAGGTTTGGCTCTCTAGTGTTTCCTCCTTCAATATTGGACCAATTTAAAAGATATTTTGTAAACTGAATATAAAGGATATATACTGTGACTCTATGTTTTGCTTTTTTCATTATTAATTGTCAAATTTGTACATTAGGTCTCTGTTGAAAGCGATCTAAAATAGGCAATTTTGAGCATTTTGTAACGGTTCTAGTGCTTATAAAAACAATGTATCTTCAAAAAGGAAAACATAGGGGCATAGAAGAGGTTGATATTTATTTTATTGTAAAAAATCATTGCTTTAGGATCATAAACCAGGGAGAAAACACCCGAGAGCGTTTGTATGGAGAAATGACCACTCGTGTTTCCTCTTAAAGATTTAATGTTAAGAACCTGGGCAGATATCTACTTGATTTCAAATTGTCAACAGTGGCGTCCGCTGTACTGAACGTTATGTACTTACCAGTTTCAAATCTAAGCGTAAACTAACAAGGCCTGTATTTCATTAGTGTTTACAATCGAAAGATTACTCCGCTCTGGGCTTTTTTTTATTATCTTATTTTTTTTGGGGCTTTTATCCAACATGGACATGCCACGCTCTGGGCTTGTCGATTGTCGATGTAACTAATAAAACTGGTCTGCTGTAGGTAGGTACTATAGCCTACTTGAACTACAATTATGCCTATTGGAACATCTACGTTCAGGGGACGAGGTTACGTATGAAGGCACGCGCTACAATGGTGAAAGATAAGTTTCTTGGTGCGCATCGAGCCATGAACCGAAAGTCTGGTGTTTGCATGCGAAATACCCCTCGCATCCAGTCCGTGTTTGTCTGTCGTAGTACTCGCTTGTCCGTTTGTTCGAAAGTGAACACCGTCTTACGTAATTGGTACACGATTGTTCTTGACCAGTGGTAACAATCTACTAATGATATATGCTGTAAGGGACGTAATAACAATATCTATTGAGGTAAACAGGTGATTTACATAGCACACAATTACATAAAATAATTTCTATTATTATACTGAATATTGAAAAAACTCTAGTGTCAATATAGAGCCTGGTAACAGGATAATTAGGATACTGCAGCACCCGGCGATAATTATTAGTGAAGGAGGAATTATTAACAGACTAATCTCGTCTCTTAATCAGTTACAATCAGCTATAAGGCGAAAAGAGTGAGTCCAAAAGTTAAATCCATGTTTCTCTAACTGCACTCTTGTTAAACGTAATGTGGTCCAGCACGAAGGACCATTGGATAAAGCATTAACTGTCTTACCGCAAATATTTAAAACAAGCATCAAATGCGTGTTTCTTTAAGGCCATACTACAACGTGACAGATTTCTACTAGAAAAACTGTTAAAAGTCTTTAGACATCAAATAAATTTGTACAAATTTTTGTGGTAATTCCGTTAATATTTAGTAAAATTAAGGTTTAGAATAGGCAACCCTCAGAGGCAGTTATGGGCAATACACAAGTCACACCATAACACCTTTTTAAAATTAACCGTCGGTCAGAGATGATACAATTAAGTTTGATGCGAGTGAAGTCGTAAGCTACCGCAATATGTCCAACCAAGTATCGACCTCGTTTCTTGAAAGTGAACACCGTATTACGTAATTGATATAGCCACGGATCGTTAATCCTGACCACTAACAAAACTGGTCAGGATCGTATAATAAATAGGTCCTTCGAACCGGAGAAAAAGTTAGTGGCATTATTTCAAGCGGTACACTGGTTTGTCTCACATACTTTTTAACACCCGACGCTAACCAGAGGGGTGTTATAAGTTTGACCGCTTTCTCTGTCTGACCAACGCATGAACCGATTTAAATGCGTTTTTTTATTATTAGGTAGCTATAATTTTTGAAAATCTCTTCTTTCGGCTTCTATCAGTTCTTTTTTCGGCTGGTGTAGGGATATCAGTCATATAATTAATGTTTAGGATATAACTTCCACTGCTCAAATCGACGAAAGACGAAAGAGATGAAAGAAGCTTTCATCTTTGATTTCTTGCATGAAATATTTCCAAAGCACTAAGTAGGTATATTTCTAATTTATTAGCACAATTATTAATTTACTTTATAATAAAGCGGAAGAGTTTGTTTGTTTGCACGCGCTAATCTCTGGAAATACCAGTCGGATTTAAAAAATTCTTTTTGCATTTGATAGCCCAATTATAGGCATCATGGTACCTACCATTAAGTTTTTAAAAACCTAAATCCACGCAAGCGAAGTCGCGGGCATCTACTAGTACTAAATAAAACATTTTTCACCGTAAAACATAATTATGCAGGTAGATATATCAGGGTAGGTAATCGCAAGCTATTTGAGTAGGTAAGTAGGTAAGTATCATATTTTCGTAAGTATTTTCCGCAGTTTCTTTTTAAACGATTTCAGTTTTTAATACAATGTATTTGTACGGAAAACCGCACTTTTCATTACAAGAAGATAGTTATAGACTATAATAACTAGTCCGTGACTATCAAGCAATGATTTATGGCAACTGCTTTTCAGTGTCTTTTAATTTTATATACTTTACAATATTTTATGTAAAACAGCTTCTTAACTGTTTTTTTAACATTGTTATAATACCTAATTGTTAATTTTGCCTAATTTATTTTGAAATTAAACTACGTATGACTGCTCAACAATTAGTTTTAATATTTTTAAACGTCACTCAAATCAAATGTAATTAAATTAGAAATTATTTATTTAAACAGGGATTTACTTATATGCTTTCAAGTTTCACGAATAATAAAATTTGTACCGTAGAACCGGGTGACTTTGCCCGAATTTCTTAAGTTTTTTGGTTTCAATGTAGAATATTTAAAAAAACTATTATTATTTTTACTTTGTTTGTGAGCTACACTACTGTTAAATGTAATTCTTTTCATATAACTAAAATCTATAACAATAAAGCTAAATTTAGAGAGCGGGCCAAAAAGTGATCACTTTTTACAACTTTGCCCACTTTGGGAAAACTTATACTTAAGTATAACTCCAGTATTTTTAACCTCAAGATCATGAAACTTAGGATTACTTTAGAAAAATAGTTTATGTAACATAGGATCTTATTACTAAACATTTAAACGTTCATATTATCTGCCAAAATTGAGTGGGCAAAGTCACTATATAGTCCATTGAAATGTTACATGAGCTTTGCATTTATTAGAGGACGCAATTTTATTTTTGGGACATGTGTGGGGGGTCAATAGAAGCTTAACCTCAAGTTTGTGGGGTTGCCACCCTTGTCCCCCGGCCGCCATCTTGGAAAACACTTTTTTCGCTATATCTCGGAAACTATGCGTCTTAAAAAAAATTCGTAAAGACATAATTTGTAGCAATTTTTTTTGCCTACAAATATGTTTATATAACTTTTTGCCCTAAATTAAAAATTAAAGAAGTTATAAGCAAAAAAGTGAGAAAATTTTTATAAAATATTTTTTGCTCTATAACTTTTTTTTATATAAGTATTTTACAAAAAAAATACCTCGAACCAATCAATTTTTTTTATTTCATTGATTTAAAACGCTGTTACAGCGCTCCAAAGTTGACCGGGTTCGTCAATGCTCATGAGAATCCGGTCAAAACGAAATGTTTCAGCTACAGCCACAGCATGGGCCATCGAAGAAAAGTAGATTAGAGTAGCTACCTAATAAGTGATTGAAAATATTATGATGTTGAAGATTACCTTATAAGCAAGATGTCCGTGGAGTAGGCCTACAAAACAGTACAAGATTGGTCTGAAGTTTTTTTTGTAAAATGTATAAAAAAAATCAGCCAAGTGCGAGTCGGGCCTCGCTCTTTCAGGGTTCCGTACATAATTATGAACAATATAATATTTTGGGTCTAAGAAATATTTAATTTCCGAGCTAGACATCGCAACAAACCGTGAAAGAAAAACCCAAAAAAATGTTCGTTTATTTTGGTCACAGCTTATAAACTATTTAATAAATCGTTGTTTTCAGTATTTGTTGTTTAAATAGAGCATATAGTACATAATATACTGAAATATCATATTCCCAACTAGTTTAGTTTTTGAGATAGCCCCCGTCACAAAAATGGTCTAAAACTGACAACTTTGATGGCCTCCCATTCCCTTATTTTTTGAGATAAAAATTAAAAATATATATATTTGTACTCTACTTAATGAGCTCTAAACAATGATACCCCACAAGCTAGGGTAAAGAAAAAATTTTTTTTTCCGGCTCCTTTTTCATGTATGGGAGCCCCCCTGAAAAATAATTTAATTCAATTTCTAATTCAATATTTGATTTTGGGTTAACGTTTTACACTAAATACCAAAATTTCAGGTTTGTAACTCATTTCGTCTGCGAGCTAGAGACCTGTGACCGGCGGACAGACGGACAGACAGACAGACAGACAGACAGACAGCCGAGTGACATTAATAGGGCTCCGTTTTTTACCCTTCGGGTACGGAACCCTAAAAAGTTTTGGAGCAAAAAAGATTTTATAAAAATTTTCTCACTTTTTTGCTTATAACTTCTTTAATTTTTAATTGAGGGCAAAAAGTTATATAGATATACTAGATGATGCCCACGGCTTCGCCCGTGTGGATTTAGGTTTTTAAAAATCCCGTGGGAACTTTTGATTTTCCAGAACAAAAAGTAGCCTATCTGTAGTAACCCGTCACCAAAACGGAAAAATTCCGTGGGATCCCCACGATTTCGGAATGCAATTCCTTACAGCATCAGGGTTGAGGAGTTGAATATGTACCTACTCGAGTTCATTCAACGATAAAGTCTTTAATTGGTACCCCCAATATCAATTTAAATAACCGACAGTTCCTAAATCCCATTCGTTTTGGGGATCAGTTCCCCTACAGCATCAGGATTGAGGAGTTGGAATCCAAGTTTTTTGTAGGACAGTGTCGCAATGTTTCTCTAACGATTAAAAAAAAAATTACGCAAATCGGTTCAGAAATCTCGGAGATATCGGTGTACATAGGTAGAAAAACACAACTCCTCCTTTTTTGAAAGTCGGTTAAAAAAGTAGCCTATGTTACTCCCTGGTTAATTCTCTACTTATATGTGAAAATCCCGTCAAAATCGGTTCAGCCGTTCCGAAGATTAGCCCGTTCAAACAGACAGACAGACAGACAGACAGACAGACAGACAGACAGACAGACAGACAGACAGACAAAAATTTTAAAAACGTGTGATTCGGTTATGGTACCGTTCAAATAACCATATGAGCTTAATATGAAGTAGTTATTTCGATATTACAGACAGACACTTCAATTTTATTTATTAGTATAGATTTGTAGGCAAAACAATTTGCTACAAATTGTGTCTTTACGAATTTTTTGTAAGACGCATAGTTTCCGAGATATCGCGAAAAAAGTGTTTTCCAAGATGGCGGCCGGGGGACAAGGGTGGCGACCCCACAAACTTGAGGTTAAGCTTCTATTGACCCCCCACACATGTCCCAAAAATAAAATTGCGTCCTCTAATAAATGCAATATTCGGTCCTTAAATTGTAACATTTCAATGGATTAATAATTTTTTGTAACTTTTCATAATAATAAAATGATAAGCTAGGGTTATCATTTTATTTATATAGTTTGTCATTTTGTCATGTTCCGGTAGTCTAGATTGCCTATTGGCACCTCAGTTTCGTAGATTTTCACCTTAGTTAGGTAGGTACGTGGGTAAACCTATTATGGACGACGCAGTGATCCAACTCAAGTTTTCTAAATTCGCACATGATATCGTGGTGATAACGTAGTGGTTAAGACTTCGGCCTTCTTTTCGGGAGGACCGAGTTCGATCCCCGGCTCACACCTCTAACTTTTCGGAGTTATGTGTGTTATAAGCAATCTTTGCTGGAGTTGGCTGGACACGCTGTCGCGTGTAGTCACTTGCTTTAACGGTGATGGAAAACATAGTGACGAAACCGGCATGCCTGAGAGTTCTCCATAATGTTCTCAAATGCGTGCGAAGTATACCAATCTACACTTAGCCAGCGTGGTGGACTACGGTCTACGACCTAAACTTTTCTTATTCTGAGAGGAGACCCGTGCCCTGTAGATGAGTTAGCTAAAAAATAAGTAGGTAGGTAGGTATATTGTAATAGTACATTGTTCCACGACGGGAGAAAGTGACCGATTACTACGAGGGTGTAGTTTGAGGCCCGAGGCCGTAGGCCTCAATACACCCGAGAGGAATCGCACTTTCTCCCGAAGGGATACATAGTGCTTTATACTAGTTACACCTACGAGGAAAATAATAAAATAATCAAAAATATTAAAATTATTACCGGAAATCAATCGGAAAAAGACGTTGGGTTTCCATTGTAAAAAATCTTCATATGCTTTGTTGTATCTATTTTTATCTATTTCTAGATTTTCAATATAACAATAACTGCTTGGCCACATATTTTTAATTCCGGCGGCGTTGGGCGGCTCACTACAGTTATTTGATTGAAAATTTGGATAGGTAGGTAAAACAAAAGAAAGCGACTCACAAAATACAAAGAAAATAGCGCGAAAAATTTATATTTTCTATTTTTTACTTTTACTTTTACTTTATATTTAATTATATTAATTAAAATTGAATTTATTTAAAACTAGATGATGCCCACGGCTTCGCCCGTGTGGATTTAGGTTTTTAAAAATCCCGTGGGAACTTTTGATTTTCCAGAACAAAAAGTAGCTTATCTGTAGAAACACGTCCCCAAAACGGAAAAATCCCGTGGGATCCCCACGATTTCAGAATACAATTCCTTACAGCATCAGGGTTGAGGAGTTGGATATGTACCTACTCGAGTTCATTCAACGATAAAGTCTTTAATTGGTACCCCCAATATCAATTTAAATAACCGAAAGTTTCTAAAATCCATTAGTTTTGGGGATTAGGTCCCCTACAGCATCAGGATTGAGGAGTTGGAATCCAAATTTTTTATAGAACAGGGTCGCATTGTTTCTCTATCGATTAAAAAAAAAATTACGCAAATCGGTTTAGAAATCTTGGAGATATCGGTGTACATAGGTAGAAAAACACAACCCCTCCTTTTTTGAAAGTCGGTTAAAAAGTAGCCTATGTTACTCCCTGGTTAATTCTCTACTTGTATGTGAAGGTCCCGTCAAAATTGGTTCAGCCGTTCCGAAGATTAGCCCGTTCAAACAGACAGACAGACAGACAGACAGACAGACAGACAGATAGACAGACAGACAGACAGACAGACAGACAAAAATTTTAAAAACGTGTGATTCGGTTATGGTTGCGTTCAAATAACCATATGAGCTTAATATGAGGTAGTTATTTCGATATTACAGACAGACACTTCAATTTTATTTATTAGTATAGATAGCGGACCCCGGTCGTGCTCGGTGACATACCGACATCAGCGCCATCTACCGTGGCGGTTACTTATTTATTTTATTATAGGTGCTTTTTATGTCGTCTTTTGTCGAAATAGGTTTTTTTTCATGTGCTGATCGGATTTTATCAAAAATTAAAAAGAAAAAAGCACGTTAGTAATGGAATTTCATAAATGGAATTTCCGCTCTAGCGCGTTAACAATGAAATATCATATATTTTTGCAGCCCGCCTATTTGTTTGACAGTAATGACGTACCTACTTTTGACCGTCGATAGGAGAAAAACCAGAAGGTACTTTCCGAGCAGGTGTAGTATAAAACAATGTTTACATACACATAGTAGGCAAGCCGATCAACGACATATTATACATAATTATATAGCAAAATATTGTTGGAAAACATAACGGTGCAAGGCTTTCTAAAACCCCATTATTACAAGAAAATCTTCTATACTTAGTTGATAGCATCTACTTATTTTTATGTAGGTTGAAAGAATTGCATTATATAAGCAGTTGACTGCATGTGTAAACGGGACATGTTCAATCAATGTACAGTAATATAATATTTACTCATACATATACTTACATTATATACTTATAACGTAAATAAAAACTCAATACATCTAAAGACAAGCGAATTCAATCTTATTTTCAAAGAATATCCAATATCCATATTATAAACTAGATTAGAAGATGCCCACGGCTTCGCCCGTGTGGATTTAGGTTTTTATAAATCCCGTGGGATCCCCACGATTTCGGAATGCAATTCCTTACAGCATCAGGGTTGAGGAGTTGGATATGTACCTACTCGACTTCATTCAACGATAAAGTCTTTAATTGGTACCCCCAATATCAAATTAAATAACCACATGACAGTTCCTAAATCCCATTAGTTTTGGGAATCAGGTCCCCTACAGCATCAGGATTGAGAAGTTGGAATCCAAATTTTTTATTGGACAATGTCGCAATGTTTCTCTATAGATTAAAAAAAAATTACGCAAATCGATTCAGAAATCTCGGAGATAGATATCGGTGTACATAAGTAGAAAAACACAACTCCTCTTTTTTGAAAGTCGGTTAAAAAAGTAGCCTATGTTACTCCCTGGTTAATTCTCTACTTGTATGTGAAAGTCCCGTCAAAATCGGTTCAGCCGTTCCGATAGATTAGCCCGTTCAAACAGACAGACAGACAGACAGACAGACAGACAAAAATTTTAAAAACGTTTGATTCGGTTACGGTACAGTTCAAATAACCATATGAGCTTAATATGAGGTAGTTATTTCGAAATTACAGACAGACACTTCAATTTTATTTATTAGTATAAAAGTATAGATATAGATAGTGTCGATAAATCCTACGTAAAACGGTGTAAATATTCGGCTTGTAAACACTAAATACCTACAACATAACTAAAGTAGTTTACACTAAAGCCTTGCCCGTCCATCATAAAGATTGTTGAACTCATTCGTGTCAAATTAGACTGTGGTCGAAAAATTATCCAAAGCTCTACCATTAACATTGGTTACCTAATTAATCCAAAATGATGTTAACTTATTACTACCATTCTGCCCTCCTTTAGAGAAAAAGCACAAGTGCAGACAGTATCTATTGAGTTAATTGAAAAAACTTTGCACATTGCTTCAATTGTGTTATAGGAAAATCAAAAATTATATAAAAACGTATGTACAAGTCATAATATTATGGTAACAAAAAAATTGACTACGTAACTTTCCTATAAAACAGTTGAATCAATCTGCAATTTTTTTTTCAATTTATCTCAATAAAATTACTAGGTGTCTACACTTATGCTTTTTCTCTTAAGGGCAGCTAACCTTCTAGAAAAAACTCAAGAGATGTCTAGGTAATTTGTCTACCAGGGATTCGAACCATTTGTAGGATTAAATACGCTATGATCAGCTACAACGGTATTTCAGTTACGCGCAACTATTAGGTAGGTAGGTATCTAATTATTATACTTACAACCTACTATTGCATTACCCGACGCGAATATTGTGACACCTCAAAATATTGTACCTAATTAACATTTCATACGTTCTTCGTTTTCGTGTCTGTATTAAACAGGGATTCAATGTTATACGAGGGCACTGGTGACAGCCTGTTAGACGACAGTTATGTACGACTACGAGATAACTGCATAACTGTAACAAAACAGTGACTCGTCTCGTTGGATGATTTCGGGTTACGTTAAGGCCAAATTAGACGATGCTCCGTTCATCGTTCATTTATGCGGTGAACGATGCACGATACGATATTTACTAAGGCAAAGTGCTTGTGAACAATGAACGGTTGGTGTTTAGACGGTGCATTTTCGATGATTCACCGATGAAGCCTCGAAAATGAAAGCAAAAATCTCGAAAAATGAACCGTCTAATTTGGCCTTTAGGTGTTTGTGCACAGCACGTTTTAGATAATATTATTGTCATTTACCGCGCATTGTTGTATGACAAAGATCGTGGATTCTGGTTGATTTTGTTTTAATAAGCGCTATTCTCTAACCGAGTGTCTATTAGAAAATGAAAGCCCCTGAGCTTATTTGACATGTCCATAGACGGTTTGCTATGAAATGTTATTTTTATTAATATATATATAGCTGTTCGTTCTGATTCACTGACTCATTCATCGCCTCTCCTGTAAAATTTTGTATGAAAAATTTTTTTTTCACAAATGGTTTCGTATAGAGGACAAAAATTCATTAAGAGGAAAAATATGGAGAGAGCTGATGATTGAGGATTTCAGAGACGAGCGACGGGCACGCTTAAGGTATTGAAGATAGGTGGGGGGTGCTCGAGCAAATGTCACTCGAAACGTCATCCAATTGGCAGTCAGCTGAAAAAAAATTCAAAATGGCGAAAAAAAGATGGCCGCCATACAAATTTCGTCGGTCTCCATCTCAGAGGGTATAAAAGATGGAAGAGTGGTTTCTTCGCAAAAGATGATCAGGATCCGTAGGTCTACTCGATGAATAGAAAAAAAATTCAAAATGGCGGAATTTAATTTTCCATAGAAAATGTATGGCGAATATTGAAAAGACTACAAGTTATGAATTATGCAAGGCTGTGATCCGGTTATTTGGAGAAATCTCAAAGAAAAATATGGGAAAACATGATGATTGAGGGTTTGGAAGACGGTTGAGCAGCCCGGGCAGGGTATTGTAGATAGGTGGGAGGTGCTCAAACAAAAATTACTCGAAACCTCATCCAATTGCCACTGAGCTGAAAAAACCCCAAAATGACGGATTCAAGATGGCGGCTATACAAATTTCGTCGGTGTCTATCTTACTAAGTATACAAGATGTAAGAGTGGTTTCTTGGAAAAAGATGATCAATACTTAAAGATCTACTTGATGAGCAGAATGATTCGAAGTAAATATATGGAGAATGATAATGATCGAGGATTAGGAATATGGGAGAGATAGGTGAGGCTGCTCAAACCAAAATACCCGAAAGCGAAACCTCGCGGTCCGCTTGCGGGCCGCGCACCCACGCGCCCTACTAGTTAATATATATATAGCTGTTCGTTCTGATTCACTGACTCACTCATTCATCGCCCCTCCTGTAAAATTTTGTATGAAAAATTTTTTTTTCACTAATGGTTTCGTATAGAGGACAAAAATTGAAGTAGAACAAAAATATGGAGAGAGCTGATGATTGAGGATTTCGGAGACGAGCGACGGGCACGCTTAAGGTATTGAAGATAGGTGGGGGGTGCTCGAGCAAATGTCACTCGAAACGTCATCCAATTGGCAGTCAGCTGAAAAAAAAATTCAAAATGGCGAAAAAAAGATGGTCGCCATACAAATTTCGTCGGTCTCCATCTCGGAGGGTATAAAAGATGGAAGAGTGGTTTCTTGGCAAAAGATGATGAGGATCCAAAGGTCTACTTGATGAATTGAAAAAAAATTCAAAATGGCGGAATTTATTTTTCCATAGAAAATGTATGGCGAATATTGAAGAGACTACAAGTTGTGAACTATGCAAGGCTTTAATGCGGTTTTTTGGAGAACTCTCAAAGAAAAATATGGGAAGACATGATGATTGAGGGTTTGGAAGTTGGTTGAGGAGCCCGGGCAGGGTATTGAAGATAGGTAGGCTAGGTGCTCAAACAAAAATTACTCGAAACATCATCCAATTGGCAGTGAGCTGAAAAAAAGTCCAAAATGGCGGATTCAAGATGGCGGCCATACAAACATCGGTGTCTATCTCACCAAGTATGAAAGATGGAAGAGTGGTTTTTGCCAAAAGATGATTAAGACCTTAAGTTCTACTTGATGAGCAGAATGATTCGAAGAAAAAATATGGAGAGTGATAATGATCGAGGATTAGGAATATGGGAGAGATAGGTGGAGGCTGCTCAAACCAAAATACCCGAAAGCGAAACCTCGCGGTCCGCTTGCGGGCCGCGCACCCACGCGCCCTACTAGTTTACAGTAAAGCAGCAATGTATCTATATCGAAATAGTTCAGTGGTTTTCGTTAAGTGATGATCACTAAGTTAGAGAATAACATCCCAGATCATGTTGTACTGTAGGTACATGTAAACCTAATGTCACATTAGCGAGCAGAAAAACTTTGCCGCAATAATTTAATTGCGCAATTGTAACCTTTGCAACAATATCCACAAGTACAGCTGATAGCAAATGAGAACAATGGCAAAGTAGTGAAAGTGCACCCAAACGTTAACTTATCTACCACCTGGCTATTGTTTTCGATTATATTATTGTTTCATAGACCTTCACGCAACTGAATAATTAATTCTATTCTTTGAAATACAGGAAACGGTAAAAATATTTAGGTACTCAGGTTCTTTGCACCATTTACGCCTTTTAAAGGTACTTAAATAGGTACACAATAGGTCCGATCAATAGCTTCGACTCGAGCGAATCATCTTTTTTAAGTAGGTTCCATTTTTTCCGGCAAATTTTTATTATTATTATTGAAATAATTCATAAGGCTTTGTCTAGAATAAGTTAAGTTAAATTAGGTAAGAACAACACTCGTTTAAATTACTACGATCTAAATTCTAAACCATCTAAAACATTAAATCATTTCAAAAACTTCGCTAACGCCAACGGGGGTTGCTTAATGGAAAGTGATTATCGTCGTCAATACACTAATACTCTAAGATCGTCGTCGATGGACATGTGCAGTTATATGAAAACATAGTATAGACCTACAGAAATATTTGTTTTTTTTCCAGGCAACAACAGTGGAGCTAAGAATAACGGTCTAAGGATGCAACAATGACACGCTATGAGGAATGGATTTCAGCAAAGAAAAAACATTATTATGGCTTTTAATACTGACGTTCCCTTCTGTTTCGAAACAACAAGCAACATGTCCATCACCGGAGACTATACTCCCTTGCATATGCACACATCGGCAGGAAGATGCACAAATATGGTTATATATTTTTGTCTCATCCTACTATAATATTATAAATGTGAAAGTGTGGATGTTTGGATGTTTGTTACTCAATCACGCAAAAACTAATGCATGGATTTGGCTGAAATTTGGAATAGAGATAGATTATACCCTGGATTAACACATAGGCTACTTTTATCTCGCGAAAATCCATAGTTCCCGTGGGATTTTGAAAAAACCGAAATCTATAGCTATAGGTAGATTACCATAGCAAACTTTGAAAGTAGGTATAAAGGTTGGAAAAGGGAGCGGGAACGGGAACCGGAAATTCACGATTCCCTCGGGATTTGTGAAAAACCGAAATTCACGCACGCGAAGCCGCGGGCAGAAGCTAGTATAAAATATATGAATGTAAATAAAATACGATATGAATCTTGCAAGGGTAATTAATTTGTCTGTATATTTTTCTTTTCCGCCTTTCAGGTGCACACACAGCGACTTAATGCAAGTGGTAAAAGGAATCCAAAAGATCGGCGAATCCATAAGAAAACCAATCGATGAACTTATAATTGAAAATAATTATTTACCATCATTACCAGGAAAGCTATTTCAAAATGTGAAGATACTACGATTGATGCTCCGACATAATGGTTTAGAACGCGTATCTGCAGCATGGTTAGAATCTCAAGAGACAAATCTTTTAGAAATATTTATAGTGGAAAACGATCTGAAAAGCATTCCATCAGAAAGCCTAATGAAGCTACAAAATCTACAAGCTCTAACAATACAATCGCAAAATTTAAAGAGAATACCACCTGTGATGAATATGCCAAAGCTGCGATACATACACATCCATTCGGAAAGTCTAAACAGTATACAAGAGCATACTTTTCAAAATCTACCTAACCTTGAGAGATTATTCATTCGTGGTAGTTTGACACTACAAACTTTAAAAGAAAATGCCTTCTTTAATTTGCCCAAACTTCGAAAATTGGATATTACAAATTGTGGCATTAACATTATCCACATGAGAGCATTATCTCTACTTCCGCAACTAAACGAATTATCTTTGAGCCACAATAGGATATCAGACGCAAGCATGGTTGGAAGGGCTACGAGAGACCTGCCAACGCTCTCCGTGTTAAACTTAAATCATAACATAATAAGTAAACTGAATGAAGGAGCTTTTGTTGATCAACCTATGTTGGAGACTCTGTTCTTATCGAATAACAATATTAACGTAATTCATCACGGAGCTTTTCACAGAGTACCTAAATTAAGAGTGGTAGATTTAAATTACAATGAAATAATTCGAATACATCCTGAATCATTTTTGCAACAATCTGGTAGTGGCGTTGAAGAGTTGTCACTTATCGGAAACAAAATTATGCACATATCCGAGTTTCGGGCCCTACTTGATGCTTTGCCTCGATTAAGATATTTGGATATGAGTAGCAATTTGCTGCGAGAAATTCCAAGAGGTGCACTGAGGGGACATCCAAGCTTAGAGCGATTGCATTTAAACAAAAATAGCATAAAATTAATAGACGCAGACGCATTTGTAGCGATGCCTGCTCTGAGAGAATTACATTTGAGCAATAATTCTTTAAATGACATGAACGAGGGTCCATTTTGGAATTTACCTGCCTTAAAGGGATTAGATTTATCGAAAAATTATTTTCGACGCTTACAACCGAAGCTGTTATACAATCTTCCTGCATTAAGAAGATTTGATTTGAGCAATAATCAACTGACAATAATAGATCCAATTACTTTTATGGAAACGCCATTATTAGAACATGTTAATATATCGGGAAACTCTTTGATATCAATACATCCAGCTACTTTTAGGAATCTACCAAGCTTATATGAATTAGATGCTAGTTCAAACAGGCTAGTTGAATTTGTACCTGGATTACCAAGAGGCTTAGAACAACTATATTTACAAAGGAATCAAATAACAAATTTACCCATCTCACCTTCTCCAGATATAGATCTGCCTTCTTTGAGAACTCTTGATATTTCAAGCAATGGTATTCAAAAGATACCTCACTCTGGCATGAAGACTCTTCATAATTTACGAAGACTGTACATGAAACGAAATGGCCTAAGACAAATAGAAGTAACAACTTTCAGTGATTTGGAACACTTAGAAATACTTGATATAAGCGATAACCAAATCATAAGCGTTCACCCAAAAAGCTTCAGCAAACTGGGAAATCTAAGAGAAGTTAATTTACGTGGAAATAATATAGAAAATTTTGAATTTATAGCAATCGAAAATAATGGTGCATTGTCTGCCATTGACTTTAGCAAAAATAAACTAAAAAGTATTAATCCAAATTTAGTCAACAGAGGTTTGGATGTGGAAATATTAAACATTTCATCAAATAATCTTCATGAACTACCAAATACATTGAACATGTTATCAAAATTAAAAGTATTAGATGCAAGTCACAATTATATAAAGCATTTTGATGGTAATGTTGTTAATAACATACAAACATTGGCCGAGATAAAAATGCATAGTAATAAAATTATTGAGCTACGTACTGGAAGTTTTCAAAATTTAAACAGTTTAGAGACAATCGATTTGGAAAACAATCAATTAGAAATGATTCATTCGATGGCTATAGCAAGTCTTCCCAGATTATTGTCTATATATTTAAGTAGAAATCATATTACTGATATACCAGATCGAACATTCTCAAATCTTCCAAAGCTAAAAATAATTGAAATGCAAGGTAACAGAATACAGTTTATATCAATGCGTGCATTTGAAAATATACCACTGGTACAATACTTAAATCTAAGTAATAATCAGTTATCTAGTTTAGAAAACTTAGGTATAAAACAACTTATTTCTTTGGAAGTGCTAGATTTAAGCTTTAACAAAATATCCAGAATTACCAAAGAATCATTTCAATACATGGAATGGCTTGTGGAACTAAACTTGGATAACAATCATATATGTCATATAAGTAATCAGCCTTTTGACTACATGCCAAGGTTGAAAGTGTTATCTTTGCGACACAATAAATTAACATCTGTACAAGAAAGTAACTTTGCAAAGTTAAGAAACAATATAGCTATTTTAGATATTGATGGTAAGTGCTACACCAAACTGTTTGTCATAATGTTTTTGTATATGAAATTGTAATAAAAAAAAATTGTTACAGGTAATCCACTTATTTGTAACTGTGCAATTATTTGGTTAAAAGCATGGTTATCAGAATCTTCTTCGCTTGGTCCAAAATGTGCTGACGGAACATACGTGAAAGGTATGCCATTTTCTAAAAGTGACTGCATAAATATGCCTATTAATGTTTCAGACATGAAATCATGTGTAACATTTGAAAACGAAGCACTATTACCGAATTTAGCAACATCTCAAGTTTTTTCATCACTAGACAAAATCAAAGATTATGAGACTCATATAAAAAATAATTACCATGGCAACAAATTAAGCCAGAGACCATCACCAGAGGAATCAGATTACTTCTATGATGAGTATGTTGACTATCCTTATAATGAAACAATACTTGAAAATCTGAATGGCAATGTAAATCAGACAAATAAATCCAATAATCGCATAAACAACACACCAACACAAAATGCCCCTATGAAAAACACAACAAATACAAAAAGTGGAATTGCATTAAAAGTACCTGTACCAACCAGTGGATTTACATTCTTTGGAGTTCCTTTGCCTTCACTTGACATGGGCAAGCTATTGAACACAGGGCGGAAAATTGATTGGTCTGATAATAGAAACAATCAAAATGCGAAAAAGTATCAAGTCACAGAATCTCCAAGATTTGAAACTGGTGGATTTTCACCAATGCTTCCAGCTGCATCAGATGGCTTCATGCCAATAGCAAATCCAACAATATCTCATACAATGGTAGGAAATGAAGTTTCACTAACTAAAACTAAAACAGAAAGAGTTGGACAAAGTGTTTTAGCTGTAGATAATATAACACCAAAAAGAACAATTCAAAATAACACAACTCATAAAAAAACTAAAAGTGAAATGCACGAACTAGAGGCATATCGTGGTGATGACAACACAACACACATTGCATATAACAGAACGAAAAATATAGAAGAACAAAACAGCGATCCAATAAACATAAAAAAATATAATCTTATGGAATCTAACATGACTATAACTCAAGCAACAGAGAAAGAAGGTATCATAACAACAGACACAAGTAATGATATGTCTTTACAGGGATGGCTTGAGAATAGTAGTATTTTACCCTCACCACCTACAGTAACATCAAAACCACAAATAAAAAAACATATAGAAAACCTGTCCAGCCATAGTCAGCCTACAGCACTTTCTGCTATCGTTACCAATGATGATTTAGCTAAGAACCACAGTAGAACTGCAACAATTACAAAAGTTAATATGCCACATGCAGAGCATTATGATCTTCGTAACAATTATGCACCAGTTATTAACCGAGAAGCCAAAACCAGATTCTCTGAAGTAATAGAAACTGGAAATACAAACACAAACACAAAGAGAATAGATGATCATGAATGGTATTACAAGAACTATAACAAAACTAATCTAGATCCCTATGTTGCACCCGGTATTAGAGCATCTTCAACTTGTAAAACTGTTTCAAATTATAATACTCTACTACCTATAGTAATAATATCGTTATTTATAATTTAATTTAATTAGCAAATATGAAATAAAAATTTATCACTGTATTGTATTTTATTTTCAAGTATGATACTTGATAAAAACAAATTTAAACAAACTTTATACTTTAACAGACAAACATTCAGGGTCCATTTTTCAATCACCAAAATATATTTTGTACCTGAGGAATTTTAAACTGTTAGTGCCTGTTTCACCACCTTCTAATAAGCATCAGATAGTTATCTACAACTTTTGTCTTTGTCATTTGACATAAAGTAAGAAAGTGACAAAACTTGCGTTTAAGCTATCCGACACTTATCAGAAGGTGGTGAAACAGGCCGTAAATCTGTCAAAATATATTAATTTACAGTGGAATTCAGTGATTGAAAAATGTGTCCCAAGGCAAACAAGCTACAGTCATATCTATATCCTATCCACCGATACAAGTTAGTACAGTTATCAGAGGCTCATTTGTGATTGGTCAGTGATAATTAGTATTAACACAGTGTACAGAGGATGTGTATGTTATAGTCTGTTTGTGCTGCCAGGCTGTACATACGCATTTATTTATCCATTAGTGCATAGTAGAGCCAAAAATGCATGCAATGGATAGTGATGTAGAAATTATGACTGACAACTTAATAAAAAGTTTAGGAAACAACAGTGTATGGTCCATTTTCAATAGAGTTGAGCTAAAATGTAAACCAACCAGAATGTAGTTTTTTTTAGCAAAAAGGTGTGTTGGTTTACATTTTAGCTCAACTCTATTGAAATGAATTATACATATTATGTTTACATGAAATATAATAAAAATAATTATGTTATTAATTTTGTTTTTTTTAAATTACTTACTTTTATTATATTAAATTAATAATTTTTTTTTAAATTTTTGGGATTTAGGAACTTCTACTATCTTAATTTTTTCACTTAATAGACATAATAGAATACTAGCAACAAAAATGGTAAACACCCACTGATTTTTTTGCCTCTGTCATTTGTATGGGTTTATGGAACAGGGAGAGCGCTATACTAACTTGTCTTGGTGGACCGTGAACAGGGTATAGTAACAAGGCAGACAAAATAAAAGTGAAATAATTTTTTTTATTTTTATTTAAAATGCTGAAAAATTATTCTATGCCTGATGAATTCATTTTTGTAGTTATAGTAATAGGAAGTTTTCATTTTGTCTGACCAGTGATACCATCTGACTACCATAGAATTAGTCTATGTCACAGAATCTATACATATAAAAATTACAAAATTACTTATTTTCTAAAAAATAAGTTCTTAATTTATCCAAGGCTTTGTACCTATGGGATATTATATTTTTCTCCTGTTTCTCTAGCTCACCATAAGTCTTAACATAACCATCTGGTTGAAAAATACAGTCCCATCCAAAATCTCTGCTGCCTCTTGGAGACACAATTGTACCTTTGGTGATACCTTGAAAGAGCACCACATCTGCATTGTCACCCAATCCGGAACAATACGCAAAAGTACAAACCGCTTCCGCAGATTTGTCCCCCCATCCGGTCAACATCTTGTGCAAGCCTTCAGGTTTTATTTTGTCCAAAAACCATTTAATATATGGCCCGGGCAAACCACCCAATGCGTTGAAACATAGGCTCGTGTCTTCAATAATAACGGGTCTTTCCAACCGGCGGGCTGCTTCCTGACATTTCTTGATAGACACCTCATCGATTTCTCCTTGTAACTCGGGTAAATCTAACTCGTAATTCACCAATTCGAATGGGAAATTATTGCCCAAAATAGCTCTCACCTCTTCCAGTTTTTTCACATTTCCCGTAACGAAAGTAAGTGTCCTATGACTCATTTTTAACATACCTTTATATTTTTTACTGTAAAATATTATTATTAGGTACAATAAAATTAGGTATATTTACTTTTTTGTATTTTACTATTTTTTGAACATGACCACTTGAATTTTGATTGACTGAGTTGACACTTGACACCACAGGTTGACACGGTGACACCTGTGGTTGACAGTTGACACTTGACACTAACCAGTAACCACAGATTAAGTAGGTATCTTCAATAGTTGACAGCTGACAGTACACTACAGACTGACGCTACAGACAAAGTAATGGTAATTTTTAAATAAGTAGAGGTGACTTTGGCCACCTTTGGCCATGTAATGTTGCGTTTGGTCCGCCAATACCTTGAGTCTCACTGCTCACTGACGTAGGTATAAAGGGAAGAGTCTTGACCAATAAAAATGTAAAACACTCGCAGACACAAATCCAAAGACATCATTGAACAGGTGCAGGTGGTGCTTCGGTGACGTAGATTTTGATAATATTATGATTTTAAATACATGGAAAGGCGAAAAAAGTACCTACAATAGAGACGATAATTGTATGATTTTTTAGATTATTTTATGTGCAGGATACCATAGAGTACCTATCTACTGGTCTGTGTGAAAAAAAAAATGTTATACTCTGTTACTACGAGAGTATTTATGTTCTGTGGTTACTACAGAGTATAATTTTTTTAAGATGACTGTCAAATTTTGGTTTTTGTGAATTTTGTGATCGGTGAATAGAATAGCGTGAATTTATGTTTGTCATTTCTTGAAAATAAGGCTTTTACCTATTGCTTTTATTTTATCGTCTTATCCAAACTTTCACCTCAACACTTCGTATCCTGATAGAAGAAATAAAAATATTCAATAATGCCTAGTCAGGACGTCGTTACTACCAAAGTTGTGGTTCATCCACTTGTACTACTGAGTGTTGTGGATCATTTTAACCGAATGGGAAAAATTGGTAACCAAAAGCGTGTTGTTGGCGTACTCCTTGGATGCTGGAGAGCTAAGGGAGTTCTGGATGTTTCAAACAGTTTTGCAGGTTAGTAAAGCAAATACCTTGATTCCTACTAATCACTACATAGTATAAAACAAAGTCGTTTTCTCTGTCCCTATGTCCCTATATCCCTTTGTACGCTTAAATCTTTAAAACTACGCAACGGATTTTGATGCGGTTTTTTTTATTAGATAGAGTGATTCAAGAGGAAGGTTTGTATGTATGATAACATCCATTAAATAGTGGAGAAATACTGTTATTTTTGAGGTTTCTAATGTGATGTCGTAAATAATTACATTTTTTCCGCTTACATTGCAAACGCAGGCTGAACCCTACGAGATTTATCAATATAATGTACTAAGTATTGTACACATTGAAAAGGTCTATAGAAAACTCCGCGATGGTATATGTCTATCTCTTATGGATATCCCACAATAACATTTTTTGTCATTTACTTTTTTACGACAAATAATGGCTAATTTTAGAAGCGATTTTAACCAATACAGCATAAATCCTTATCTAATTAAATACCTTAAGTACATTGTTGATTTATTATAGATCTATATGGCCCTTTACAGCATATGATTTAAATGAATATTTTCGAAGATATTACAGATTTAAAAATTGCGGGACATAGACTTTGCGCGCGGCGCGCGGTTCCAGCCGGCCGGGGCGGCGATGCGTAAAGTTCTCCTATAGCATTTTGAATTAAGCAGCGATCGGACGCGTATGCTATCGAGTATCGGAGCTTTCTAGCGAGGAAAATAACAATCACACTAATATTATAAAGGCGTTATTAAGTTATTAAGTTTGTGTGTATGTTTGTTCCTCTTCTCCGCCGCAACTACTGAACCGATTTGGCTGAAATTTTAAATGGAGATAGCTTATGCCCTGACTTAACACATAAAGTAACTTTTTATCCCAGAAAAGTATTCCTGTAGGACTAAAATAGATATAGACCTCCAAAACGCCACAGAGGGCGCTGACTGTTCTTAGGTAAATCACGCTCACATAACCCATTATTGCAATACTTTGCTGTGTAGCATGCATTGGCAACACATAGGCTATTTTTTATCCTGGAAAAATGCACAGTTCCCACGGGATTTTGAAAAACCCGAAATCTATATCTACAGCTATAGGTAGATTACTATAGCGACCTTGCTTGATATTTTAAGTATAAAGGTAGGAAAAGGGAGCGGGAACGGGAACCGGAACTCCACGATTCCCTCGGGATTTGTTCAAAACCGAAATTCACGCGGGCGAAGCCGCGGGCAGAAGCTAGTAATATTATAAATGCGAAAGCAACTCATGTCTGTCTGTTACGTTTTCACGCCTAAATTGCTGACCCGATTTAAATGAAATTTGGTACAGAGATAGACATTAGAGAAGGACATATTATGCTACCTTTTGTCACGAAAAAAGTCTTATAGGGGTTGGATATAGGGAATGAGAGTTTGTATGAGATTTGTAAGAATCCACGCAGCCGAAGTCACTGGCATCAGATAGTTTTTTTTATAAAATTAATATAAAAGTTTAGTAAAAAGTATAACTATTATTAGCTAGAGCAACCGTAATAAACAGTTCCACAGGTTTGAAACTATGCATTCAGTCTTAAAATATTATGTTGTCCCATTAATTTTGAGCAAGTGGTATTTGTATGACCTCCATTGATAGGCGGTAGAAAACATATTTTTTAGAATAGACTTTTGTCAAAATTAAAACTAAAAAATTATTCTTCATTTTCAGTTCCATTTGATGAAGATGATAAAGATAAATCTGTCTGGTTCCTGGATCATGATTATTTAGAAAACATGTATGGTATGTTCAAGAAGGTAAATGCCCGTGAGAAAGTAGTGGGCTGGTACCACACTGGGCCTAAATTGCACCAGAATGATGTAGCAATCAATGAGCTCGTCAGACGTTACTGCCCCAACTCTGTCCTAGTCATCATTGACGCCAAGCCTAAAGACTTAGGGCTGCCAACTGAAGCCTATCAAGCAGTTGAAGAAGTCCACGACGATGGCAGCCCTACCACTAGGACATTTGAACATGTGCCTAGTGAAATAGGCGCAGAAGAAGCAGAAGAAGTCGGAGTAGAACATCTTTTGAGAGATATTAAAGATACTACTGTGGGCAGTCTCTCTCAACGAGTTACAAACCAGCTACTCGGCCTGAGGGGTCTACACTCACAATTGAGCGAAATCAGAGATTATCTTGTTCAAGTTGGCCAGGGATCCTTGCCGATGAACCACCAGATCATATACCAACTGCAGGACATATTCAATCTCCTTCCAGACATCACCAGTGACAACTTTGTTGACAACCTCTACATTAAGACCAATGACCAATCCCTTGTAGTGTATTTAGCAGCATTAGTAAGGTCTATCATAGCCTTGCACAACCTTATCAACAACAAAATAACCAACAGAGATGCAGAAGAGGGAAAGAAAGATGAATCTAAGGATAAAAAAGAGAAGAAAGATGACAAAGAGGAGAAGAAAGGAGATGAGAAAACAAAAGAGAAGAAAGAAAAAGATGAGAAGAAGAAGTAATTTAGAATGATCATTAGCTTAAGTTATTTTGTAATGCTGAATTATTTTAATAAATTGTATTTACTAATTTACGACTGTTGTCTGATAATTTGAATGGCCATATCTTATTATTTAAGTGCTTCATTAGGTGATATTGTTGAACAAATTTCTTAAACCACAAAAATATGCTCAAATAGTAATACTTTATAATAGCAAAAAAAGTTTAGTACAAAATATTATGTTTCAGTCATTCCATATGCAAAGTGGTGAATGCAAGTAGCATATAATTATATCTATTAATATTATCAATTATCATTTATCGATCAAATCAAATCATATAAATGTATTGTTATTTTATTTGTATGTGGGTTTTTAATACCAATCAACATCCAATATGATACTTGCTCATGTTACACTATCTTTGAATATTTATGATAAGATTGACTTACTAGTTATCTATACAACGGTGATAAATAATCTAGAACACTGATAAAAGTATTGCAGTTTTCTTTTTATGTTGGTGTAGTGATGTAAAGCCAGGGATGTTTTGGAAATAATAAGTAGAATCTCAAAGGAACAATATTAACATTTAAAATGGCAGACCGAATACAAATATCAGTAAGTAACTAATTGGTAACTGTTTTAATGGTATTAAAACTAAGTAGCTACTTTCAGCTGAAATATAATATAGTCTAGAAAATTTTTAGTAACTTAAAAATATGCTGAAGACGAATTCTATCCAATGGACATTACTTTTGTAACCACAAAGCTCCATGCAATTTTTTAAAAGTTATTAGGTTTTACAATTTTCTTAATTATTCACCTATTTATTTCTAAAATGAAAAAAAAAAAACCTTTACACTTGTACTCTATACAAAAAAGCAGTTTACGTTATTGACGACTTACGCTTTTGCAAATGTTAAAATAAGCTACTTGTGAATAAAACTTACAGTGTTAGACCAGCCTAAGTTACGGATTTCGTCAGGCTTGTTAGTGTTTGACGGTTTATCTAATCACTGTACATTGCTTGATCAGAGCACATTTTCTAGGTTTTTTTTATTACTTACCTATTTTTTTCA
This sequence comes from Melanargia galathea, assembly GCA_920104075.1. Lineage (NCBI taxonomy): Eukaryota > Metazoa > Arthropoda > Insecta > Lepidoptera > Nymphalidae > Melanargia > Melanargia galathea. The sequence goes on along the minus strand of OV049862.1, from coordinate 7,072,102 downwards.
GGACTATGTCTGGATAAACCCGGAAAAAAAAACCGAATTCGATGTACCCGTTGCTGTAAAAGTGCTCAATAGTTCCGGAGGCAAAATACAAGTGAGAGATGACAATGGCGAAGTATTCGTTACAGCGGTTACAAATGTCATCAAACCGCTGCACTCGACCTCCATAACAAGTGTTGAAGACATGATAACACTGGGTGAGCTTCAGGAGCACACCATACTCCGGAATCTGCATATCCGGTACAGTCAGCAACTGATATATGTACGTAAGCAATGTTTATTTACTTATGTTTAGTTACAGGTAAACCATTTCTATGAGTTACGATGATGTAGGTACTTACCTCATTCAGTATTGGTTGTTCCACACGCGTGTGTGTCCTTCCCCACCCATGTGCATTGTATATATTGTGCAATATTTATTAGGGTTCCGTACTTTAAAAGGTAAAAAAAAAACTTATTAGATCACTTTCTTGTCACGTTCGTTTGTCCTTATGTCACCACCGATTTTCTCAGGAACGGGTGGACCTAACAAGTTAAAATTTATACTAGACTAGCTTTTGCCCGCGGCTTCGCCCGCGTGGATTTCTTTTTTTCACAAATCCTGAGGGATAAGTAGATTTCTGGTTCACCCGCCCCCCGCCGCGCGGCGGCGTACCGCGGTACCGCGTACGGCGGGCGCAGGGCGCAGGGGCGTGCGGCGCGGCGGCGCGGGGAGTCCCGTGCAGCGCGAGCGTCGGCCGTCGCGATCGTGCGCAGCGAAAATACCTATTGCAGGGCGTTTTTTTACATAGGTAGGTACTTACCGATTTCAACACAACTCTTTTTTTGAAAGTCGGTTAAAAAGTAGCCTATGTTACTCCTTGGTTAATCCTCTACTTGTCTGTGAAAGTCCCGTCAAAATCGGTTCAGCCGTTCCGAAGATTAGCCCGTTCAAACAGACAGACAGACAGACAAAAATTTTAAAAACGTGTGATTCGGTTAAGGTATCGTTCAAATAACCATATGAGCTTAATATGTGGTAGTTATTTCGAAATTACAGACAGACACTTCAATTTTATTTATTAGTATAGATACTGAGGTCTATAGTCCCTATTAGGTGTATAAAAATCAAGGTCCTGACTCCTTTTTTTTTTTTTTTTTTTTGACGCTGGGAAATGCATTTACGCACACCCTCCGGAAGCCTTACAGCGAGCTGCAATGCTTCCGGAAGGTAGTGTGGGACTCAAGCAGGCCAAGAAGTGGCCAGAATACCCACTAAAACCCAGCGATGTTCCTCCGTGTCGCCTGGTGGCTGGGTTACGGGTACACTTGCGCAATCATCCGCGACCCAGCCGGCGCCGTCCGCCGAAGGCAGACCCTCCACCGGGGGACCTAAAGGCCCCCTAACACCGTCTGAGGCGCACCAGGAACATAGTGGTGCGCCTCCCGACCCGAGGCGTCTCAACGGGCGACGGATACGCCATTCCATCACCCGGAGTTCCTCGCCAGAGGCAACCCTCAAGAGGGCCACACCCGCAGGCGACCCTCAAGAGGTTCACCCCTCGTGTAATTTTTTATAGAGGTTTTCTTCCTCGCGGCCCCTCGCTCAGTGCGTGGGGCCCCCGGTTCCGCTCAGTGCGGATTACGGGTTGCCCGACGGTGGCCGAAGCCAGCGCCTACCGGCCACAAAGACCAGCGGACCCGCCGCGCAGGGCGTTTCCACCCCCTCCGGTAATTTTTTAACGAGGTTTTCTTCCTCACGGCCCGAAAGCCTCCCCCCCAATTGTCGCCGCCCGGAGTCCCCACAGTCCACTCTGATGAACAGAGAAGTACCAGGAGCCTCCAAGCGGCAACCCCCTGCTGGTTTTGGTCCGCGCCGGGTTTCCCCGGTACCTCCCATATCTGGGAGGCGTTCCCCCATCCGCCACCGGGGGGACGCGCCCGATGGGGGACCAGCAACCCCACACGGGAAGGTCCTGACTCCTGAGTCAACGCGATACAAACACATGGGCTTTAGATTTTCGCGAAAACTTGTAAAGTACCTACTTACTAAAATTTACCTTAATTTTCAACTTTTTTATTTTTCGGAATTTTCCCTTTACTTGTGCTGTAAGACCTTGGTTTTAACCAAAATTGACAATTCTAGGTCAACCGGAAGTACCCAATAGGTTTTCGGTTTTGGGTCGAAAACCAGATATGGTAGTTCCCGTTGACCTAGAATTATGAAATTTGACAAAAAGCCAGGTCTTAGCCAAATAAAGGAAAAATTCCAAAAAAATAAAAAAAGTTGGAAATTAAAGAGTGTACCCTAACAGAGCGTCGCCAAGTGGGTACAGGGGCAGCTGCCCCAGAAGATTTTTGCGATTTATTTACCTTTTAAGACAACTAAGGAATATGAATATGAACTAAGGAGATCCCTGCTTGGAGTATCCCTGCGGGATCAAATGAAGAGATGAGGAGATCCCTGCGCGATCAAATCAAGAAATGAGGAGATCCGCAGGAGATCCAGAGTTACCGACATAGCTCACCGAGTTGCGAAACTGAAGTGGCAATGGGCGGGGCACATTGTTCGAAGAACTGATGGACGTTGGGGTTCCAAGGTGCTTGAGTGGCGACCTCGTACCAGTAAACGAAGCGTAGGTAACTAGTGGGGGGTCTACCGTAGAGCCCCCACTAGATGGACAGACGATCTCAAGCGTGTCGCTGGTAGCCGCTGGAAACAGGCGGCACAAGATCGTATTCTGTGGAGAACCTTGCAAGAGACCTATGTCCAGTTGTGGACGTTTAGTGGTTGAGACGACGACGACGATTTATTTAAAAAGCTAGTTAGAATATTTATATGTGTATTCTATTTTTATTTCAGACCTATACAGGAACTATGTTAATAGCAATAAACCCATACGAAATATTACCAATATACACAATGGATCAAATACACTTTTATCAAGATAGCAACGTGAGAGATATACCGCCTCATATATTCGCTATTGGGAATGACTCATATAGAGAATTGTTAGAGACATCTTCGAATCAATGCGTGGTAATAAGGTGAAAATATTTTTATATGCTTTTGTGTTGTGTGTAATTTTATTAAGAGAAATCTTAATAACCTTTAGTTTGAACACCAAATGTTGATTTGAGGAGTGGATATTCCAAGACACTTTCGTAACCATAATATATAAACGGATTTTTTGGAATTAACTATTAATTTTATCATCGTATATTACAAAAATGGGCTAGGTCATAACATGGTTTCCAAAATCGTACCGTTATATTTGTATGTTGCTATATTTACTACTTATTTATTTTGTTTGTTACTTCAGCGGAGAAAGTGGCGCTGGAAAAACGGAAAGCACGAAATTACTTCTACAATATCTCGCAGCAGCAAGCGGTAAACATTCGTGGATCGAACAACAGATTCAAGAAACAAATCCCATTTTAGAAGCTTTTGGAAATGCAAAAACTGTAAAGAATGATAATTCCTCGCGATTTGGAAAATACATAAACATCTACTTCAATCGTAAAGGAGTCATCGAAGGCGGGAACATTGATCAGTATTTGTTGGAAAAATCGCGAATCGTGGGACAAAACAAAGGAGAAAGAAACTATCATATATTTTATTCGCTTGTAACGGGATTGTCTGCAGATGAAAAGAAAAAATTGGAACTTGGGCAGCCAGCAGATTACGGGTATCTTAACTCGGGAAAGATATTAACTTGTGATGGTCGGAATGACGCTCACGAGTTTTCAGACATACGGTCTGCATTTAAAGTTCTTAGTTTTTCGGACAGCGACGTTTGGGGTGTATTCAGTCTGCTCGCTGCGATATTGCACTTGGGCAACTTGAAATTTAAGTCATTCAACATAAATAATATTGAATCTTCGGAAGTGGCAGATGCCATCAATGCAAACAGAATTTCTTCACTCCTAGGTGTCAATAAAGCGAGGTTCTGTGAGGCACTGACCCGTAAAACATTGATCGCTCATGGTGATAAAATTGTGTCTACCCTGCCATTGGTACAAGCAATAGAAGGTCGAGATGCGCTCGTGAAAGCCATTTATGGCCACATCTTCGAATACATAGTAGGAATGATCAACAAGACACTGCATAAAGATCAACAACTCTCTAGTGGTTCAGTTGGAATACTGGATATTTTTGGTTTTGAAAACTTCGACTCGAATAGTTTTGAACAACTGTGCATTAATTATGCCAATGAAAATTTGCAACAATTTTTCGTCAAACATATTTTCAAACTTGAACAAGAACAGTATGAGAAAGAAGGGATAACGTGGACGAATATTAACTACGTTGATAACCAAGAAATCCTCGATCTAATAGGTCAGAAACCGATGAATTTGCTCTCACTTATTGATGAAGAATCAAGATTTCCAAAGGGCACGGATCTTACGTTGCTATCTAAACTCCACAGTAATCACAGCAATAAAAATCATTATATTACTCCGAAATCAACGCATGAACACAAATTTGGCGTAAGACACTTTGCTGGAGATGTGTTCTATGAAGTTAAAGGTATGTATAAGTTCGTAAAGTATCTATTAAATTATTTTTGTCTGTTATTGATTTTTATACAAAATGAGTAATTCCAGGTTTTTTGGACAAAAACAGAGACATGTTGACCGCAGATGTCAAAGAGATGATATGGGACTCTAGCAATTCATTTTTGAAAAGTTTGTTTCCAATTGACAATGTAACGCCTCAAAGTGGAAGCCGGAAAGTGATCTCTTTAAGTCATCAATTTAAGACTTCACTTGAAGCTCTTATGAAGACTCTATATGAATGTCATCCGTTCTTTGTACGATGCATAAAGCCTAACGAGCTTAAAAAACCTCGAGTAAGTTGAAATTGTCAACCAAGTCCTAGAATTACTCAATACTTAATAAGTACATATATACTATTTTTAACAACCCATATTTTTTTAGATTTTCGATAGGGCTTTATGTGTTCGGCAACTGCGATATGCAGGATTGATGGAAACTGCAAAGATTAGACAGGCAGGTTATCCCATACGGTATTCATACTCAGACTTCGTGCACCGCTATCGACTCCTTACTCCTGGAATTCCGCCCGCGGAGAAAGCAGATTGCAAGGATGCTACTAAAAAAATTTGCAGCCACGTTCTTACAGATCAAGATTACCGATTGGGGCATACTAAATTATTTCTCAAAGATAACCATGATACTTTATTGGAAGAGCTGCGGCATAAGGTCCTACTAACAGCGGTGATAAAGGTGCAAGCAAATGGCCGAAGATTTATCTGTCGAAAGAGATATTTACGTCTAAAACAAGCTGCCATAATTGTTCAGAAGCATTTCAGAGCTCGTGGTTTCAGACACAAATTTTTGATCATGAGAAGAGGATATTTACGTTTACAGGCTGCCATAAAATCCAAAGAACTACGCAAGACTTTCATAAATTTAAGGATATTCTTCAAAAAACTTCAAGCACACTCCAGAAGTTACCTGGTAAGAAAACTAGTCCACGAGAAAGGCTCTATTATAAAATCAAAACTACTACAATTACATAAAGATAAAGCAAATTATTCCGGCAGTATTAAAAGCGCCGAAGATGAATTCGAGAAGAAATACACAGAGCTTATGGCGTCAATTTGGATAGCTAAAGATGTAGTTGCTGACAGTGTACAGAATACTACTGTTATTGATGACAGATACGTTGATGATGTTTTTGGTTTCTTGAAAGATAGTGCAACACCAGCTGGCACCGTGCGGGGAACTGGCTTCGGAATGGTAAGCGATTACTAGTATTTATTTTAAATCGAAGTTGATATGCTTCTTGTCTTAAACTTGTCTTGTCTTGTCTGACATCACTTACTAAGCAACGATACTTAAATTTGAAAATATTTTTGGTATGTAATTATAAAGTGTTTTGTTATTTTAGACATCAACACCTAAACCAGAATTATCAAACATTATACCGTTACCACAAGAACCAGAGGAAGAACAATTTGATGAGTTTAACTTCAAAAAGTTTGCTGCGACGTATTTCTTAGGCAATATAAGCAATCAATATTCAAGAAAGCCCTTGAAACATTCACTTCTTGATTTACCCTCTCCGATTGATAAAATGGCATCACAAGCTATATGGACCACAATATTGAGATTCATGGGAGATATGGCAGAACCTAAATATGCAGAAGATAAAACAGATAATGTACCGGTCATGATTAAATTGTGTGATACAGTTGGACGAGCTTTCAAAAAGAGCAAAGAATTTGAAGTAAGCAACTTGCGATATTAATAAAATAAATCACTATAATAAATAATAATAGTTCACTGTTATTAACAAAATGTATTTTTTTAGAATTTGATGCCAGAGGACAATTATCAAGGCAAAAGTAAAATGATACAGAGAACTCTGAAACGACAAACCAAGTTAAATGATGAGTATATGAAAAATTTGATAAATGACGATTTGACGAATGAAATGTATAGCACCTGGTTAAATTCTCGACGTAGTACAAATTTAGAGAAACTTCATTTTATTATTGGCCACGGAATCATCAGGAAAGAGTTGCGGTAAGTATTATACCGAGACTATTCAAAAAGTAGAGATCACTTTATCATAATAAATTATATTACCTTTTAATTTCAGGGATGAAATTTTTGCACAATTATGTAAACAGCTCACAAATAATCCTTCAAAAGCTTCTTATGCTCGAGGCTGGATTTTGTTCTCTTTATGTGTCGGTTGCTTTCCACCTTCCGAAAGATTAATGAAATATCTGCGCTCATTTATTCGTGAAGGACCTCCTGGATATGCCCCATATTGCGAAGGAAGACTTGTGAGAACATTTAAAAATGGGCCTCGAACTCAACCACCTAGCTGGTTAGAATTACAAGCTACTAAAACGAGGAAACCAATTTTATTAACCGTAACTCTAATGGACGAGTCAATGAAAACCGTTCAGTCTGATTCGGCTACTACAGCCGAAGAGGTTTGTCAACAAATAGCTGATAATATTGGATTGAGAGACTCATTTGGATTTTCATTGTACATAACTTTATACGACAAAGTGCTTTCATTGGGAAGTGAAGGAGAACATATTATGGATGCCGTATCTCAGTGTGAGCAATTTGCTAAAGAACAAGGAACATCTGAAAAACATGCCCCCTGGAGATTATTCTACAGAAAAGAAGTTTTTACGCCTTGGCATAACCCAGTAGAAGATCCCGTGGCTACAAATTTAATATATCACCAAGTGGTCAAAGGCGTAAAGTTCGGAGAATATCGATGTAGTTCTGAAAAGGATCTGGCAATCATTGCAGCGCAACAACATTACATTGAGTACGGACCGCGCATAGATCCAAATGTGTTAAGAAAAGTTATTATTAACTATATACCAAATCAATTCATACAGTCAAACGATGTAGCTCTGACAAAATGGGAACATCTTGTTACTAAAGCATTCGAAACCTCAACATCTATACAGACATCAGTAGATCCTTTACAGTGCAAAGAAGATATCGTTATATTTGCAAAATTAAAATGGCCGATGATGTTCTCTAGATTCTTTGAAGCCATTAAGCTAAAAGGAGAGACAATAAATAAAGATCTTGTAATTATTGCAGTCAATTGGACTGGAATTTATATCGTCGATCAGTCCGAGCATATACTTCTCGAAATTTCGTATCCCGAAGTCACTTATGTTGCCTATGATAGTGAAAAAGATTATGAAAATGTTGGAAGAGTAACTATTAGAACAATACAGCAAGAAGAATTTGTATTCCAAAGTGTAGATGCTAGTGAGATGAGCTCACTTATCATATATCTTATAGACGGTTTAAAAAGACGTTCGATTTACGTTATATCACAAAGCGAGTCACAGGATTTTAGTGATGCGGCATCATTTTTAAAATACAAAAAAGGCGAGCTTATTACTCTTTTACAAGACACAACCGGTGAAAGTTTAATGAATGCAACATGGGGTTATGGAGAATGCAACAATCAGGAAGGACTTTTTCCGACCGAGCAAGTATATATTTTGCCAACATTGTCAATGCCTCCCGCGTCAATATTAGAAGTATTCAAAAAGGGAAATATAAACAACAGCGAAAAAATGAAGTCAAAATATACGACAATACAAAGGAAGCGAATGCATACCTTAGAAAAATATGCGAAAGAATATTTTAGAGAAAATTATGATATTAATTCTACAATATCCAGACATGCTACGTTAACTTCTGCGAAAAGAACAGTAGCTGGTGATCTTTGGGCCCACACTCGTGAACCAATGAGGCAACCGCTCCTAAAAAAAATAATGAATGATGAAAAATTGTCAAAAGCAGCGGTAGCATCATTCTTTGCTATTCTAAAGTATATGGGCGACATGCCAAGTCCGAAGGCAAGATCGGTTACCGATTATACTGATGAAATATTCAAGTCAGCGATGTTAGAACCTAGTCTGCGAGATGAGATTTATTGCCAGATAATGAAGCAATTAACAAATAATAGGATACAGTTGAGTGAAGAAAGAGGTTGGGAATTGATGTGGCTTGCTACTGGAGTTTTTGCTTGCGGTCAAGTATTGGTAAAAGAAGTTGTAGAGTTTTTAAAGACTAGACCACATCCCATAGCGAAAGATTGCTTAAAGCGGTTCTTCAAGATACAAAGAGGTGGACCTAGAATGTACGCTCCATATGTGGTGGAAGTTGAAGCAATCCAACACAGAAGTATGCAGATATATCACAAAGTTTATTTCCCTGATGATACTGACGAAGCGTTTGAGGTTGATTCGTCCACAAAAGCAAGGGAACTTTGTGAACAAATAACGGGGCGCTTAAATTTGAGAAATAGTGATGGATTTAGTCTTTTTGTGAAAATTGTGGACAAAGTCTTTTCCGTCCCCGAAAGTTATTATTTCTTTGATTTCATTCATGAACTCGTGGAATGGATGAAGGAAACGCGCCCAGGACGTTCAGGTAATTGTTCTCAATATAATAAATGTTTTGACTAAATATTGCAGCGTACCTAAATCTAATTTAAACCTTATTTTCAGCTGGCAATCAACTGCAAATGAACTACCAAATATTTTTCATGAAAAAGCTGTGGATCAACACTGTACCTGGGAAGGATAAGAATGCAGATCAAATATTCTACTTCCCGCAGGAATTACCTAAATATTTGCGTGGTTATCATAAAACCTCAAAACATGATTTATGTGAGTTAGCAGCACTTGTCTATAGAGCAAGATATGGTAATAACCAGTCGCTTCTGCCTCAAATTACGCAAATGTTGGAAGAGTTTATACCATCGGATATGATAAGAATTCAATCGAATTCAAACTGGAAGTCTGCGATTACTGCAGCATACTTGAAACATGGGCCTATGTCTGAGGAAGATGCTAAAGAACAATTTCTGAAGAGAATTTACCAACTCCCAACATTTGGTACAGCGTTTTTTGAAGTAAAACAAACCTCTGATCCTTCATATCCTGAAATGGTTGTTATTGGCATCAATAAAAATGGAGTTAGTGTGATTCATCCTCAAAGTCGAGTAAGTATTTTACTGATTTTTTTTAACTATAAAATCTAAAGATGCCCAAAAGTTTAATAATTAAGTATGTGCGTACTGTTTGTTTTTTAGGATTTGTTAGTGACTTATCCATTTTCTCAAATCTCCAATTGGTCTTCGGGTAATACGTTTTTCCATATGACGATGGGGAGCTTCCTCCGTGGGACAAAGATCCTCTGCGAAACTTCGTTGGGGTATAAAATGGATGACCTAATATCATCGTACATTGCTGTATTGCGTCAGGCAATGAAACAAAAACGAACACAGTGATCCAAACTTTATTTAGAAAAATCTTAAGTTTGTTAATGTTGTGTAGGCACTAAATAATAAATTAGTACAATAATTGTTATTTGGGATTTTAATTTACCTACCTAGTTTTTTAATTTAGATTAGGTATGTCCTATCCCTTTAGGTAATGTTTCTTCGAGTATTTCCAAAAAGTCTCCATAAAATATAAATTTCAGGACTTTTGAAAATTCTATCCGCAAGTGGGTTAAGTAGGGGATGAAAGTTTAAATGAGACCTCGTCACGTTTTCGTCATTTATCAAGTTATATGCATGAAAATTGGTATTTAGATTTTCGGTTAAAAATTAAGAGTTACGTGTTGAAGGAATTTTGGAAAACTACTCCCAAATTGGTACAATGGGAGATGGAAGTTTGTATGAGATTAAGAATTCACGCCAGTGAAGTCGCGTGCATCTCAGTAAGTAATGTACCTACAGAGCTGGTTCTGGTCTTAAATTGTAGCAATTTTATTCTACTTTAAAAACACCCTGAAAAAGTAGTCAAGAACTAGTTAGTCCTTTTGGGTTATAATTGCCAAAATCTGAAAGCAATCTGAAATTTTCGCGGTTTTTTCGATTTTTGACAAAGTTGCGTTCGTTGATCGAGGTCACAAACTTGGATTATTCCTAGATTATTCATTAGGCAAACATCATAAACAAGTCTGCAAAAAATTAGAACTACCCGATTTAACGCAAGGTAGGTTTAATACCCCATACTAGCAAATCCTAAAGTTACTGGACTTTAAACTAAGTGTCAACTTTTAAACTAGTGATGTGCCGATTCGATTATTTTGATAATCGATCAATCGATTACACCAGTAAGCGTAATCGATCAATAATCGATTAATAATCGATTATTGATCGATTATGAAATAATTCTTAGAAAGAACTGAAAAAACAGTTCTTTTTTCTGGAAAAAAAATCTGTATCCTTGCATTTAGTAGCAACATCTTTATAGCCTTTTAGATTTAGACTGTTCTGAGAAAAAAAACAAACACTATTTTTTAGATTTATTAAAATTGAGATAAGAAAATTAAATAGATTAATTAAAAACTAATATTTAATATACATACCGACTAGGTATCTATTTATCACACCAATAATCACACTAATATTATAAAGGCGAAAGTTTGTGTGTGTGTATATACAGGGTGTTAGGAGACCGCTCTCGGAAACGAAGACAGGTGATAGTACTGATGATTACTGATAAGATATCACTAAAAAAAATGTGAAAAAAAATTTTTTTTTACAAAAAAAAAATTGCACTTTTTATACAATATCTGTTTTGGAGGGTTAAACAGCCCTGTAATTGCAAAAAACTTATTTGCTGTATTTTGTAAAAGTTTGTTACGTAATTCTTGCGTGATTAAAATAAAATCAGCTGACGCTGGAGGTCAACGAACTTGATGTGACCTATTTACGTATCGTTAGATACCTACGAAACCGCGGTCGCGCCGACGCCGATACCTACCTTATAAGATAATGTTTAGATAGTATAACAATAGCGCTAAGTTTTCGGTAGCGGTCTCCTTATACCCTGTAATATGTGTGTATGTTTGTTACTCTTTAACGCCGCAACTACTAAACCGATTTGGGTGTTTGGAATGGAGAGATTATATCCTGGAATAACACATCTAGGCTATTTTTTATCCCGGAAAAAGTTTTCCTGTGGGATTTAAATAGATAAAAGTAGACTTCCAAAAACGAGATACATGGCGCTGATTGTTCTTAGGTACATTACGCTCACATAACACATTATTGCAATTGTTTGCAGTCGTTGCATGCATTTGTATGCATTTGCATGAATTTGCTGTCGTTCTCGTTGCTAAGTTACCTTAGAAAAGTCTGTTCAAATATTTTTATATGTACAAACTTATTAATCGCAGGTAACATCGCGGGGCGCAGCTAGTATATGTAGATACTGAGATACAAATAGCGTAATAGCATTGCAGTTGATAAAGGTGTATCGTCGTCGGTTCGGTGTGAACGAAAAGTTGAATATGTATGAAAAAGCAGTAAACTGCGTAACGCTCGCTCACAGTCGGCGGCTGACTATCCGTTTGGTGTGAACAAAGCCTAAAACTAACTTTAAGGAAATCCCCTTTTTTCAATAATAGGGTTGCCAAACCCTATATCTTTAGCAAGCAAATTAATAACAGAAAGCTGGTATTAAATTTGGTAATTAACGCATTGCTATATAATCGATCATGATCGATTATGCAAAATCATAATCGATTGCAATCGATCATTTTAATAATCGATTCCGCACATCACTATTTTAAACTGTCAATGTCAAAATCAAATATCAACTTGTCAAGCACATGTCAACTGTCAGTGTCAAGCAATGTCGTGCTTTCTTTCAAAATTCAATCATCAATGTTCCTAAGAATTTTTAAAAATAATTTAAGTAAAATATATATTTTTTAAAGTACGTAGGTCTTCTATTCCCTTTGATAAAGCGCGTGTACTGTATACTTATACTGTTCAGTGTGGTGTTCAATCAGCAGCAGTCAGCACAGCTCTCCGCACTGTAGGTGCAGTCTTCAGTCATCAGTGCAGAGTGCATTGAATACAGGTGGTTCAGCGAGCTGCAGCCAGCAGAATTTAACAATCTACACTTAAAAATGGATTTGAATGGCACTAAGATTGCATTAGATAATGGTTTAGACCTGAGGTTTGTAATTATGTTATTTTTACCAAAACTTTTATCAAGTAGGTAGGTACCTACATTTTAAAAATACTAAAAATAATTGAATAAAATAGTTAAGTATTAAAGGCTAAGTAGTTAAGTATTAAAGGTTTTGAACTGTAGCTGTACTCACCTACATCCAATAATAATTTATTGCAATTATATTTAGCAGTAGTATTTGCGCTTTACAATTGCATAAAGTTAATCTTCTCTAATATATAAATTTTTTTTACAGACAACTTTGTACAACTGGTTCTACATTACATATCAATGAAGATTATGAAGAACTAGATTATCACGAAATAGAGAACAATGATTCATACATTTTTAAGAATATTAAGTCTGATTACGTAGGGGAGCCAGTGCAGTGTTTTGAAGAATTTGCTAGAAATCTAAAGCCTATAGATGGTAATGGTTATGTAAAAAAACGAATTTTAGAGGAAGGGGGAGGACTACCTTTGAATAAGGGATGCACAGTGTCTGTGGCCTTAACAGGATATTGGGAAAATGAAAATGAGCCATTTTACTACACAAAATCTAATAAACCTTTGGTGAGAATAGTTGTTCATTATCTTAAGTCGAAAATAGTTCATAAGAACAGGTAGTTTTGCTTTTGAATTTGATACATTTGCCATACATCAGACAAGTCATGGTGGAACTTAAACAGTGTAAAGGTCTAAAGGTCAATTTAAACAGTATACCTTTTTACGGTTCACTGTAGAGACGTTGAGGCATGCAGCACTTCGGAATACTATGAATTATTCCCAAGTGTTACATACCTCAACTTCTGCCTTACACTGCTCAAGCATTAAACTAACTAATGCCCGGGACATTGTTTTGTGGGGACTCATATGAAAGTTTTCACAAACCATCTACTTCAGATAAACATTTAGATGATCACTGACTGACATTTCAGTGAGAGCTCTCTACTAGTGTGTCGTAGCGACAATAGCTATCATAGAAAAAAGCAATTGAAAAAAGGTCTTGCAATTGGCCGTCAGAACACTTGATGAGAGACTCACTTGGTACATCTACCAAGTGAGTCTCTCATCAAGTCTCATCAAGTCTCTCATCAAAAACCTTAGCTTACCGGTTTTAGTAATCACCCATCACACTCACACACTAGCTCATAGCAAAAACAGCTATCCTAACTGCACACTCACTTCTAGTTGCTCACCATCTTGTTTCTAGTTTTTAGCTCACTTGTTACGACAAAAAAAGGTACTTGCTTATCGTTGACGGTAGGACAAATGCCTTAGATACTTAACTTACCTACCTACCTACTTTAACAAATACTTACTGTCAAAATGTCAGGTTATTTATTGATATTGTAATATATTTTTTTGCAATTAAAAATTGGCTGTATTGTAATTTTTTTTTTCAGGTAGTAAATCTCAGTGATAATGGTTTATTGCCAGGTACTCAAACGGCAATAGAATCCATGTTAGTAGGTGAAGTGGCGGTGTTTTTATTATCCTATCGTGTTATGTATGGGGAAATGGGAGTACCACCTCGGATAAAACCAAAAGCAGATTGCATATTCTATATACAGTTAATAAGAAGCATTATTACACCTGAAGATGGGTAAGCACGTCAAAAACTATATATGACAATCATTATTATTATTTTTCTATTCAGGAAGTGGTAAAACAAATGGCATTCTATCCATACAAATATTATAAATGCGAAAGTGTGTCTGTCTGTCTGCTAGTTTTTCACAGCCCAACAGTTTAACTGATTTTGATGAAATTTTATTCAGGTGACATCCCAGGGATGGACATAGGCTACTTTTTATCCTGGAAAATTAGACTTTGAGTTCCCAAAGGATTCTTAAAGGTCTATCCATTTAACCGATTTATACCAAAAGTAGTGTAGCTTGACATAGGTAACTTTTATCTTGAAAAAGCAAATAGTTCCCACAGGATTTTAAAAAACCTAAATCCACATGGACAAAGTCGCGGGCATGGATAATAATATATCACTAAAAATAATTATTTAAAGATACCTATTACTAAAAAAAGTGTTAGGTATAATATTTTTTATATTGATTTCATACTGGGTTTTGATTTCAGGGAAATTGATTTTAAGGAACCAAACATGTTTCAGAGAGTTCACCATCAAGCAAAATTGTTATATAGTTCAGGTTATGCATTATTTAAAACGAAAAACTATCCAGCTGCAATACAATTGTTTAGAAAAGCTGTTAATATGCTCCATAAATGTAGACTGGCTGATGAGGAAGAGGAAAACCAACAAGTTAAACTATTGATAAAGTGTTATATCAATTTAGCAGTAGGCTACAATAAAACTAAACAGCCGTTGAAAGCGTGCATTTCATGTAATGAACTTAATAGATTGAAAAGTCTGTGGAACAACCCAAAAGTTCTCTTTCAGAATGCAAAGGCACTTAGAATGATTGGCGAGTTTGATGAAGCATTAAGGAAACTTAATAGAGCTTTGAAACTGAAACCAGACAGTGATGAAATGCTAGAAGAAATTGCATTAATAAACAGACTAAAAGACTCTTGCAATAAATCCAGTTTATTAGCAAATAGAATAACTGATTCTATGCCAAATATAATAAGTAATGATTTTAAAACTGAGGTAGATAATTTGATAAAGAACTTTAAAGAGAATGCTAATATCTGTAGACTGACTTTGCCAGGAAATCTAAATACAGCCGAAATGGAATATATCAATGATGCCTGTACAAAGGCGAATTTGTTTTGTAGTAAAGGACAAAAAGATTTATTAGTAGATAAAGGCGAAGAGGATCTGATAGAATCAAATGCTGAGTTGTTTACGTAATTTTTTTATACTCAAGACTTTTTCTGTTACTAAAAATAATAAATGTGCAAAAATGCAATAAAATCACGACGTGAGTTTTTGTGTCTTATTTGTATATGATCAGAATTCCTTTTTTGAAACCTTAATTTATTCAAGATTCTCTAGATAGGCTTTATTTAAAGCAATATTTTTGTTATATTAAGTATGCTTTGCCAGTGAACCCAATTTACATGGTTTAATATTAAATATTAAGTATTATAACGTGGCCAATTCTGTTGTACACAATCTCTAAATCTAAACTAAAATGACAGGTCTAAATATATTCCTGTCTCTTTCACAATCCTCCCTGCTGAAGGGGATAGCCAAAGGGGATAGCACTATTTTTAAACCTGTCAATTTAGTTTAGGTTTAGAGATTGTGTACAACAGAATTAGCCACAATATTCCCTATCTATCAGTAGGAAACTGCTTGCCTGACAGAGCTTCTTGATAGCGATAAGGTTGCCCATTGTACAATTTTTGTGGACAGTTTATAAGTAAATAAAAATAAAAACTCAACACTGCATAGTTTATTGCATAATATAAAGCTAATCTGACTACAATCTTGTTTGAACAATACCTTATAGTCTTCAAAATGCAATATTCACCAAATGCACAGTAAAACTAACCATAATATTTTATTTTAAATCTACCATCAGTAATTATACATAATATTATATTATTATCTTAGAGTGTATTAGTTTTGTGTAGGAAGATTTAAGAGAACATTTTGGCCTTGGGGAAGATAGGTGACATTTCTTGACTTTGAAAGCTGGTACGCAATGTCTTCCGCGGCTTCAATGCGTCTCAGCTCGACCAGTCCTTCACCAGCGGCCCCAAATGACTTAGCGAGCAGCACAGCCGCTTGCGCATCACCCTCCGCAGTAATGATAGCAGCTTTCTTCTGTTGTTCCGCCTTTTCCACAAGGAATCTAGCCTTTTCAGCGTCCTGCTGTGCAACTTGTTTCAATTCGACAGCTTGCGTGAATTCCTTTCCAAAAGTTAAATGTGTAATTGAAATGTCATCTAATATTAATCCGAATTGGCCTGCTCTTTCAGTCAAGCCCTCGCTAACCTTTTGTGACACAATCTGTAATAAATGAAAAAGAACAATGAAACCAATAATCTTATTGTACACACTTTCAGTTTTAGCTGTGAGATTTAACTATACAGTTATGTCTGTACAGATTCATCTATTGATATTTTGATTATTTATTTATTTTTATTGTATACTTTATTGTACACCAAAAACATTCATTAAACGAAAGAAACTTTAAAAGAAATGGGTAGGTAGAAGCGATCTTTCAGGCGACCTCATTGAGAAGAATAATTATAATAACTAGTGAGAAGGTTTTTAAGGGTGTACACTAAAATAAGAGGCAATTAAAAGTATATATACGAACAATGCTGTGATAGCCTAATTAAAAGCTGTGATAGCCTAATGGTTAGGACGACCGACTTCTAATCGGAGGTCGTGGGTTCGATCCCGGGGCACGCACTTCTAACTTTTCGGAGTTATGTGCGTTTTAAGTATTTAAATATCACTTGCTTTAACGGTGAAGGAAAACATCGTGAGGAAACCTGCATGCCTGAGAGTTCTCCATAACGTTCTCAAAGGTGTGTGAAGTCTGCCAATCCGCTTGGCCAGCGTGGTAGACTATGGCCAAAACCCTTCTCACTCTGAGAAGGAGACCCGTGCTCTGTAGTGAGCCGGTAATGGGTTGATCATGATGATGATGATGATGATGATACGAACAATAGACATATAAATACTTAATACATATGGAGTAAAAATTAGTAAAATAAAGCCCAAAACATGCCAGTAATGATGATTAACTATTTGTAGTACCTACCTGGATACAATCTGAAGTAAAAGGTTCAGGGAGGATAAAAATGTGCTTTGACAAGTCTTTTAAATATGGCAAGAGATTAGATCGCAGTTAAACTGTACAGTTCAACTGAGGTGTGTAGAACAAACAGTTCGACTACAAGTACAATACTACTACTTTCAACAGTTAAATCCCACAGATAAAACTGAAGGTGTGTAGCGCGCATTATAGTGATGCATTAATGCTAAGGCGGTCTTTGCTCCTTGAGTAAAGAACCCTTAAAAAAATATATAGAATATAAGGAGACCGATTCCGAAAACTTAGCGCTATTATTATACTACCTAAACACAATCTTATAGGGTAGGTATCGGCGTTGGCGCGCACGTGATTTACTTGAATTACGCAAGAATTACGTAACAAACTTAAAAAAACCATAGTAAATAATTTTTTTGCAATTACCTCCTCTCTCTAATTCTGTTTAACCCCCAAAACGGGTAATGCACAAAAAGTGCCATTTTTTTTTTGTAAAAACGATTTTTCTTTCACTTTTTTTGTAGTGTCTTATCAGTAATCATCAGTACTATCACCTGTCTTAGTTTCCAGGCAGTTTGTCGAGAGTGTTCTCCATACACCCATTATAAAGTGAAAGTGATAATATAGGCTTACCTCTCTCTGGGTGATCAGTTCCCCAGCATCAAACTGTGCAACTACAGCTTTCACCATTATAAAGTGAAAGTGATAATATAGGCTTACTTCTCTCTGGGTGATCAGTTCCCCAGCATCAAACTGTGCAACTACAGCTTTCACCATTATAAAGTGAAAGTGATAATATAGGCTTACCTCTCTGGGTAATCAGTTCCCCAGCATCAAACTGTGCAACTACAGCTTTCACCATTATAAAGTGAAAGTGATAATATAGGCTTACCTCTCTCTGGGTAATCAGTTCCCCAGCATCAAACTGTGCAACTACAGCTTTCACCATTATAAAGTGAAAGTGATAATATAGGCTTACCTCTCTCTGGGTAATCAGTTCCCCAGCATCAAACTGTGCAACTACAGCTTTCACCATTATAAAGTGAAAGTGATAATATAGGCTTACCTCTCTCTGGGTGATCAGTTCCCCAGCATCAAACTGTGCAACTACAGCTTTCAGCACTTCAGCGGTGATGGACGGGAGCACTCTCTCATCATAGTCGATACCAAGGATTGTGTAGATTCTTGGCAACTGGTCCGGCACTGGTCTGAACAGGATACGGAGTGTGATGTTTACATTTTGAAGATCTGAAATTTAATATGATTATATCAAAACTAGCCTGTTAATGTTGCAATTTAGTTTTTAAATAGACTAAGATGTTATCCTGCGGTAAAAAGTAGCACTTTTCAAGCATACCACCTGTGCAATCCCTCTTGCACCAGGTCTCTGCCCCAGGAACCTTGTCAGTTAAACGGTAGGCTTACTGTATAATTAGTTTCAAAAAGATTGTTTGGGTAAACTACCCACCAAAAGATAAAACACAGACAGTAATATAGTACACATTACTGGGATAAAATGTTGCCTAGATTGTACTTTTACAGGCAGGTTGAGGACAATCTGCCTGTAAAAATTCCATCAATTCGGTTCAGCCGTTCTGAAGACAGATAGGAAGACAAAAATTTTAAATACACAGCTTGGCCTACATTATCATAACATTATAAAAAGAAGCCTCCTAATATTTGATTAAATAATAAAAGGCAGTTATTTTTATTCATTTACAAGTTATTTTAGACTCACTTTTGGACACAGAAGAAAGACACGTTAATTTTATTCATTTGTTCAAGTTTTTTAGCATTTTTACCTTTACTTCCTGTGACTGTAGGCACATTCCGAGGTCTAGATCTGATGTCGAACATAATGGGTTTCTGAACCCATGGAATGAAGAAGTGGGTTCCTTCACCAACAACTAAGTTTTTGACACCAGCAAATCTGTCAAATATTACTGCACGATGGCCTCCATCCACTGGAAACATGCAAAATAGTATTTAGTACAAGTTCAGTATAGATGACAAAAAAAAAAATTTAGTTTAAAGATTGTGTAAGTAGGAAAGTCCAAAAATGGCAAGTGAGATTTGTGATTCCTTCACAAAAAATACTGATTGAACTGTTGAATGAAAAAAAATTAATTATAAAAGAATACCATTATATAAAGCCGAGTTTACAACTCCACCAACTAGGGCTACTCCTAGACCCACTTGTCCGATACGATTGAAAAGTTGTGCAGCCATATCTGAAATAAAAAATATCATCATTTCTCAATGGAAATAAAATACTACTATAATTGCCTTGATGACAAATGGAAGTTTTTATGGATTTTGTTGCACCATTTTTACAAAATTACACTTAATGTTATCTATTATACCTATTACTTGCAATGTCAAAAATTTTATCAACAGTAGATAAACAAATACGGATAGAAAAGTACTATTTCTTGAGAGTAAGTATTACTAATTTTACTTAATGTTTAATCGACTTAACCTCAAATATGTGGGATTCCGGATTATAGATTTTATCTTTTACGAATAAATAATTTATAATTTTTACCTTAGAACTATTAAGTGCTGTTTGTTTTTGTCTCAGTTTTTATAATAAGTTAATAATTTAATACGAGAAAACTATAAATTAAAAGGTATTCAGATTACGGCATTTATCACGTAAGACCACAGACCAATAACATATAGGAATTATAGGATACGTAAGACCACAGACCAGAAAAACCACAGACCACGATAAATAGGAGAAAACCATAGAGATAATAATAATATAGAGGTGCCATAACGCTATAGGTTCATGCCATAACGTCCTATGAAAATAGTGGATCGGAAAATAGCTCAAGCTTATCAAAATTTTCATAAGTGTGTAAGAGACAACATTACATTTTTGACATAATAATAAAACAGTTTGCGGCAGACTTAAAACAAAAAATGGCCTCCCTAAAATGTATACATGAACACTCACACACGCACAACTTGAGACATCACAATCACAGAGTACCTACAGAGGGGAAGCTTCTACAAGCGGCCCGCTGTAGGTACACTCACACATATGCGCACAGTTTGTCACCAACTGTACCGGTTAGTGGAACGAGCGGGCGTCCGTGAACCGTTGGTGAGTGTGTTTGTGTGAGTATACCTACAGCGAGCCGCTTGTGGAAGCTTCCTCTCTGTAGATTTACTACTCGTGTGTCACAATGAACACCCGCCATTTTATGTTTTCGGATTGTGCGTGTATGATACCTAATCTAAGCGTGTGTGAGTGTATTTTTGACACGTTTTTAAAGTAGGTATGGCTCCTCCACTACTATTACATTCTCAGTGGAGAAAACCCAATCGTAATCAGCCCCCTGATTGTGTAACTTTTGACAATGAAATGGTATTCATTTGATGGCCTTAGGCATCAAAGTAAAAGAAACCATAACACCATTGAAATAGAGCTCAATTTCGTGTATCCATTCTTATACGTTTAGGTATGTACGATACGATCCATAACGCTCCATGTTAAAATCAGTTGTACTGAATTTGTGACTTTAAATCAATACATTCAAGGAATATTTTACTTTAATGGCCTTAGGCCATCAAATGAATACCATTTCATCGTCAAAAGTTACACAATCAGGGGGCTGATTCTGAATCTGTGAGAAAAACCACAGAAAAAAACTAATAAAGGATCAATAGACGATCGAATGCGACCGAACCAAGCCAACGGACTATAGTTCGACTTTTAATTCAATGCAGTAAAATGACGTTTCGTGGGTTGTCACCATTGAGAAATTAATAATATGGAGGCGCCGTACCTACTTTAAAAACGTGTCAAAAATACACTCATACACCGTACACGCTTAGATTATGTATCATACACGCGCAATCCGAAGACACAAAATGGCGCGTGTTCATTGTGATTTGTGATGTCCAAGTTGTGCGTGTGTGAGTGTTTATGTATACATTTTAGGGAGGCCATCTTTTGCCTTGAGTCTTCCGTAAACTGTTTTATTGTTATTAGTCTAGTCAACAAGTTCAAAAACGTGAAAAATATAAATAAAGGTCCTAAAAATATGAGCGATAGGTCATTCGGTTCGGAATCACCTCTAGAAAAATGTTTTTGAAGGATTTTGGTGCAGGTAAAAAATTGCAATTGTTATTAACAAAATAAGATGAAAAAAAATGATATTTCGTTTTTTGTTAATAACTCAATAAATATTTATATTTAAGCAATTTTGAAAAAAGCTCATTAAAGAGGGGGAAATTTCCGACAAAAAAGTCTCAACTTCCGAAACTCCATTATTTATAATTTTAATTTGACGTTGAAAATAGGTTTCCGCACGGCTGTTACGGCATGCACGCGCGAGAGTTCAGCAATAAAAATATTTTTTTATAACATAAAATGTGATTTTGAAAATTTGAAAAAATTCTAGTATCTTCTTAACACTTGAAACAATCGAACCCTGAAGAAAAAAATTTAATCACCATTTTTCAATAAGTTATTCAATTGTTAAATAACAATTTTTTTCCCAATCTCCGTTGGCATTAAACAATGTGATGAGAGGTATAAATAATTGTCCTAAAAATTTTAAACTTTGTGGAGCCCTTCTGTACTTCATAAGATCCTGTAATAAATTTTCATAAAAGTTTATTAATTTGATAATTATGATTTTTTATAACTATTGAAAAATCATAATAATCATATAGTTACAAAAAATCATAATGGAATCATTTTGAAGTTTTGGAACTTGTTGACTAGACTACCTATATTATGTTAAAAATGTATATTATAAAATTTTGATAAGCTTGAGCTATTTTCCGATCTACTATTTTCTCGACATTATAACTCTATATTATTAACTAGCGGTCCGCCCCGGCTTCGCCCGTGGTACATATATAGCACTCAAGGATCACTTACGTATCCAACGGTGAAAGAATTTTTGAAATCGGACCGATTCCGTCGGAATAGTAGTAGAAAATCGGAGTAGTTCCTGAGATTAGCGCGTTCAAACAAACAAACTCTTCCGCTTTATTATATATATTAGTATAGATTTCTCAATGGTTGTCACTTTTTAACGAAAATAAAATAGGGATAGGGTACAATTAGTGATTGATTTGAATCATTCAATTATTTTACCTATTTAAATTAAAGTTTTATTTTATTTTAAGTAGGTAATGGTTTAAGTAATAAAACAAAATATACTATAAATAATTTTATTTATTAAAGATCACCGATTAATTAACAATAATCAAAACAAAGCCTTTTTGTCGCAATAAAAGATAACAGTATGTCCGTTTCCAAAGTCTAATTTATCTCTACCTAAGTACCAAAATTCTTCAAAATCGATTCAGCGGTTTAGACGTGAAAACGTAACATACAGACAGACAGTTACTTTCGTATTTATAATAATAGTAGTATGGATCCTGTAGTAGATACTTACCTACCCACCTTTATTGTGAAATAGGATTTCACTAAATATAATTTATTTGAATTTTTAATTCAATACATATACTTTATACCTACTTACTACATTATACTTTTTAATTCAATTCAATACATATACTTACATATATACCTACCTATTCGGTTTTGGGTCAACCTCAACCACGCCAAAATATCCTTTCGTCTTTAAAACTCGTTTCATCTACGAGCCAGAGATCCGTGACATTCCAACGGATGGACAGACAGACAAGCAGCAAATTGACAATAATAGTGGCCGCGTTTTATCCATATGGTACGGAAACCTACAAACGGGTTAAGAAAGTTTAATTAATCATATTTATGAGGTTAATTATTATAAAAGAAGAGTTATTTCGAAATCACAGACTTACACTTCTATTTTATTCATTTGTATAGTAAAAAAAGTGTTATCAATTTACCTACTATGCAAAAGTAGATGATACAACAAGTATAAATTAAAATTTAAAAAACCCCCGACATTCGCCATTTTGTGGCGGCGGCCATCTTGGATTTGCAATAGTGCTTTTTACTAGTCAAGCCCTTTCATTTGATACCCATATTAAGGGAGTTTTGAAAAAATATGTAATACGCCATTTTGTAGCGGCGGCCATCTTGGACCGATTTTCATCTAACATAGCTAACAACTGCACTCGAGTAATTCACCTTTCAAACAAAAAAAAAACGCATTCAAATCGGTCAGAACAGAACAGGTCAGGGAACAGACAGACACACACACACACACACACACACACACACTCACACACACACACACAGAGACACGTCAACCTTATAACACCCCGTTGTTTTTGCGTCGGGGGTTAAAAACGATTCTTTGTTAGCCAAAGCTAGCCCAAATCAGTAAACACACTGCTAACCGTGTTAGCGGGAATCAACCAGATGGTAATTGAACGAAAAATAAACAATCACTGAGGGGATAATCGCGCCGAGTCTGCTGAGGGTCGCCCGTCGCAGGTCGCAACTCGCACGGGTGGCTCAATTATGCAATAACATTCAATAAGCAAATCATTAGCCTCGCAAAGAGAACGACAGTTTAAAGTTATTAATGGCCATTAGAGTTGGGAGCGATTGCTGGAGATGCGATTACGTGGGTCGAGAAATGATTGCATCTACCTAACTTATCTAAACATCGTGTACACATACTGCTTTATGGGTGAATTGCATGCCAAGGTGGTTAAAGTTAGGTAGGTATGTTGAGGTTACCGTTCAACTTTGACCATGGGCCCCCATACCTAGTCAGGTTGAGTTAATTTAGGTCGAATTTTACCTATTTTACGATTTTCAACTTGTGCAATAAATTTTTTTTGGTGGACAAACTGTAACCTAACTTTAGCCGCAGGTGCAACTGAATTATTTATTTAAATACGTGCATTGGGAATTAATTTTCTTATTCAATTATCTCGCGAAGTAAAAACTATATTGACATGGGACAAAGTTCAGTCGACGCATAATTAATTACTTATTATTAATTACGTAACTTGAAATTGACTAAATTTTCAGCATAATCGGTCCAGCCATTTTTTATATAAAATATGTAGGCAAGTACTTATTTAGTTTTTTTTAATTAATAATTTATGCTTTGTAATGGAGTTTGGATTCGTTTTTTTGGAAAATATTTTTGAAGTGAAATCTTCTTTATGCGCGTTGAGCACTTTTTGGGTGAACAAAAATCATGGAAATCGTTTAATACACTTAACTTAACCATTTTTTGGTACGTTTTCGTAACCTTACTTTAACCGTCGAATAGTGTGATTACTTAGGTGCTTTCAAACCGAAAACTTGTATGATAAAAATTGTTGATGTAGGTAGGTACTTACCTACTTACTTACCTACGTCAGTGGTCAATGAACCATTACCATTGCACTTATATTTTATCAGCTGAGAATACGCATTACCTAAAGGTTATTTAATGTATTAAACAATATTATTTAGTACCTACCTAAATTTTTATCTATTATTTTTGTAGACCTTTCGGCCTCACATGCGGTAAAGGGGAGAAAGGGCGAAAAGGCATAATCGTGATTCATAAAAGTCTACTTGTTGATATCAACCACCAAAAATGTAAGAGGCTTTTTCAGTAGATACCTACTTACTAAAAAAATTGGTTGTCTGTAAAGTCGATTTATAAACGACTAGCGGTCCGCCCCGGCTTCGCCCGTGGTACATATATAGCCTATAGCACTCAAGGATCACGTACATATCGAACTAGTAGTCGAACATAATCGGTCCAGTAGTTCCTGAGATTAGCGCGTTCAAACAAACAAACTCTTCAGCTTTTTTATTAGTATAGATACCTACTTAGATATCTTTTGCCGTTTTACGCAAGATAACGAAATGGGGCTGGCCTATAGTTGTAAAAACCCCGTTAAATACCGTTAATTTACCAAATTTACGGTAAAATACCATAAAATGCAGTTTTTAACGGTTAAATACCCGACTGCGACAACGAAAAAGGGTAAAGTTTTTCTATCTTTTCTTGTATATATGTTACAGCCAAAGTAATAAATAAGGATATTATGTATACTATCCAGCCATTATAAATATTATCAACTCAATTTGGATAAAGTAATAATTGACACAGAATTATTAAAATTATCTAGCTATTATAAATAATATTCAGCTATTTTATATAATATCTTGGAAGACTTGGATAAAGTAACAAAACAAGGACATAGCCAGAATGCACCCATAGGATTCTGCTTATGTATACATTGTAATGCAGTTTTTGTACTACAAAGTATACACGAATTTTGTGTACTACTAGTATATATTTTGTAACGTGGACGCGCGCGTGCATCGTTCCAATATATACAAGGCCAAAACGCAACCATACGATTTTTTTTTCAAAATTAATTAGGTAACTGTTTGAACTTAACCGACTTATTGCTTTGGGTTGGGGTGCTCAGATTTCGTTTTGGACCACATTCTACCTAGGATCCAATAGAACCTAAGTGCCCGGCCTGCGGCCGGGCGCCTCAATATTTATGTTCTAACCTAACCTAACCTAGCTTCTGTAAGTGGCACGCATCCACTAGTTCAATAATAATACTTATTTTCGTGAAGTACTTATCTTCTGAGGTGTCTCCGGAGAAATTACAACAGCTATGCATATAATGTTTCTATCATCAGCTTTGGCACGGTCTACATCAGGAATTTTAGGCTAGGTTAGGTTAGGTTAAGATAGGGTAGTTTAGATTACGAGATTGTGGTGATCACGCCACACCACAAAGGAATGAGATGCGGGAGGGGAAGCAAGGCGGGCCGTATTTATCATTTTGACCAACGTTCATCTGCTATTATGAATAATGTCTGGTTCGACATGATATTATGAATAATATCTGGACAATTTAGATATTATTTATAATTGCCAGTCATTATGAATAAAAGCTAATTAATTACTTTGGCTGTAACATATATATAAAGATTTCATTTAATTTTTAGATGTTATTATAAATAATATTTAAAGCGAAATATACATATAACCCAATTCTTTAATTATGAGTAATTTAACGTAAACCACAGATCACCTACTTAGATACCACATGTTGATAATTTAGTATAGTCACTAGGTCATCAAAGTTAGCGGAGAGCGCGAGCTGCGGGGATAGAGTCAGCGATATCTGAATGGTTTTTTCTAGAACAAACTCAAAGTTCCTAGTACAATAGTGTTGGGACAGCGATTTAATATCGACTGTCAACTGCCGATAAATAATAAAACAAGGAAAATATTTTTTTTTGTTTAGATATTATTTACACATAGTACCTACCTTAGTGCCTACACATAAAATATAATAAAGGTAGGTAACTGTAACTTATAAATGGTAAGTAAGCCTGAATAGCGTTACATAATTTTATCTAGATATAAAAAGTACGTATTGACTAGAATCTGACTGAATCTGAACTGTAGAATCTGTATAATATGGTTCGCTAGGAGTGAAACAAGCAGAAAAACCGGTGCAAGCCATTCCATAGCCCTTGTTAATGGTTAAGAGAGTTGTTTTTTTTTTGATTTTCTATATAGATAGTTATAGGTTGCTAAAATTTTGTTTTTTGAACTGTGTCTGTGTGTGTGTGTATTTGTGTGTGTGTGTGTGTGTGTGTTTGTGTGTGTGTGTGTGTGTGTCAAACGGGTGAACCGATTTGAATGCGGTTTTTTTTGTATGAAAGATGAATTAGTCGAGAGTGTTGTTAGCTATGTTTGATAAAAATTGATCCAAGATGGCCGCCGCTACAAAATGGCAGATTACATATTTTTTCATAAATCCCTTAATATGGGTATCAAATGAAAGGGCTTGACTAGCAGAATAGCACTATGCAAATCCAAAATGGCCGCCGTCACATTTTTTAAATTTTTAATTTATACTTGTAGCTATGTAACTTCCATTATAATTTGAACTCTGCTCGACTGATTGAAAATAAATTATTTAAGTTACTTGTGGTACGGCTGCACCCTATAGTTTCGGAGATATAAGCTTTAAAAAATCTGACCATGGGAGCACATAGACATCGCAAACATAAGAAGTTTGAGTACCAACAACATGGTGCTGCACCCTATAGTTTCGGAGATATAAGCTTTTAAAAATCTGACCACGGGAGCACATAGACATTGCAAAAATAAAAAGTTTGAGTACCAACAACATGGTACTGCAGCCTATAGTTTCGGAGATATAAGCTTTCAAAAATCTGACCACGTGAGCACATAGACATCGCGAAAATAAGAAGTTTGAGTACCAACAACATGGTGCTGCACCCTATAGTTTCGGAGATATAAGCTTTTAAAAATCTGACCACGGGAGCACATAGACATTGCAAAAATAAAAAGTTTGAGTACCAACAACATGGTACTACAGCCTATAGTTTCGGAGATATAAGCTTTCAAAATTCTGACCACGTGAGCACATAGACATCGCGAAAATAAGAAGTTTGAGTACCAACAACATGGAGCTGCACCCTATAGTTTCGGAGATATAAGCTTTTAAAAATCTGACCACGGGAGCACATAGACATTGCAAAAATAAGAAGTTTGAGTACCAACAACATGGTGCTGCATCCTATAGTTTCGGAGATATAAGCTTTTAAAAATCTGACCACGGGAGCACATAGACATTGCAAAAATAAAAAGTTTGAGTACCAACAACATGGTACTGCAGCCTATAGTTTAAAAAAAATTATATATCAAAAATTATATATCATTTAAGTTAGGTAGTTTAATCGTCAATCTAAATGAATAAAAAATTATTTTAAACTTTTTAGTTCGACTCGTTTGAAGTCGGTTCTTTTTTCTTTGAAAAAAATTATTATTCATTTCAAAACCGAAATGTATAGCTACAGCTATAGGTAGATTATTATAGCAAACTTCCTTGAAAGTAGGTATAAAGGTTGGAAAAAGGAGCGGCAACGGGAACCGGAAATCCATGATTCCTTCGGGATTTGTGAAAAACCGAATTTACGCGGGCGATGCCGCGGGCAGAAGCTAGTACTTAAATAATTCAATGAAGTAGTTTACTCAGCATGAATGCTATCAATTAAACATACGTCGGCTGCCTTACTCATTCCTTCTCGCTATACTGGCCGCGATCGCCCGCCGCACGGCCCGCCGTGTGTCGGCTGGGCACGCGCTACTTCGTCCCCCGCCACCGCGCCTCCCGTCCTCTTGCCGCCAGTTGAAGCTCGCATCATCGCGCAACTCGTGATACACATTTCAAGCCGCTAGCGACATCTAGCGGTGGTATTTAACCGTAATAACCATAAAATGCGGTTAAATACTCGTTAAAAACGAAAAATGCGAATTTAACCGCTCGGTTAAAATCGTTAAAAACCTGCTTCGCATCTATAGGCTAGCCGCGCTGGCGTGTCCGAGTCGGACGAAAGTCTCTAAAAAATTAAATTATAACAAAAAATAATCCCGAAGTTACCTACTTATCTTCCCCTAGATGCATACGAGTAGTCATTGTTTTATCTCGATACACGGCTAGTTGTTATTTTAATTGCGTGTTGATTTCTGAGCGGTTTTGTTTCTCTGAGTCGGCATGCATGTGCAAGTTCCAAACGTCAGCCGCTGCTGTTTCTGCTTGCCACTGCGACCGGGCATTATTTTGTTTGCCTATATCAACATTGTAAGTATATAATTATACTAGCGTTCCGCCCTGGCTTCGCCCGTGGTACATAATATATAGCCTATAGCACTGAAGGATCACGTATATATCCAACGGTGAAAGAATTTTTGAAATCGGTCCTGTAGTTCCTGAGATTAGCGCGTTCAAACAAACAAACTCTTCCGCTTTATTATATTAGTATGGATTACACAAAATTGTAAGTGTGTAGGTCTAATAGTTATGGGGGGTTGAAACGTTGAAAGTAGCTTGAAATGGTTCGTATAAAATACACACTGTTCGTCTGTCACCGTTCCTATTGATCCGGCAGCCGACGAACAACTGAATCTTCGTGAGTAGGTTCGTTCCGACGAGACAACCAAATGTTTCCTCTATGAAAATTGTCGATGGAGGTAACTACTCGAGTGCACAGGTGTTCCACTCCACTAAATTTAAGGGAAATCGTTCCACTAAATTTGTAGGTTTTATTTGAACTTAGCTTGACACACGGCCTGTGTTAAGGCCTGTGTCTTAATATCCATGTTACCTATTACCTACGTAGGAATTACAAATGCGAACGGATTTCTGTTTATCTTTTCACGGCTCAGCCGCTGCTGGCTGCTGCACCGATCTTGACGAAATGTGGCACAGTGATAGCTTGCATCCAAGAGAGGGACATAAGATAGGTAGGTATAGGTACCTTTTTACCCGACTGCGCGACAGTAAAGACAGAGTTATGTTTTTCACGCTTATCTCTGTCTAGGTAGGCACGTGTATTATGTGGGCAAAGATACGTCCTATCTGTGTGGGTTTCTTTATATTTCTGTCTACCCTCGAAACATACCAAACGGCTGAATGGATTTTAATCAAACAGGTGTCTATCGATTCTTCTTAACCGTACGATGGATATAGGATTTCAGTATTCACATAGATACTGGCAAAGTATCTCAATCAATCAATAGGTACCTACGCACTTTTCTGCAAGTGCAGTAGTGGGAGAGCAGGCGACGCGTGCATGTTGTACCATGCTTTATGTGGTTTCAGGCCCTAGCGGATTATTATTAGCAAAATAAGCCTGTTATTCGTTAACCTGCATTTTGCGTTGCCTCGTTGGTCATGTGGTTAGTATATTCGACCGCAGATCATGAGTTCACGGGTTCGATTCCCGGGTCTGGCAAATAATTGTTAGGTATTGGATTTGTCTGTCAAGAATTTCTCAGTGCCAGCCCGAAGCTGGATGCTGGTGGTGTTTCACCCCCGTGCCTCGGAGAGCACCTTAACCAGTCGCTCCCGGTTATTATCACTATCATGTGACAATAGTCGTTAAAGCCCGCCAACCCGTATTGGAGCAGCGTGGCGGGTCTAAGCTCTAAATCCCTCTCTCCTATGAGAGAGGAGGCCTGTGCCCAGCAGTGGGACGTTAAAGGGTTGTAGTGATAGGATTCATTGACCCTCTTGTCGATCATGGACTACCCGCAAACTAACGCCTGCTTCTCCAACTTGTCCTGTTAAGTGTGCATCATTACATAGTATAAAACAAAGTCGTTTTCTCTGTCCCTATGTCCCTATGTCCCTTTGTATGTTTAAATCTTTAAAACTACGCAACGGATTTTGATGCGGTTTTTTTTAATAGATAGAGTGATTCAAGAGGAAGGTTTGTAAGTAGAAAAATTGGACCCGGTAGGTGGTGCTAATAGCGGGCAGGACAACGTCTGCCGGGTCCGCTAGTACATAATAAGTATAAGTAGGTAATAAGTAGATACTCAAGTAGGTATTAATACTAAAGGTCTATCGCATTAGGTAGGTAGGTACTTAAACATGTAAAGATAGATAATTATGAGTTTCACTAAATAAATAATAACTTTCAGTTATTTTCTATACTCGCGGTGGCATGTCTGATCATCAGCGCGGAGCTGCAGCGGTCGTCGACCCCGCACGCGCCGGCGGAGGATGTTACATCCACCATCTTGTTCAGCATCTTTGGAATGGGGGTCATCCTTAATTTCTTGCTCCTTGTTGCTGGATACCAGGTAAAACTGTATAAGGTCCAGTCTCAATGCGTTACTAAACTTTTCACATTGTTCTCGAAGGAATAACGTATTACCTAGTACCTACCTACTTACCTATCACTATTTTTAATTCTAGTTTTAGTTTAGAGGTTAGGTTTAGGTATACCTACTGGTAGATACATTCGAATTCAGATTTAGTCAAAAAAATTTGAATTTTGGACGTGATAACGTCTAAATATCTAATAATCTATACTTAATCGATGAACGCCGGCTACACGCACGAAAAAGCGAGAGCGCGAAACAAGCGATAGAGAAGGCACGATCAGCCTAAGCGTTCGGCTTGTGACGCATCTATCTCTCGTTTTCATAAGTCATTAGGTAAAATTATCGTCCGTAAACCAACTTTACAGACAACCAATATTTTTTGATAGTAAAATTGGAAGGTAGTTCTGGTAAGTTAAATACAAACCTTTTGATAATAAAACCGGCCAAGTGCGTGGCGGGCCACGCGCAGTGTAGGGTTCCGTAGTCACAATCCTCGAAAAACAGATATAACTCCTTAACCTGTCAACCCTACTTAGCCATGATAGTTTTCCTTTAAAATTGATTATAATATACTACTGCTGTGAATTTTTTCAAGTTCCTGTATACTGCCATTTGGCTGATAGAGGGAGGGGGGACACTTGACTCTAATAAAAATTAGCACTTTAAAACATCATATTTTACAAACGGATCTAGAAATCGAAAAATGATGTTCCCACACCTACAATATTTTTAAAAGACCTATTCAACGATACCCCACACTATGGGGTAGAGGAGAAAAAAAATATTCATCCCCACTTTACATGTAAGGGAGCTACCCCAAAAAAAAAATATTTATCAAAATTTTATTTTACCACTTTGTTGGCGTGATTAATATTTATACCCATGCCAAATTACAGATTTCTAGCACTAATAGTCTCTGAGATTAACCGAGGACGGACGGACGGACGGACAGACAGACAGACAGACAGATGGACGGACATGGCGAAACTATAAGGGTTCCTTGTTTCCTACGGAACCCTAAAAACTAGGTAGTTTAGTTTTGAACTCAGTACCTACCTTATAAAAAGGGGAATAATAATTAATTATTATTCCAGAAAGATGTATTGATGCTGCGTTTGTACAACTACTACGCCGTTGCCACTGCTCTCGCGGCGTTGATACCGACCTCCTTCCTTCTGTCCAGAGAGATGTTTGTCGAAGTTTTCATCGCTTTGTTTGCGATAGGTAAGCGGTAATATAATTAACTAGCCGTATCAATGTATGCTACTTTTTGCATGTTGTTTTGACATTTTAAAACTAAGTATGCTTAAGTATGTATAACGACTATAGCCAGGGGCAAGAACGTTGCATGAAGCCGCCAGCCATTATATAAATAGTTGAAACTTGAAGCAATCGACATTTTCAGGGTGCAACCGTGCGATGCAGGTTGTAGGCTAGATTTCCTATTTAGATTGCTTCTTAGGCCGTCGGGTTTTTGAATTTATCTCAACATTACGCTTGTTAAATATAGTTAATAGTTGTTAGTTGTTACTTGTTAGCAAACAATGAATAAAAATATCACCTGTTGTTTTTTAATAGCAATGCAATGCTACGTCATAGTGCTCGTACGCAGCGAGGTTGTGAAGTTGGAAGAGAAGCAGTTGATAACTATGGAAGAAATACAGGCGAATTTTCAGGAACAAGTTGATGTTCCGGACTGCGTTACTTTAGTATAAGAAATGTAATTAAATGTAATATTAATTAAGATACTTGAATTATTTAAGGCCTCTTGTTACTAAGTAAACTGTATTGATTGTTGACAAATACAATTACAAAAAATTCAAAATCTCAAAATTACTCAAGCGCTGTCAACGCATACTACGCTACAGCTGTGTGCTTAGTCTAAAGCGGAGCACTCGAAAACGAACTCGAAAACTATTGATCGATTTCAGAGTAAAATAGACCTAAAATGTCTTGTATTAAGGTTTGAGTTCGCCAATACATTCAGCATTGTTCGAATGCTGAATGTATTGGCGAACTCAAACCTTAATACAAGCCATTTTAGGTCTATTTTACTCTGAAATCGATCAATAGTTTTCGAGTTCGTTTTCGAGTGCTCCGCTTTAGACTAAGCACACTGGTGCCGCAAATGTTCATGGGCGGCGGTAATCACTTGTTAAGTGACGTTACCCTCCGGCTCGTTTGCTTACTATTTAAAAAAAAAAACAGTATAAAAATAGGTTAAAAGAACTAGTGATCTAATTCCGGAATTAGTGTAAGAGTATGTAATTGAACCGTTGTTTCGAACAAGTAGAAATCCTTATACTTACGTACATTGTGCGATTATGAACGTTGCGGTTACGTAATGACTCAAATTATTAATAACAAAAATGAGGAACATTTCTCATTTTTGGAGCGCAGGAACACAGGTGGGCGCCCGCGGGACCGAGTCGTGACTTACCCCTGGACCATTGTCAGTGTAATACTTGAAATAATACGGAATATCGCTTAAACGACGCGTAATACATCGCCAGATGAATTGCCAATTAGGCCCAATCTGTTCTGCCACGCAATATTTAAGTGAAAGACACTGCATGTCGAACGAGTCGATTAGGTAATTAGGTACGTACGTAAGCATCTTTTATCTTTTTAAATTACCACATAAAGGTTTGAACGGCTTCCTGAAAACTGCACTTGGTTTCTAAAAAGCGTTTGGCCACGTTTAACTGACTA
Organism: Melanargia galathea; assembly: GCA_920104075.1. Lineage (NCBI taxonomy): Eukaryota > Metazoa > Arthropoda > Insecta > Lepidoptera > Nymphalidae > Melanargia > Melanargia galathea. Next base: position 7,038,599 of record OV049862.1, on the reverse strand, counting down.
CCTAGTATTGTAAGTATTGTAACTGCGTGTGAAGGTACTTATGTCCTTGATAACAGTCATCGCCGTCGTCTCAATTCTTAACTTAAGACGTCGGCAGTAGGTCATAGGTCTCTTGTAGGGATTTCAAGATTCCACGGCCTATTCCTGACGCCAGTAGAACTATTGAATAGAAGCAGGCACTATTTGACGAAAATGTATAATATCAATAAACTGATTTTACCATAGATAAGTAGGTAATTATGGAGTATACCTGCGGGATAGATCAAAGATCAAATCTGAAATGACGAGATCCGCAGGAGAACTAGAGTTAAGAACCAGAGTTTAGAAGTGGCAATGGGCGGAGCCCATTGTTCGGAGAACCGATGGACGTTGGGCTCCCAAGGTGCTTGAGTGGCGACCTCGCACCAGTAAACTAAACGCAGGAAGACCCCCCACTAGATGGACGGACGATCGCAAGCGAGTCGCTGTTAGCCGCTGGAAACAGGCGGCACAAGATCGTGTTCAGTGGCGATCCTTGCAAGACCCATGTCCAGCAGTGGACGTCTATTGGTTAAGACGACGACGACGAAGTAATTTCACCAATAGATAGACTGTCTCTCGGAGAAGGTTCCCATCATTCAACTGCCTCGGTGGTCTAGCGGTTGGTTGACTGCGGATCAAGAGGTCCTGGGTTCGATTCCGGGTCGGGCTAAAAATGAAAAGGTACTAAGGTAGGTTGGTACCTATTGGATTTTTCTGTCAAGAAATTGTCACTGCCATCCCGGAGTTGGAAGTTGGTGGTGTTAGATACACCCCCGTGCCTCGGAGAGCACGTAAAGCCGTCGGTCCTGCGCCTGATCTCTCTCCGATCGTGACACATTGACCTCCCATCGGAATAAGAGAGTGAAGGAATAGAAAGTGCATACTTGGCCAGTAACCACTAACCACCTCTATTGAGATCGTCCGGCATGGCCGAAATGCGGTCGGGAGACATTATTACTAAAGGCCCCGTTGGGAGTTGAGGCAAGTCAGCTAGTTCCACTTTAAGCCCATGTATCCAAGTAAATACACTGTAGGTAACTTCAACTTGTTTTACCTAAATAAGGGTATCATTAAGCAAATTAAATGTTCCGATAATACGTATTAAGCTCGCCACGGCGGCATCTGGTAACCGAATGGGACCTGCAAGCCGCAACCGGTGGGCGGCGTGTGCTGTGTAAGCCAAGGACAACCCATTACTTTATTTGCCGTTTATCAACAGGAACAGTTTTTTTTTTAATTTATAAGACTACCTTCCGCACTCGGAGTAAAGTATTTATTAGTATAGATTTAAATAAAAAAACCGGCCAAGTGCGTGGCGGGCCACGCGCAGTGTAGGGTTCCGTAGTCACAATCCTCGAAAAAAAGATATAACTTCTTAACCTGTGAACCCTACTTAGCCGTGATAGTTTTCCTTTAAAATTGATTATATACCCCACTGCTGTGAATTTTTTCAAGTTCCTACTGCCATTTGTCACTTGACTCTAATAAAAATTTGTACTTTAAAACATCATATTTTACAAACGGATCTAGAAATCGAAAAATGATGTTCCCACACCCACAGTATTTTAAAAAGACCTATTCAACGATACCCCACACTATGGGGTAGACCAGAAAAAAAATATTCATCCTCACTTTACATGTAGGGGAGCTACCCTAAAAAAAATATTTATCAAAATTTTATTTCACCACTTTGTCGGCGTGATTAATATTTATACTCATGCCAAATTACGGATTTCTAGCACTAATAGTCTCTGAGATTAACCGAGGACGGACGGACAGACGGACAGACGGACGGACATGGCGAAACTATAAGGGTTCCTTGTTTACTACGGAACCCTAAAAAACACTCTACTATACCACATATAATATAGTATATAGAGACCACAACTACCACCGATGTACATAAATCTATACTAATAAATAAAATTGAAGTGTCTGTCTGTAATATCGATAATCGAAATAACTACCTCATATTAAGCTCATATGGTTATTTGAACGCTACCATAACCGAATCACACGTTTTTAAAATTTTTGTCTGTCTGTCTGTCTGTCTGTCTGTCTGTCTGTCTGTCTGTTTGAACGGGCTAATCTTTGGAACGGCTGAACCGATTTTGACGGGACCTTCACATACAAGTAGATAATTAACCAGGGAGTAACATAGGCTACTTTTTTAACCGACTTTCAAAAAAGGAGGAGTTGTGTTTTTCTACCTATGTACACCGATATCTCCGAGATTTCTGAACCGATTTGCGTAATTTTTTTTTTAATCGATAGAGAAACATTGCGACCCTGTTCTATAAAAAATTTGGATTCCAACTCCTCAATCCTGATGCTGTGGGGGACCTAATCCCCAAAACTAATGGGTTTTAGAAACTTTCGGTTATTTAAATTGATATTGGGGGTACCAATTAAAGACTTTATCGTTGAATGAACTCGAGTAGGTACATATCCAACTCCTCAACCCTGATGCTGTAAGGAATTGTATTCTGAAATCGTGGGGATCCCACGGGATTTTTCCGTTTTGGGGACGGGTTTCTACAGGTAAGCTACTTTTTGTTCTGGAAAATCAAAAGTTCCCACGGGATTTTTAAAAACCTAAATCCACACGGGCGAAGCCGTGGGCATCATCTAGTGCCAAATATTTTCCATAGTATGGAAAATTCAGATCGCTATTGGAGATAAAGGGTGATCGGAATGAATGCGCCTAGGCAGCTATTGGTATTTAACTAACTGAAATTTAGTTCTTGAAGGTCGTTGACGTTTAAGGTCAGTCCTTGCATTCTACGACCTTCTTCTTCTTCACTGTGCATGTATCCGCATATAAACCGTGAAGGTTCGATGTATCGAGCGATAAAAACGCAACTCTGTGTGGGTGAGGCTTTACTCGAAACATACTCTATTTTTCTCAAACAAAGCACCTAAGTATACGTTTTTCATTCATTATAAAACAATAGAAGTTAGGACTCGCACATTATAAAGCCGATACAAAGTTAAAAATTTTGAACCGCCAAGTCAACGTGCCTACGGTAGGTAAGTACCTAACTAACCCTTCAATAACTTCTTTCTTTGCAGCGTGGAGCGAGAGCGTTAGTCGCATCTTATTAATTACTTAACCAAATTGCTTAATAGCGTCAATTAAAACACAATCTCCATTATAATTTACGACAGAATGGGTCTCTCGAGGCATTTTTAAAAAACTACGACTTAAAAATGGCACTAAGGAGTCTCCTGTAAAGCGAAATGCACTTATTAGCCGAGGAGGGCGGCCTGAGAGCTACGCCTAATGGTTGCCATTCATGGGTTGAATGGAGACATAAAATTGCCAACAATTATATACTCTCGCAATGATAACCGTGGATGCTCCAGCTTCGGCAAACGGGAGGTAGATTTAGATTTTCTGGAACATCGCCGTTTTCAAAAGCTTGGAAGCTTCCGGAAATGCTCTACGGTTTTAAATGTTCCGTTTAATGTATTATATATTCTGCACGTACTGAGGTATTCTTTAGCTAGGTATTTATACCTAGCTAAAAATAAAACTTATTTTTTTAACTGAATAAATCTAGGTAGGTACCTACTTACTTACCTTTATTTCCGTGCACTAATAGAATATGGAAATCAATATATTATGATTATAACGAATAACTTCATTATTTGGCACATATTATTACCTACTATGAAACTTACACAATAACAATAGTTCCAAAACATATCCACAATCAGGCGATGCTGTCAGTGGGCGCGAGTGACGTCACAACATGGCGGCAGGCAGGAGCGGAGATAGGATCCGGTCATCCTGCCCATTTCCGGTCTTCACGCGGCCGTGACGCTTCCGGGCACGCGTCGCCGCCGTTGTGGCCGTTGCTCACAGCGCTCTACCGCCACTAGATGGGACATAATGAAAAGCTGCGCATAATACGCCTTACAAAGATTAATTAATTACTTTATACGATTTTTGGTAAGCCGTAATTTGAAAACAATTTACTCATCTATATCTTCTTCATAATAAAATCGTAGAATTGCCGTATCTGTACGTTAAAGATTTTTGCAAATTAATAACTGGGGGATGTTAGGGATAAGTAATAGAACGTAAAAAAGCTATTTTTGAAATTTTTGTCTGTTTGTCTGTTTATCTGTTTGTCTGTATGTTTGTGCGCTCATCACGCAAAAACTACTGAATGTATTGAATTGAAACTTGATACGATTTAAGTTCATACTAGGGGTAGGGAGTAACATATAGGATACTTTTTCTCCCGAAATTCAGCACGGTTCGCTTGGGAGAGGGGATGAAAGTTAATAATGTGTACGTAGGAAAAATAAAATGATTCCCAGGGGATTTTAAAAAACCAATATCCACGCGAACGAAGTCGCGGTTATCCGCTTGTATTTAAATATATGCTTTTTGTGTATCTATTTAAATAATATATTAGGTATATTATAATCTAAATGCTCTATGAATTAGTAATTGATTGGAAACAATTTGCTCGATTTTTCTGTAGGTACACTGCTCCAAAATCTTGTTTTATTTTTTCAGTTTTAATCAGAAACGGTGAATTAGCTGTTCTAAAAGTTAGTTTAAAAATAGGCATCTCCTAGGCAAACGCGTACCATCATAAACTACATCATCACTTTCTATCAGGTGTCATAGTGGTTAAGAGTGTGTCTATACTGAATTAAAAAAAGCTCTATAGTGTATCTAATTTTTTAGATAAGTACGATTTATATGAAAAACACGATGATTTTTTTTGTTATTGACATAGTTAATTCCTAAAATTCATAGTGATGGCTTTTCCAGTTGAACTTTGGGCTTAGATTCAGCGTTTGTGTCATGTCGTCACCCGCCGTCCGCAAGATGAGTTTTGTGAAATGAATTCGTTCATAGCGACAATTGAATAATGCGACGGCTATCTTGGACGTGTCCACTCGATTTTGAAAGTATGGACTGTACCATGGAGTTCTGAAGTTACCATTATTGCATCGCTGATAGTGAGAATATGTATGAACGTCCATTTTTGCACGTCGTGTACAAGTCACGGCAAATAAGTCTAGCGTTGACCTTCAATGTGCAAAAGTCGAAAATGAGGTATCTCGGGGTACGAGGGGCTCGCGGGTAGGGCGTGGGGATCGTTCGTAAGCACTGATTAGCTCTCGCGGATCCCTCGTAAGCGCTGATTGGCTCTCCAATCGTATTGTGTCGCGCTCACTCGTACGACGCTGCGCGCACTTGAAGGTCACCGCTCGACTTACGTGCCGGGGGTTATAGCAGTTATGAGATTTGGGTAACTCAACTAATACCTACTCAACTCAACTTCATAAGTGGATTTTAAAGGATGGAAAAAGATCTTATTGCCACTGGTTTTCTCGTAGGAATATGCTTAGACCAACTGAACCTATAGTCACCTATTAGTTAAATCATGCAACAAAATAAAAGCTACGATATACTACAATATACCTACTAGAAATGTATACATATAGATTTATTTTCAAAAGGTGCTAGTGCAACTCATCTGCCAAAGAAATACGAGTTGTAAAGTAAATTAAAAAAAATTGTATTATATTCGGTTTTAAAGTGATTTATCTAACTAAATAGATACAGTACATCGATGGATGCTGGAACTGCTGAGTACGCGGTGTTCGGTAATTCGGTTACACGCAGTGACCCGAACAGACGCGTAAATGTTCATCAAGAGAAGCCGTTGGAGAAAATTTGAAGCTGTATATTTACATTAAATCCGTGATCAATGAAAGAAATACTTTAAATATTAAACAAACTACCTACTTAACTAAATAATTATTTTCCGTATTTGGCTGTGGGCCAGCCATTGACATCGATGCAAGACGAAGGTCGCATCTTTTGCAGATTATACGAAAGTATGATTTCAGCTGCCTAGATTAAAATGTAAATAATTATTTATAACGAGCGGATACCCGCGACTTCGTTCGCGTGGATATTGATTTTAATAATCCCGTGGGAATCATTTTGTTTTTCCTATGCTCCTTTGAGCTTAAACCTTGCTAAAAACTGTTAAAAGTTCACTGGCGGATGTTTAGGTACATCAAAATGTAAACATCCGCCAGTGAAAGTCCCATCAAAATCGGTCCAGCCTTTCGGAGATTAGCCAGTAGTCTTTAAAGTATCTACTTTCTAACAAAAAAAGAATGAATGAAATCGGACCACCCGTTAACGAATTACAGCTAAGTACACATTTTGCCTTTCATCCCCTCTCCCAAGGGAACCATGCTGAATTTCGGGATAAAAAGTATCCTATATGTTACTCCATAGTATTAACTTAAATCATGCCTAGTTTCATTTCAATCCATTCAGTAGTTTTTACGTGATGCGCGCACAAACATACAGACAAACAGACAAACAGATAAACAGACAAACAGACAAAAATGTCAAAAATAGCTTTTTTACGTTCTATTACTTATCCCTAACATCCCCCAGTTATTATTTTGCAAAAATCTTCAATGTACAGATACGGCAATTCTACGATTTTATTATATGTATAGATAGATATAGATAGATGTACATAGGTACATACTTACCTACTACAATACTACTACAACTACAATATTATGGGTAGTGATAATGAAATTAATGTGTCAAAGGTCTCATTTGATGAAAATCGACTGGTTAACCACATATTGTCAGTTTTCCACCTTACCTAATTAAGGAACTAATACACGAGTTACGCTCTGGCTCAAGAAATATTGAAGCGATTCCACATATTTTATTGACAGGTGCCGTAAGAACCACCTGACAGCGGTCATGCCCATATGTCGAACTTTACAACGCACGCGAACTTCGACATGTCGATTACAACATGAGGCATCATATCAAGGAACGTGACCATTGCCGCTTACGTACTGGATGAGTTACTTTTGAGAGCAAGTTAAAGCGCAATTTACACTGTTCTATAAAAAAAAGTTGTAAACGTATTATGAAATATTTTAGAGCGATGGTGGAGTAATTAAAGTCGCATTTCCTCTGACGCCTCTTAATTTACTTTTCTTTTGTGCAGTGAACGACATGTGCCTAGTGACTGCTAGTTAGTAGTGGTTAGGGATCATTGGTTTTAAACTAAAGCCTTTCTAGTTTATAATAATAAACTAGATAGTTACTTCAGTATTTGCAATTAAAAATCTACCTTACGGTATTAACTTTAAGGTAAGAAAAACGTCCCTTTACAATCTGCTTTTTATTGGCCCCCTAAATGAATCTAATCTTGGTCACTTAAAGATAGCATCTATTTTATTGTAGCATCGCAAGCGAGTTCTGACTGTAGATTCCTAGTATGTAATCTACAATAAAAAATATTCTTCTTTTTAAGTAGATATTTCGAAACTCTTCATGTATGAAGAGCAGCGTAAAATCACAGAAAATGCACAGTAAACTAATCTATGTGTACTCAAAGTTTTAAATAGATGGTCCAGAAGTTAAAAAGTAGTAAGTAGTTTAAGAATTATCTTCTCTTTATTTTATAAATGGGTAGGTAAGTACCTAAGTTTGTCTAAAAAGTTACAAACAATAGTAATTCACAAATCTATATTGCAACTTTAAACTGCTCTCCTGAAAATTCTGTAATTAACGCGTTTTGCTTCTAGACCATCGGAATATGGACAGTTTCTGTATCAGCCTGTCTGTCTGTTACCATTGCACTATCTAACTGCTGAACCAATCTTAACAAAATTTGGCACAGAAATAACTTGCTTCCCGGAGATAAGTAGACTTAACTTACTTTTTATGTAGGAAAATATCTATATTATGTTAGTTTCATACAGTTTTAAGAAATTAAATTCCACTCGGACGAAGTCTACCAAAATAAGTATTTGCGCTCACAAAATGGACACCTTATTCATATTTTTAAAGGCAGCACATTCATCACCAAACAGCACGCTGCACGGTGGCCATAATTGAAGGCGGATGTCCATATCAATTTGACTTTAAGACAAATAACACCTTGCGTGAACGTAACTGTTCATTTTTTATTCCGGAACCTATAGTTAATTTATTACTGGTTTAAACAAGTATGGCGTCGACAAGCGTGTCGATTTATATTTTGTTTTTACATCATTCCCGCGTGTGATGGGATGACAAGGCTGTTTGACTGCTCGGAACTTTTTGCTATCGACCAGTTTGGTCTTGTGTATGACATGGTTCATGTAAATACACACATTGATAGCTGCATTTCTGTTTGATCTGACGCACTAGTTTATTTGGATAAGGCCAAATCTAGCGGAACGTGACATACCTACATATTAATATTATTTCAGGGTACCTACCGTCATATTATGAGCACGGACAAAATGTCGGTAAAAACACCGCACGTTTTTCCGCGTGCGTAATTCAGCTTGATTTGCCCCTGTCCTTAAAGTGACAATAAACCTGATATACCATTTGCCCCCCCCCCCCCCACGATAGGAAAACATGATAATAAGGAGCCATGATGTAACCTTATGTCTTGGTTTACCTACAACTCTTTGAAGTACCTAGTTCAATAGTAGTTTAGGGTTGAAATAAAATAGTTCAAATGAAATAAAAGTTTTTATTCAAATGTTAACTATACATTACATAGGTACTTTGTTACGTAATCCGTTAAATAAGTACTAATAAATGAAATTTAAGTATCTGTCGGTGATTTCGAAATAACTATTACATTGTTTATATACCTACTACCTATGATTAATTTTATTTATTTGAACAAGGGCTTAAAAATCCGAACACTTTTTTAATTTAATGTCTGACTAATTTTTTTTCTCGAGTTTCAACTCGCTGTGGTGTCCGAGGATCGATACCTGAAACAAAAAAGTAAAAAGATCAATTTTTAATAAAGTATCTTAAAAGCAAAAATATGTGAGTTCAAATAGATGAACTAATTGGACTAAAATATTTGGGAAATGGTTCAGAAAACCTAAATGATGAATTTAATTGGTCTCAATTTGGGCGCCATATCATTATTTTTTTCAATATTTTTATATACCTACTTAGGTACTTATTTTATGAAACTCGCAAAATTAAAACGAATTATTTGGTGCAAGAATTCTCAAGATCGATCCACGCGCTAAGGTAGAGATTTATGTAGGTATCTATATAGAGATGTACTCTGACTCTACAACACAGGAGTTAAAACGGAACATACATACCTAAATGTATCCCTGGACATAAATCTGTCACGTTTTAACTCGGTCTTGAGTCTGAGTAGAGTCAGAGTTAGTCAGAGCCAGAGTTAGTTAGGAACAAACAAACATACACAATCTATGTAATAGACTGATGAATACATAACCACTCCTTTGCATTGCTCAGTCTTAGTAAAAATAGAGTTATTAGAAAAGAGATTTAAGCAGGTAATGTGGCTAATTCTGTTGTACACAATCTCTAAACCTAAACTAAAATGACAGGTCTAAATCTATTGCTATCCTTTTCCGCAATGAGCACTGTGAAAGAGATAGAAATAAATTTAGACCTGTCATTTTAGTTTAGGTTTAGAGATTGTGTACAACAGAATTGGCCACAATACCTGGATATGCACCACCTCTATGCAGAAACTCTTCGATCGAGTTATTCATGGCACGTGGCTTTTTTCGAACAACACACCGTTTAAATTATTGTCGTTCGTAAAATAATTTTCGGTGTGTCGTGCGGCGTCGGAATATTAGCGGCGGTAATGGCGCATAATGACAATAAATGATTTAATCGGCACATTACGGGACGTGTGCAAGATGCTCCCGGCCGCGTTGTTAAGCCCAAATTAGACAGTGCCCCGTTCATCGTTCATTTTTGCGATGAAAGATGCTTGATAAGATATTTGTTATGGCACAGTGCCTGTGAACGATGAACGGTCGGTGTTTAGAAGGTTCATTTTCGATGACTCATCGATGAAGCCTCGAAAATGAAAGCAAAAATCCCGAAAAATGAACCGTTCATTTTTGCGATGAAAGATGCTTTTACGATATTTGCTATGGCACAGTGCCTGCCAACGATGAACGGTCGGTGGAACGATGTTTAGACAGTTCATTTTCGATGAATTATCGATGAAGCTTCGAAAATGAAAGCAAAAATCCCGAAAAATGAACTGTCTAATTTGGGCTTTATAGACTAACATTTTGGACCCATTTTGCGGGAGATATTGGTGCTCCGGACTCTCTCATTATGCGCTGTGTTCTTAGAACATGTCTCAGTATTGATCAGTTGGACCATTTACAATTTTTGAATTTTGCAACTTATAAGGCTGTCCGCACATTTCTGTCGCCTGAGAAACTATTTATTACTGAATGTAACCGATTTTGCTGAAGCAAATAGGGCAGTTACTTGCGGTAGTGTGCATTTGATGTTGTAGCAATTGATTCTCTTACCCAAGCAAATAAATAGAGCTAATGCAACCGCGCGTTCGCTTGTTCATAATCTGCAAGTTGAAAGATGTTCAACACCCATTTTGTATTAAATATATCTAATAATAATTAATTATGTCCAACACACATGGGATATGTAGGTATACCTACATATCGAATTTATAATTACAAAGTATGTAGGTACATTTTATGTTGCGAATAAGAAATATTTGGTTTAAGCAAAGCGAAATTGCCAATTGGAATACCGGCCTAATATCTTACCATGATTTTAATCTAATAAGATTTTCGCTATATCGTTATTTATTAGTACGCTAAAGGCAAAATTACGGCAGCAAAACATCAATTTCGGGATTTTTTTTAATGGGTTATTATTCATTAGGTGTCTTGCCTGTTCGTCATTACAAAAACAAAGCCCAGGGGCGCCGTTTAACGTGACGACTGCGGACTGGCGTAGCTACGTAACAAAGGCATCCGAAAACCGTACTTGAGTGAAATATTCCGTGTCGTGCGATGCGACAGCCAATTCGCTTATTACTTCGTAAGAGCCTTGAGCCTGTTGGCGGAGTGACGTTACTTATTCACGTGCTCTGGCAGTTACGTATCAGCCAGAGCACGTGAGTTGGTAATCAGGATTCACGTGGTCTCGTGCGTCAAACTGGAAAAGAAATCGTTAGAAGTCTGGACAAACATCTCGACAAGGGTTTAGAAATAACCAGAAACGCACGTCTAGATATTATATAATCATAAGTTACTAACGAATGATAGAATAGAGACAAGATGAACCAGAACACGAAGCTATTTACCCGATGAGGGGAGGGTTGTGAGTTTAGCATGCTACGAGTATGATGTACCTATACATATATGTTTGTTCGGTTCATCGGTATCTACTCTCACACTTGCCAAACACAAGGTAATCGACACGGTACGTTTCGATGGTCTATAGCAGGGGTTCCCAAACTTTTTTTCCTCATAGACCACTTTCAAAATTTTGCTAGTTCCGGTGGACCCCCTGTAGCTAACATTTCTACCATAAACTCGACAAAAAATCTGAAGGTTAGATCTTACTATGGAAATTTGCATTGCGGCTGAGTTCCAACCACGAATCAATAATTTTCGAAAATAGTGAGAATTGATTGGTTAATTGATTGTACTGTGAGTGGACGTCAAAAAAGTAAAGTTCTGTAAAGTTAAGTACTGAATATGGAATATGCAAGTTTTTACAAGTAACAGTCACTAAGCTTCTTAAAATATTATCTGCCTACATTGTTAAGTAGATGAAGTCAAGCCAACATTTTAGGTCTTCACTATCGAAAGCAGATAAATTTTCGTGGACCCCTGCTTACAACTCGTGAACCCCCATTTTTCTGTCACGCCAACGTAGACCCCCGTCGAGTCTCCCGTGGACCCTTGGGGGTCCACCTGGACCACTTTGGGAACTACTGGTCTATAGCGTGAGTCGTGATGACCGTATGACCCCCCCCCCCCACTAGGCAGTAGGACAATATCAAGCTAGTCACTTCCAGCTACTGGATACAAGCGGCACAAGATCGTGTTCTGTGGCGCTGTATACAAGAGACCTATGTCCAGCAGTGCAGGATGTCTATGGTTGAGACGACGATGACGAAGACAGGATTTTATATTTAAATCTTATATTTATATTCCACATTGACATTTGTAGTTGTGTCGATGGGGACAAAGACTACGCGTAACGAGGCCTAGGCTTGCAACGTCACGTCTGCTAACGAAGCATTTCTCAATCACAGTCTTTAGATGTGCTATAAGTAGGTATAACCAACGGTCCTATTTGTGTTTACTACAATAATTTCACCATTAGGAATATATAATTTTTACAGTATAAACTCTATGACGGGATACCCGTTTCTGAGGAAATAATGATCTAATGCCATGTATAATATAATCTATACCTAAAATGCTATTAGTTTTCGCATGGAGAATATTTTTTGATGCCTAACTAAAAAATTATATATCCAAACTAGATGCTAGTTATATTATTAGGTATATGTACTTATACAGTATACATAATTATTATAGATATTATCTATCTGTAGAAATACGCGTATGTTACAAACCTAGGTACGTATTTTTTTCTTGTTCTCTTATGAACGGGGTAAACGTGAAAATGTGAAACATGAAACATATGGTTTGAATTCGCACTTGATCATACATATTTTTAAATTATTCGGTTCTTGACCCGACATTTTCGTGCTATAAACAACGAAAACATATTTTTCGTTATCTTTCGGTGGCAAAATGACGTTATCTGCTATATTTTGTCATTAAGAGCCCTCTCCATGGCAGCGACAAATCGTTGGTGGGTGGAGTCTAAAACAGTGATTTCTGCATTTAGAGAGCGAGACGTCTTCAGTAAAGAAGAGTACTAAAAGTATATACATAAATAAATAATAAATTAATTAAATAAATAAATTTTGCTTGAGATATCATGATTTTTAGTGAAAAACGGCAAAGTAAAAAGATGCAAATCTAGGTTTGGAATTACGCCTATTTTAGCAAATATTTGGTATTTTTTTACATGAACTAAAGACATTTCAAATTATTATGAAGTAACGTATGACAAGACTTTAGTCGTTTTTTTTCAATTTTCTAGTTTCTTATATAGTTTATTTACGTACGAAATTGCCTCAAAATTTGCCCAAAAATAGTGGTTTTTCAAGCGCCATAACTTTCAAAATAAATATAATTTTACTATTTTTTTTATTTTATGGCATAGATAATGGAGATATAAATTGATATCTGGCTTAACTTTAGATCTATTGTGACAAATATTAGAATAATAGGCGTAATACGTTTGTATGGAGAAGCGCGTGAGGAGAGCAACCTTAAAGGTTTCGTATTTTGCACATAAAATATAAGACAATGCACCCGTTACAAATTCATTTCGTACGTTGTAAATTAGGCTTGAAACACACAACGCACGATGGTAGTAGTAGGACACTGAACGCGCGCGTACGTGTGACCGGTATAAACTGTATTTAGCAAGTCAAACTGTAGACCGCGACTTTTTACTGTTTCTTATAATTCAATTTTGAACTTCTGGGAATCGCTTTGAACACGTTTTCGTTGCGCTGCGCTGCCGTTGCGAGTTGTGTGTGCATCAAGCTTTACAACAAAAAAAAATTATAAGCGATAATAAAAGCTGAATAATACGAGTAAAGTCGAGCCGACGTATCACGGTGCCTCATCTGCTGTGCTGCTGACCTGCGCGAGTATCGCATTACACGTAAAATATTTATTATTTATGGCTCGTAATTAATAAAAACACAGCCGTACACAAAAACAAGTAGCCTAACAGGAAGATATAATAACTCAATCGCGCCTGCTTCGCTCGCCGCGATTTGTTAGCGTCCAGATTGCATCTCGCCCGTGCAATATAACCCTCTAAGGCTGGATACAAAATGACGGCTATTTTGTCTTAGGTAATCGGTTGCTCTACCTTAAAATGGTGATATGGCAATCGTGAAGATTATTAGTTTCTAAACGAAGAATTGAATCACATTTAAATAGCACGCATACATGACACCTACAAAATGAGGAAGTTATTTGCGATTATTATTAGGTAAAAATTACGGTTTACAAAAAGCCTAAAAGTGGTGATATAAAGTGTCAAAATTTTTGTCGTTTGTTTAGATATAACTCTCAACATGCTTGAACGAAAGGATCGGTCTTTAGAATTGCGCCAAGATTAATATACGAATACATATCTACTCCACACCTACAGTACCTATTAGAAGGTGTCGATGATTTGTGCTGAGCTTAAAGCTGAGTTGTCCTCATACGGTAGCATAACATGATATCTTGTAGCCTACCGCGGTTACGTGAAACTGGTACTTTTCTTTATCATTTCTTTTTGACTAAAAGGTTAAGGCCTGCTTGTGGGACACGCTGATTATTCAATAAATAGACACTGCTTTTTACCTTTAGGTACCTACTCACGTGTAAACTATTAACGCATAGCTAGGACTGCATACATGGTCCAATTTGGTTTCCAAAATTTTTTGTAGGTAGGCTCGTAAACAGAAAGCGGTGTTAATTAATTAACTATTCGTACGTAGGTCTTGAATTGTACTGACATGTCTAAAAACTAGGAGTAGAGTGCTAGATTGTACGTATGTATATTATTTGTTTTTTTTTATTATAGCGAAATCTGGAGCGACCAGCAGTAGGTATCAAATCTTATTTTTTACAGTACTAAGTAAGTAAACTTGAAACACGAAATCCTTTTAGTAGGTACAACTTAAAAATCTCGTTGAATTAAAATAACAAGCAATTTTTTCGCGAACTAAGTACACGAGTTTTTTACAATTAGTTTACTTGGCTGACAGGTCGTGGGCTACCATGTAATGTATGAAGCAGTTTAATAAAGCCATGGAGCACACAATGTGGCAGTGGTCTGTGGCCACAATAACTTCATCTAAGAGAATGAATCTGCAAATGGGATCTACGAACGGGTTTAATCTTCCTGTTAAAGTTAATGTTTCTCGTGGTCTTGTACATCGTGTACAAGTTAAGAACATATATTTTAGAGCTTAATTTAACTCTACAGAATAATATAGGTACTTTTGTTTCAAAGCAAGGGTGAAAAATATTTTGTGTTTCTACATTTTTGTATAACGATATATATGTGTTTAAACTTATCTATGTGCCTAATGAAGAAAGTGCAATCAACCATTGTCTTTGATTATATTATATTTTTTATATTATATTGATTATATATACTTTGATATAGTTACATACGCGAGGGTTGCATTTAATTATATCTACTTATCTACTTCAGTGATAAGGCCAACCTTGCACCCTAGAAAAATTGTCTTATTGACGGACAGACAGACAGACCGACAGCGGAGTCGTAGTAATAGGGTTCCGTTTTACCCTTTGGGTACGGAACCCTAATAAACGATACAAAAGATACCTACATAATATTATAAGTACATTTCTTTATTATGTTCCTGAAATGTTAATACCTACTCCTCTTCTTGTTATGTCTAGATACGTACGAATAAATGAGGTTGCTACTTAGTATAAATACCTACAATATACTTGTCAATACTATAGTATATACAAGCTGTGATAGCCTAGTGGTTAGGAGAACCGACTTCTAATCGGAGGTCGTGGGTTCGATCCCGGGGCACGCACCTCTAACTTTTCGGAGTTATGTGCGTTTTAAGTATTTAAATATCACTTGCTTTAACGGTGAAGGAAAACATCGTGAGGAAACCTGCATGCCTGAGAGTTCTCCATAACGTTCTCAAAGGTGTGTGAATGTGTGTCTGCCAATCCGCTTGGCCAGCGTGGTAGACTATGGCCAAAACCCTTCTCACTCTGAGAGGAGACCCGTGCTCTGTAGTGGGCCGGTAAGGGGTTGAGCATGATGATGATGATGATAAATACCTACCTGCTAAGTATAAATGCAACTTTAAATTCAAATATCTCTCCATTTCTCTAAAGAATTTACTACGCAGATGACCGATATACCAGCGCGTGGATAATTATTTTGAATGTGAAATAAATTTTGCTTATTCCCGCTCAGTAGCAAGGTACGAGCAAATACAGTAGTCATTGAATAAATCTTTCGCATACGACGCCCACGCACTTTGGTCTCCGTTACCTTATGCGAGTAGGTATGTGACACATAATGTATATTTATTTTTTACTGCACATTACTAGAGCACAGGCCAATACAACACTTTAAAGAGAATGTGATTTTGAATTTGTCTAATCCGAATCCAGTGAAAAATTATCGAGTCGATGTAACATTGTATAGGCATCTCTTCAATGATAAGCTTTCAAAAATATGTACTTAGGTTTGACATTTAAAAGCTTTAAGGTATATCTAAGATCTAGATAAAGTATATAGTTTTCAATGCTACTATATATCTAAAGTTGGACGTAAACTCTCGATAAAATAAATTATTATTATCAATTAATCCCCGAATTTCAGTAATCGGGGATTAATAATTGATATTTATTTGTACTTACGTTTAGTTTTAATTATACCTAGTGTTTTGATATTGTAAATCATCTCAAAACATATTGAGATGTGCAATTAACTGGAAAATATCACTACATAGTATAAAAAAATCAGCCAAGTGCGAGTCGGGCCTCGCTCTTTCAGGGTTCCGTACATAATTATGAACAATATAATATTTTGGGTCTAAGAAATATTTAATTTCCGAGTCATCGCAGGAAACCGTGAAAGAAAAACGCAAAATAAGTTCGTTTGTTTTGGTCACAGCTTATAAACTATTTTATGAATCGTTGTTTTCAGTATTTGTTGTACAAATAGAGCATATAGTAGGGGAGACTGGGTACGGTTGAAACATTTTAGCGTTAATCGTCCATTTCGTCGGAAATACTTAAGCGAGCGTTGAAGGAAATATATCAAATAAAAGAGCACATATCTGTCTACGAATGCGCAATGTTATTTGAGATCACTGTATTGTATTTTATGTGTAAAATCAAATCTAAAAAAAAAAATGGAAACTGTTTCAACCGTCCCCATGCCAGGGTCGGTTGAAACAGTGCCTGGGGTCAATTGAAACACATGCAAATAATATAAAATATAAAAAATGAACATGTTTTATTCATCGTCTAATAACATTTTACGACTAACTAGTTATATATCCTTTAGTTTCGCATAGTTTTGTTAGACATACTTTTTAGGTAGGCAAAAATATATGTCAGCACATTTAATTAAATATTTAGATTGTTCACGCTCTTGTTCCTAGTTAAACACTCCATTGTGAGCCTTATATCCCATTTCTTGATTTTCATTGCCACCAGTCACATCTCGTTTACGTACATTGTACACCTCAACAGGGAACAGTGGTTCAGTCCATTCTTTTTTGCCGCTGTTCTTAACCAAGATCCGGCTTTTACATCTTCTTATGCTTATTTGTACGTCAATAAGTCAGCTTGACGTCTCGTAGTCTCCCTTTGGCGTACCCTTGGCATCTTAAAACAAGAAAATTAAATAAATAAAATGTTTCAACCGTACCCACAAAAAATGTTTCAACTGTCCCCAACCCCCCTTCTAGGTATAAAATGGTTCACAGTAAGAATAATAATAAATTTGAATAAACACTAATCATACAACCATATTCTACAAACTTCAATAAAAACGATACAAAACTCTCAGTACTCTAACTTTAATAAAACCACTATAATTGCAAAAATGTAAGGACAAGAAATACTTACTTACTTTCACGTCAAAAAACACAATGAGGCCTCCTATCTACAAATACAGCGCGCGAAGGGCGACGCAACACCAAAATTCGTGTTTGGACTTGTCGTCCGCTTCGTTCTTCCCTTGTAACCATCAACCTCACCACACACGGTGTCGAGATATTCGCTTTGTTTCAACCGTCCACCGTTTCAACCGTACCCAGTCTACCCTACATAATATACCGAAATATCATATTCCTAACTAGTTTAGTTTTTTAGATAGCCCCCGTCACAAAAATGGTCTAAAACTGACAATTTTGATGACCCCCCATTTCCTTACTTTTTAAGCAAAAAATTAAAAAAATATATATTCGTACTCTACTCAATGAGCTCTAAACAATGATACCACACAAGCTAAGGTAAGAAAAAAAATTTTTTTTCCGGCTCCTTTCTCATGTATGGGAGCCCCCCTGAAAAATAATTTAATTCAATTTTTAATTCAATATTTGATTTTGGGTCAACGTTTTACACCAAATACCAAAATTTCAGGTTTGTAACTCATTTCGTCTGCGAGCTAGAGACCTGTGACCGGCGGACAGACGGACAGACAGACAGACAGACAGACAGACAGACAGACAGACAGACAGACAGACAGCCGAGTGACATTAATAGGGCTCCGTTTTTACCCTTTGGGTACGGAACCCTAACAAAGTCGTTTTCTCTGTCCCTATGTCCCTATATCCCTTTGTACGCTTAAATCTTTAAAACTACGCAACGGATTTTGATGCGGTTTTTTTTAATAGATAGAGTGATTCAAGAGGAAGGTTTATATGTATGATAACATCCATTAAATAGTGGAGAAATACTGTTATTTTTGAGGTTTCTAATGTGATGTCGTAAATAATTACATTTTTTCCGCTTACATTGCAAACGCAGGCTGAACCCTACGAGATTTATCAATATAATGTACTAAGTATTGTACACATTGAAAAGGTCTATAGAAAACTCCGCGATGGTATATGTCTATCTCTTATGGATATCCCACAATAACATTTTTTGTCATTTACTTTTTTACGACAAATAATGGCTAATTTTAGAAGCGATTTTAACCAATACAGCATAAATCCTTATCTAATTAAATACCTTAAGTACATTGTTGATTTATTATAGATCTATATGACCCTTTACAGCATATGATTTAAATGAATATTTTCGAAGATATTACAGATTTAAAAATTGCGGGACATAGACTTTGCGCGCGGCGCGCGGTTCCAGCCGGTCGGGGCGGCGATGCGTAAAGTTCTCCTATAGCATTTTGAATTTAGCAGCGATCGGACGCGTATGCTATCGAGTATCGGAGCTTTCTAGCGAGGAAAATAACAATCACACTAATATTATAAAGGCGTTATTAAGTTATTAAGTTTGTGTGTATGTTTGTTCCTCTTCTCCGCCGCAACTACTGAACCGATTTGGCTGAAATTTTAAATGGAGATAGCTTATGCCCTGACTTAACACATAAAGTAACTTTTTATCCCAGAAAAGTATTCCTGTAGGACTAAAATAGATATAGACCTCCAAAACGCCACAGAGGGCGGGAACGGGAACCGGAACCCCACGATTCCCTCGGGATTTGTTCAAAACCGAAATTCACGCGGGCGAAGCCGCGGGCAGAAGCTAGTTATAAATATAATATACCTACATAGTATTGAATTATCAACTATATTTATTTAGCTAGTTATATAATTTTCTCTTAATATCCTTAAATTATTTATCAAGTAGTAACCAGAAAAAATCCACGGTTAAGACAAAAGAGTCACTGCTGTGATTTTCCGTAGATGCATGAATCTCCCGGGCAGCAGGACAGCGATAAATAACCGGACTTAACTCACAGAAAACAAAATATAAAATATGGAAGTTTTATACCTAAAAATAGGGTTCAAAATACAATCAACTTGTTTTTTCTTACTCTCTAAACATAACCTACACATGCGTGTGTGTATAGTGTGCACATAAACCAATATAATACATAAACAGATACATATATACTGTGTGATAAATCTGTACGTACATATATTAAAATATTGCTCATACATAAAATTGACATAACTTTTAATTGTTCAGTTAGTGCTTAAATAATAAATGGACGTAAGTTATAATATGATGTAAGTTACCGTATGTTTGTAAGTTAATACTAGAGAGATGCGTATCTAAGGATGGACCTACTGTGGAGAATGCCCAAAAATCTATGGGCGTGTAACCCAGTCGTTTACAAGCATGTTGTATGAAGCATTTATTGCAGATGTATTCCTGATAACCAAACACACCATTTTAATACCTCTAGGACTTGCCGTTTTTGAATAAATCTAAGTTTAAGTTTAAAAATGATTCTAGGTTATGTGTTGGTTATGTGTATATAATTGTTAAACTAGTAAGGAAAGCCGTGTATCATTCCTGCCGATTTGAAGTATTTGTTTAGCGCGCACTATACTTAACATACCTGTTGCAACGATGTCCAATACAAAAACAATAAACCATAGAATTAATATTGGTCTCCGCTGCGTTACAATAAACATTCAAAATGTAAACAGAGTAGACGTCACTAGCGTCACACACAACTAAAACAATGACATGTCACATTGACATCTTCAAATAAGTTTCGTTAGTTAGGTACACAAAATCAAGAAGGTTGTAGTTATATATTTCATTGCACAAAACGCAACGAAGTTAAAACAATATTATAACAAAATAATATTATTAATTATTACTTATTTACTTTAATCATATTGTACGATTTACAACAAATAACAATTAACAAATAAAATAATGTATTTAAATAATTAATATCCGTTCTATTTTAAATGAAATGATTTTTTTTATATAAGAAACCTCTTTTTATTTGGGCATGTACCTATGCGTAGAATGTAATGCAAATGGCCGTCAGACTTAAACGGGAAGTTGAAAAGACGGTTCAATTCCTTTTTTATTACATTTTTTATCGGCAGCTTTTGCATTAATAATTATTAATTTTCAAATTGTCATATATTCGTAAGATAATTTTTAATAAATTACATTTTGTGTAAACGTTTGGGTCAGGGGTGGTCATTCTCCTTTAAACCATTATTTCATATCGCATTATTGTTTGCTCTGCACACGACGCTGCATGATCGTCAAAACGATTCGTCATTTGTTCGTCATTGAATCCGATTTTAAAGTCTACCATTAAGTAGAGTAAGTAAGTAGTTACCTACCTGGATACCTAGTTTTCCCGGATTTCACTTGTATATTAAAAAAAACATGGGGCCACGTTTTATTTCGTTAAAATACAACCGTCTTTACTGTTTATTACATTTTTTTGTTGGAATGAATATCATACACTCAATTATGAGCATCAGAAGATTTAGCATCATATTCAATATCCTTAAACGGAAAGGTAAAAAAATAAGAACAAAATTCAAAATAGCTTCTGGGCGCAACCTACACCGGATTCATACTCGCGGGTAGTTAAATAAATAAAAGCCGAACATTTTACTCACAATATATTAAACGTTAGAATTTCCTTCCTGTCCAATAAAAATGGCGGCCGCCAGTATCGTATCTCGAAGGAAACCCGGCAGGCCGTAATAAGTCTGAGGAATAAAATAATTTCCAGCCAAGTATACACACTAATGTGACTAATATTATAATACTTGCGTTCAGGACATCTACTCTAGTAACGCCGGAAGATTTAGGTGGGCTTTGTAAAGGATTATGCAAGATGTAGCCACCCAAAAATATTTTTGTTTCAACTCTCTTAAATGAACGTCGCGTCGCACCTGCAACTTTCGAGCACTTGATTTTTTTGAATATTGGTCAATTCTCTAAGTATTTATTATTTCTCTAGAAATAAATGTATAGTCTACACTTGTAGCAAAATGTATTTAAATACAATAGAAATAAGTTTTCAAAATGGAGTCAAAATAATCTCATGACGCAATGATGTGCGTTTTTTTTTTATAAAAATCTAAGTATTGTGTTTCTGAACTTTAATAGCAACAAGTATAAAGTTCGTAAACTAAAACGCGACTACGCAAGCGAAACCCGGAATCGCGGGGCAAGCAGCTAGTGGCGCCATCTGTTATGTATATCCGAAACTAATAATTAATAATCTAAGGCGCGTGAAAGTCAATTCTCGATTTTTTTTCGTAAATAAAATGTAGCCTATCATGTCACCCGGATCATAACAACGAATCAATAGACACCTCATTCATCAAAATCGGTCCAGTAGTTTAGGCGCTACGGTGGTACACACAGAATCTCATACAAAAATCGGCCACATACATACATACGTATATACATACATACATAGACTGCTAAAATCATAACCTTTCCTTTTGGCTTTGCCGTAGTCGGGTAATAAAAATCTATGACAGTCGAACAACGGTAGAGCCTACGCCTAATTTAATAACCATGTGCATATAACCTATAACTTGAGGTCGATGAAATCGTATTTGCAATAGGGTTGTTGTAATATCTTTTCATTTTACTACATCAGCAGTGTGTAAGACCGCATGAAGTGTTCTTGAGCAAAATGCACCAAAACAAGATAGGTATCGCAATATCGCAGGACGCAAGGACGCAATGACGCATTTAAAGGAGAGGCACAGTACCATCCATATCGCACGGTTTAGACGAATTGATATGACACCTCATAGATTGAAAAATTCATCCAGCCGTTGGGAAGCTTCTAAATCTAGGGTATGAAGATTTCCACCAGATTCCACGCGTGAAAAACATAATGGTATCCGTGAGCCTCATCGCGAACCGCGAACCCTACCATTCACGCGCAGATTTGTCCGCGGACTTGTTGCCAGCGCCAAATCCGGAGGATTGGTGCGCCCGTGAATGGTAGGTATAACCCTGTTTTTGCCGTCGCGTCGCGCAGTCGGGTAAAATAGCCTTAGCGCAGTGTCGCATGAGGTGGTCAGCGCGCGCGCAGCAGCCGCGTTGGCTCGTAAACCGCGGGACCACACGCGGGCGGAGGTGTGAAGGCAGCGGCCGCGCCCCGGGAGCCCGCCGCATAACTCACGGCCAGCGGGGCGCCCCATTCATGCCTACCTGCCTGTAGCCTGCGCCGATGTATCCACTTCCCGAACTATCGATACACGGAGACACACTGTCTACATTTGTCTCTAGTTTACGCTCTAACTGTTTATTTATAATGCTCACGGACAATCCAGCAGTTCATACAAAATGATTCGGTTTGAAAACATCGAAAATCATGCTAGATACATAATCATGATTATCTGCCAGTGCCGATGTTTCGACTACCCAAACCATCGTCTATCGATAGCCACACGGAGACACTACACAGCGTAAACTAGAAACAGATGTAGACACATTTGTTTCTAGTTTACGCTCTAACAATTTATTTATAGCACAATTCAGCAGTTCATACAAAATGATTCGATTGAAGAACATCGATGAAAATCATATTTACATATTCACGATTACCTGTCAGTACCGATGTTTCGACTTTCCAAACTATCGGTAGACTTAGCTTAGCTAATCTTCTAGCTTAGATAGTGTCTAAGCTATAGTGCTCAGAGTGTAAGTTTTATCAGAGATGTTCAAATAGTTAAACTGCAGTTAAACTACAAGTAAACAGTCAAGTAGTATCTTGACTGGAATTTGTATGGAGTTGTTAACATTAATATGACTGCATTTGGCTATCCGTATGGATGTTAAAAGTTGACGGATTAACGCCCACTTTAGTGGTGAACGAACCGTTCACGCCAAAGGTGTGCTAAGAACTTTGATATTTGTTACATTGTTACTTTTTGTCGGTACTGAGTTCAATGTGCTTTAAACGAAATACAAATAATAATTAATTAAGATCAAAAACTATAAAATGATCTTATATCAATAAACTTGATGATATCTTAAACAGCCTCAGGTAACTCTACCATAAAAATAGCTGCAACAAAAACGAGAAACGCTTTTCAATTACGATAAATGCACCATTTGGAATAACGTTACACGTAATATGCTGTAAATTAGTCACAATGATACTTCGATTCACGTGAGAAACATCGCGCTAATAACTGTGGTCTTCAATAGAATTGTTAGCTAAGTGGTGTTCTAAAGAAGTTTTTGTGGTCACTCGTAAAATATCGATGACCAATTGAATATTGTATAGGTGATTGTACGCCTATTACCTACTTGTTAACCTTTATTGCTGGTTCTCTTACTTTATTATAAACAACACAGGCGTTGTAGTCATTGTAAGTAATCCCTGTGGATAATTTTACAAGATTACTTTAAGATAATATTAGAAAATAGTAGTAGGTAAACGATAATTCGTTTAATTGTTTCCAAAGAATTGAATAATAATGCACATACAAATGAATTATTTATTTAAAGTAGGATAATATTTTTTACACGAATGATACCAGATAAATTATAGGGACGTAGAGTTTTTGTCAGAGTAGAAATCTTTTAAAACTATGTACCTACATACTTATACAGTGAGATCAAAAAATAGTACATACAATTAATGATAAGGCCTTTTTTGTTTTACGTTTTTTTGAAATACAACCAACAGATAAGATATTTTCGTGCTTACAGAAAAAGTGGTCGACCTGTAAAACTTAAGCCATGATCAAAATCGGGCTACATATTATACCTACATATAGTACATACATTTGAACATATTTTAGGACATAAATAATCAAGGAGACTAAAACCGATGCAACGATTTTAGACCCATCTGGAAATTGTATAATTAAAAAAGATTAAAACTCTCTAAGTTGTTAATTATAAGGCTGTCTAAAACCCGTGAAGAGACGAGCCACACCGGTGATTAAGCCTTGCGGTACTACGCCAACGCGGCCTAAAAACTATAGTTACATTACCAAAACTAATTCACTGTCATACACACCATAATTTTCATAGCACCGACCGAACATCTCATTACCTAGGTCCCTCCTCCATAAGTCACGTAAAAACTATAAGACCCCTGTAGCATCAGTATTGGGGAGTTCGAACCCGAACTAAACGAAATTTTGTATTGTCATGGGAATGAAATTCGAGAAAAAAAATCCAATAGTCGGCAATGAAAAGTCCGTCACAAAATTTTAAATGATTTGAAATAAACACATATGCGCAAGCTACAAAAACTGTTTCAAAATAACGACGATAGCGTGCTTGAAGATACTTAATATGTACAATTTCGAAAAAACATAAAATATCAGTAGAATTGATTACGTGATCACAGTCCAGTAATGAATTCTGCTAAACAGTTCAAGTTGAAACTGGACGTCTGACATCCCTCATTACAAAACCAAAAGCAGAGAATTATCATAATGAGCAATAACCAATGCACGAAGCTCACGGATTTACTCATGTCGAGTTACGGGTTGTCTTTTTTCGAGTTTAAGGCAAATTGCGAGGCTTAACGGCCCTATTAGCGGCCAAATGGCGCCGTAGAATTCGTGAAAGAAATCAAATTAAGGTAACGATGCACGCTAGCTACCGATACCTTAAATGAGGGGTTCTGTCTAATTCGTAACAGGTAAATTGTTGGATGCCTCATGCGTGGTGTTAGAACGTGTTATTAGGGTTCCGTTTCCGTCGGGTTGTTCTTATTATGTTTGTTTGAGTTTGTTCACTGCTAGGCTGATGATATAAATTAATGTCTCGGTCTAACGGAAGTTAGACTTTTGTTGAATATCGTTGTGACATTTGTTTTTTTTTCTGTTTTTTTTTAAATAATAAAATTGGGGATGGTTCCTAAGAATCAGTTGAACATCAAAAGGTTAAAGTTATCGTTTTTTCTTTACTTCCATGGTAAAGATCAAGAGCCTCTCCTTATCGCACATGTAGTGTTGTTCAGTTATATTCTTTATATGGATTTTAGTGTTTACAAGCGTATGTCTATGTATATTGTATATATAGGTATAATAATCACATATGCAAGTCTAAGTATACGATAGAAACTGCATTCCGACCGGGTGACCCGCGACACCTCAGGTTTTTTGTACTCAAATTTAACCTTAATTTAAACGTCTGATTTGCAACTCGTTCTAAATAAATGACATGATACGAAGCTTTTTTTATTTCTAGTTCTGACGTGTTACGTCAGAACTAGAAATTAAACTAGGAAGAGGAGGTACTTATACTTTCTCTTAGATTTAATATAAGACGTGCTAGTATATTTAATATAAGAAGCGATTTTATTGGTAAGTAAGTAGGTATGTACAGAAATTATTTTGTAGATATTAAATTGAAAATTAATTGTTGCATAAAAATACTTGTTATCTGAATATTTATGGTCGGAAGTGACGTATTGTTTCGGATCGTAGAGTTAGGTTGCGCGCGAGCATGATATTCCCAGTCAAATGGGAGGAACTTCCGCTTCCGATTTTTGATCAAGTTGATATTGTTATTAATGACATAATTATGTATATTTTTTATAAAAAAAAAACCTTTAACTTTAATGCTAACACTAGCTGAAATCAACGACGGACGTTAACCACATGGATTCAGATGTTATAAACAAAAAAATTGAAACTAACTAAGTATTTCCAAAAAATAATTACCTTCATTTTAACACCTTGTTTAACACATAACCCAAATTACAGTATTGCAATAGGATTAAAAAGTTTATTGAAGTTTACGATTCAGTTTCTCATTATGATACATACTTGCATCAATTTTTTGATGTCAAGAAGTTTGATAACATTTTTATCATCATTAAACTGATTGTAATCAACATAGTGTAATATGATCAATATAAAGAGCATAATTGCGATTGCAATCTATTCAGAATTATCACAGCAAAACTACCTAAATAATAAGAAAATTGAAGCTAACACTAGAAAAGCAATATTAACAACAAATTATAAAGAATAAAAGAATAATAATTTTGGAGTAACAAAGGTAGGTATAGTGTTAAATGTGATACAGATCACTTACAAATTTTTATGTGAAACTACGTTTTGCTAGTATATTTAATTGCTCCATATCTGTGTACGTACGGTCAGTAGATTAATGATAACTTATTAAAACAACAAATATGGATACCACATCGTATGGGAATGTTTTGGCGTCACGGGTGGGTGCGCGTGCGTTGAACTGCAATGATTGTCCGGATGTGTGACAGGTTGAACTCGTGTCACCCTCCACCGGTGCAAATGTAGCAGAAACGTCTGATTATTATTTATAGAATACGATTAAATCTTTGATTATTTTATTATTGTTTAAATACTTTACTTGTTGAAAATTTCTTTCCCTCAGTTGTTTTTTGTTTCACACGTCCCTCATACCTATCAATCGAAGTGAAAGTTTGCTAATATGAGGTACAATGATAAGACAGTGTGACTTTTAAGTCACTTGTATCGTATATTATTTCAAAACAATTGTGTGACCCAAACCATGTGGACACATTTTTTATACATATAAGCGTTATGCGTGGAATGCGTTGTTAGTAAAATCAGGATATATAGGTGCAAACAATACTTAGTACCTATCCAATATTTTTAATAACAAAAAACAAAACATCAGATGTCGATATCGGCCGAGCATAGCCGATGCGGCCGCAAACGAATCTGTTAAGATAGGTACTTATACAGAAAGCTCGCCAAGTCATAAAACGTATTTTAACATCCATCCGATAATCAATCTAACACGTCATAACTTTGACATCCAGTCTGCCTGGACCTAAGTTGAAATTAAAGTTCAACCAAACAAATATAAACTTTAAAACTGAATTGTAAGAGCTATATTTACAGAATCATGTATTGAGATAAGTAAAAAAACACTGGATAAGACCACGGACCAAATGAGTCTCAATATAAACATGTTAATTCACAATAAAATTGTGGTTTTTCGAGTGGAAGATATGATTTCACGTATACAAATTGGTAAGGTTATAATTTCGTCTAAAGTTTACATTGTTTGTGTTACGTTTGGTCAAGATTTGGTAAAAGTTGGGTAGGTCCTAGACCAGGTTAATCAAATAGAGCCAGTCTGATAAGAACATAAATTATGAATATGAAGTGATATGAGTTGATATTATAAAAATTTAAGTAAGTACATAATTATGTATATCTCCAAATAAGTATGATGTGTAGATGACAGAAAATAATCAGTCATAATATATTTTTTATACGGATTTCATACTTAAGGTACCTATTTACAAACATATAATGTGAACTGACGGCCTTACTAATAAACACTTTAGGATCGTTGTTACTTGTTAGTACCGCGTGAATTCGCGTGACATTAAAACGAAGAAAACAAAGCACTGTGTTAACTATTAATAGAACCGCTAATAATTATACCTACAACGTTTATTACGAGACAGGTAGATACTTATTAAGGAGAAGGTACTTACACATGTACAACAAAAATATGACATTATTTTTACTGCATATCTCATTTTTGGATAAATAAATATATCATCATCATCATCATGATCAACCCATTACCGGCTCACTACAGAGCACGGGTCTCCTCTCAGAGTGAAAAGGGTTTTGGCCATAGTCTACCACGCTGGCCAAGTGGATTGGCAGACTTCACACACCTTTGAGAACGTTATGGAGAACTCTCAGGCGTGCAGGTTTCCTCACGATGTTTTCCTTCACCGTTAAAGCAAGTGATATTTAAATACTTAAAACGCACGCAAATAAATATATAAACCAACTAATTTATTAAAAAGTTAGCGACGACCTTGCACCATTTTCAAGCGTCCAGCATTTCGATTTTGACAGTTCATTGTAAAATGGCGTTAGGGTCAGTTCTATTATAATTTAAATCGCGAGCGCACGATGAATATTAATCTGATTACGATCGATCGGCATGTGGAATGTATCATAAAAATATTTATAGAATACAAAAAAGGTATAAAACATTTACAAATGAGACCCGGCACCGGGCTCGGGCTCGGAGAAACGCACCATCATCGTGTTGTGTGGCTGCCCGCCGCGCGGTCACCGCGGCAACCGCAATCTGAATTACTAAATTGTGTTTAATGATTTGGATGGAGGTAATTATCGGCATACAATATTATTGCATTCATGTGCTATTGCGAATATTTATTTTTTAGCAACGTTTGCCGTAAACAGGCAATAATTCCAGGTTAGCTGTCTTCTTAACTTTTACTACGGGAGGTCAGGGTCCAATTTAAAAAGTCATTGTTTCAATCATTTTTGATACAGAAACAATCTTCAGCTGCACTGCCGAGGGTGGGTTATACGTCCGCTACGCGCATGAAGTGCTTAAAATTTTGAAAAATAAAGTTATAGAAAATCGTCAGCTGCACTTCTGGTGGGGAAAAGACCGTCAGTCGGCGTGATAAACATTTTGCACGCTCAGTGCATTTAGCCTAGTAAATCTAGACAAAATATCCTATAGTTTTAAAAATTTACCAAATGTATTCTTTGGGCCTTCCTCTTGAATATATTCAAAAACCCCATATTCCCCCATATTCCGCACCCCTGGGGTGCGGAACCAGCCACCATTTTTAATTTTGTCCCTTTTTTCAGTTTTTTTCTTATATTGAACGAAAATCTCTACGAAAATCTCTACGAATAGCATTATAATTACATCGGACAAAAGTTTTAATATACAATTTGCCACAAATGTGGTCTCTTGCATTTTTACTCTAAGTTTATTACTTAAGGAGCTATTGGGTGTTTAAGGGTATTTTAGTTCCCTTTTTCGTTTTTCATGCTCATATCTCGAAAATCTCTACGAATAGCATTATAATTACTTCTAACAAAAGTTTTTGTAAGTATAAAATTTTCTACAAATTTGGTTCCATGCATTTTTACGCTAAGTCTATTACTTAGGGTGTTTAAGTTAATATTTGAGCTATAGGGTGTTTAAGTTAATATTTGAGGTCCCTTTTTCGGTTTGTTGCTCATATTATCTCGAAAATCTCTCCGAACAGCATTGTAATTACTTCTGAAAAAAATTACATAAAATTTTCTACAAATTTGGTTCAGTTCATTTTTACGCTAAGCTTACTACTTTAGGAGTTATAGGGTGTTTACACACACGGACAGACAGACGGACAGACGGACAAGAAAGTGATCTTATAAGGGTTCCTTTTGAGGTAAAAAAAGGTACCGAATAATGTTACCTATGACACAGGCATTAAGTTGCTTACTCTAGGAACAGACGACCGTCCGTGTATGTGTGAGTATTTATTTATTTATTTTATTTATTAATTAAATAGCGTTACGCCTAAATCCTCTTAAGATATACGAAGTTAACATAGCATCCATATTACAGATAGCTGACAGGTGTTAGCGCTAAAACCTGAGGTGTCCTATTTGATTAATAGCAGCGCGCATGTTTTGATTTATGGTCCCGGTTGATGCCGGTCCGTCTCACTCTCATCCTACCTGAGCGAGAGCATATCCAGTGACTTATGTTTCCACACACATTCTTTTATAAGGTATGGACCCTAAATGGAAGGTTTTATTGAGTTAAGAATTCTGTTGTTTTATACCGACCTTATTTTTGATACCTAGTTGAGTGGTTTAGCTCTTTTACAAAATAGCGTAACTACTTAGTTGTGGAAACAAAGACTTGGGAGCGGTGGACAAAGAAAGTAGTAACATGTAAGGAAATTGAAAAAAAAAAAATGTTTTTCGAGGATAGTTTTCAGCCTGTAAACAAATACAACCACACAATTTTCACGTTTCCGAGAGAATGCTTGATATTTTTGAAACATTCCATTACATTCATTACATTCCATCAGCCTGTAGTCGTCCACTGCTGGAAATAAGCCGTTTCAAGTGTGCGCCACAAATAACCAAACAGTCCTCCGCGCCTTCCGCATTCACCCGCTTCCCGCCACCTTCTTGAAGTCATCGGGCCAGTGTCGTTCATACAATGTTTTTTAACACTTAGCATAACTCTAAAGACGATAATAATTTTCGAAAAAAAAAACTGCTAAATGCGATAAGTACCTCGAATGTATATATTTTTTGTATGATTATAAAAACATGCTATGTACATTGTACCTACCAGGTACCTATTTACAACAAGTATAATTTTTGTTGCAATTAGTTCTACCTCAAGGTCTTTTTTCACTTACCTATTTGAATTATTCTTTTATGATCAAACTTTGGATGGCGGCAGGAAAATCAATGATTTCAAACATAACAAAATAAATATAGGTATATAAAAAGGTTAATCTCTTTTTCTTTTACCATTGCCGGGTTGGAAGTATGTTGGTTCAATTCGTAAAGCCTTTCAAAAGCTTATGCGTGCGTCAAAATAAATACCATCTCGGACACTTCCTAGAAATAATATTGGCTAAAGTTGCGAACCTCATGCAATAACACCACGCAGTAGCTATTACGTCAGTTGTAAATCTTACGCGGCGGCGGCTCGTCTCAAAAGAACTCAATCAATGTTCAATCATAGCCAAGTGAAATATCGATGTTCATATAACGGATGCGACAAGAGTTAGTTACCTACGTATGTGTTCGCGTAAAAAATAACGCCTATTTCGTGCGACATTCCGACACTAGATCGCATCGGATTTTAACCCTTGACTCGTAAACTTATATATGTACCTATATGTGCTCATTTACAAAAGTTAGGGTGACCATAGCGATTGGCAACCGTTTAAAATTAATCAATTTAATCTAGTAATGTGTGGTTATTTGTATTGTAATTGCGGTAACAAATCATTGTACCTAATTTTTATACTTTTTTTTAAATATAAAAATTAGTTTTTCAAGTCAAATATGAAAGGGACAAGCAATTCAGCAACCGTAAGCTCTTTCTTGTATCTTTAGTCTCCACCACCACTTTGTTATTTAGATACGTTAGGATTATAGTTTTGTTATCATTAAGAGGGATGTTACACGGTGCGTTGCTGGGTCGCAACGTAACTTAGGATTTTGTCGGATTGTATGTCAAACTGCTGGTGCGGCGCTGGAAGTGATGTAGGTATGTATACTGTGACAAGTGACATTTGGCAGCGCACCGTGTGGCCCCACCACGGATTTTTCTATGTAGGACCCGCAATGGCGCCGCAGAAGTAATGCAGTGACGTCACATCGCGTTACGGTTCCGCAGCGCACCGTCGAAGCTTTGCTGCAACTTCACAACACACAGTGTGGCATCGCTCCTACGGCTTACCTATTTGTTGTTGTCATCATATTACCAATTATGTTTTTTTTATGATACGTTCATGGTTATTACGTTATTCTGAGACATGGTCGCTAACAATGGGCCTCATAAGAAGGCTCAGGGTCACTCAGCGGGCGATGGAGAGAGCTATGCTCGGACTATCCCTGCGAGATCAAATCAGAAATGAGGAAATCCGCAGGAGAACCAGAGTTACCGACATAATCGTGAAACTGAAGTGGTAATGGGCGGGGCACATTGTTCGAAGAACTGATGGACGTTGGGGTCCCAAGGTGCTTGACTGGCGACCTCGCACCAGCAAACGTAGCGTTGGAAGACCCCCCACTAGATGGACGGACGATCTCAAGCGAGTCGCTGGTAGCCGCTGGAAACAGGCGGCACAAGATCGTGTTCTGTGGCGATCCTTGCAAGAGACCTATGTCCAGCAGTGGACGTCTATTGGTTGAGACGACGACGATGACGATGATACGTTCACACGTTTGTTACAAATCAACACGTGGACCGGGTGTTCGGCGTGGCTTGTGTACGCTTATACAAGCACTTTCTGTCGATCCGATTGGCTGTCAGCATTTGCCTGTGTTTGGTGTTTGTTGTATGTTACAAGCGTGTGGACGTAGCATTAGGTTCTATACCTAAGTTATAGTTCGTTCGGTAACTTAGTGTCGGTACAGGCGCAGGTGCTCTTAGTATTCTGCTTTTATTTTTATTACTTTTTTTCTGTTTGTAATTTTTTTTCTATTCTAACAGAATCTCCGAATAGTCTGCCAATCCGCACTTGGCCAGCGTGGTAGACTATGGTTAAAATCCTTCTCATTTTGAGAGAAGACCCGTGTTCATGAGAATATTATATTTTATGTTTATTGTTATATTGTAATAAAATACGAATATAAAAAAATATGAAAAGGAAAGAGAATTTAAATAAAAAAATATGAGTAGCTATAAAACGCCAAAATCCCTTGTGCCTGTACATCCGCGCGGCATGCTTTGAAGTCACGGCGGTGTCTTTGGTAAAACACCGCGCGGCGGAGGCGGCTAGACACAAAAGGCGACCGTAAGAAAACGAACAGACTATACCGTTTGTATCTAAAATACTTGCGAGATGGTGAAACTAATACTGTATATTATATCTTCATCTCACACGGTGATGCTGAGTGATGGAGCGGCCTCTTTAAGAGGGGCATCCCTCCACAGGTGCGCGCGCGCGGCACATTTGTCACTGTTGCCGGCGATTATTCATCGCATTGGAATATTAACGCGTCAAGAACTAATCACTTTGACTAATGGAGCCCCCCGTCGACACCTCCAAAGTTTCACACGAACGATATTCTACGTCTGATTAATTGATATACGTAAATGATAACAAATGTTGCTCATAAGTTGCTAAAAGAAGTGAGGACGTCTTTCGGAGTGTGTATGATCATTATATCGCCTTGTTAAAAAACAAAACGAAACGAAAAATATTATCTTATGATTTTAATTTTAAATATAAATTTATCTTATAATTTTGTTCAAATCATAGCCGCAAAAGGTTTCGGCCTATCTGCTATATTTAATTAAATCTATACAAATATATTGGTCTGTGATTTGAAAAAACTGCCTCTTATTAATCTTATAGTTACATGATTATTTGAACTCTCTTTCTGTTCAAGCTGATTTTCGGTATGATTTTGATGTTACTTTCACAGGCAGGTATAGAAGATTATACACGAAGCGATCTAAGCTAATTTTATCCTGGAGTTCCCACGGGATTTTTAATTAAATTAAATCCACACAAGCGGGCATCAACTAGTAAGGCTAGGCGTATGCTGAGACGCAGCCGACGCAGGTCCACGCAGGGCAGAGCAGAGCAGATTTTGTAAAGCATGGAACGTCATTGAACTACGTACGCTGCGGCGCAGGCACATGCGACGCAGACATGTGTCTGTCCTGCTCTGCGTCTCGTGTAGTGCCGGCACAGAATTCTACGCGACGCATGCACGTCGAGAGGTGTTTATTAACAATATTTTATAATTTTGTTGCAATGACAGGACATTTAATTGAATTAGTTCGTTGTGAACCTTGTTTGTATGATACAAATCATCCAGACTATTCAAAAAAGACATTGAAAGAGTTATTATGGGTGAGAACTAGCTAGGATGTGAATGTCAGCTGCGTCGTAGCATGCAGAGTGGGCACATGTCTGCCTCAACTGCCTGCCCTGCACTGTGCTGTACTGTGCTGTGCTGCGTCGCCTGCCTCTCAGCATACGCCTAGCCTAATAGGTACCTACACAAAACTTTTACTAGCCCTGCTGTCGCAGAATTGACGTTTTGTGATAGGAAACCAAGCGCTACGGAAACGGATTAGTCAATAATAAATTATGTATTTTTATTCTAATGTTCCGACATGGTCTTTAAGTAAATGGTGTGTCCAAGATCAAGTATCGTCTAATGTCTCCGTGAAAAAAGGCAATGTTTATGTGCAGGCGCGTACGCAACCTCGGCGCGGCAAAAAAGTACTCGTAAACACTCCGTTTATGACGGCAAATAAAGCTCGCCATCTTCCCTGCAGTCCCCGTAGTGAATTATTGCTTTATTGCTTCAGAAATATTTCACAAACAGAAAATATTTTATGATTCTCCAGTTAAGAGCGGCCGTATATCATTTTAAGCCATAGATAATAAAATTCGTAAGTCGCCAATCTCGAGACAAAGGTAATGCGGGAGTCGCGATCCGACTGATCTAAATTAAATGCATTTTAAAGGTTGCTACTGCCTTGCCCTGCTTATGTTTTCTTGTATGACATTTACATATCTTTCGACTGTGGTGAGCCAGAAATGCTGGGCGGTTCAAAATCTGCTCTTCTATTAAGTGCATTTCATCCTTTATTTGACTGAGGAGACATAATAAAGGTAGGTTAAAGTTACTAAATTATTGTAATTATTAAAATGTATACTAAATTATTATTAAGTATAAAAATTTCAGTTACACTCGGTAAAAATTTCACAGTAGCTTCCTTTTATGACGTAGGCGCACACTAAGAAAGGATTATGGTGAATTCCACCCCTAAGGGGGTTAAATAGGGGATGAAAGTTTGTATGAAAGTCCGTCATTTTTCAAGTTATATCCATGAAAATCGGTATTTCAGCTTTTGGTTAAAAATAGAAAATTACGTGTTTCAGGATTTTTTGAAATTCTACCCTCAAATAGGACATGATAGTTTGTATGAGATTTATATGAATCCACGCGGGCGAAGTCGTGAGCATCAGCTAGTTAAAAAGAAAGTCAACTAAGCGTAGGTAACCGACGCGAAATTTTGGCCGAGTGTCGGCCTTACTAATAAAGTGGAAAGTGAAGTAAAGATATCCCCCAGACTCTATCCCATTGTGAAATCCAAATTGTTTTGTTATTGGCACTAAAATCGAAACGCGTATGTTTTATATAATTATATTCAATATATTTGAAAAACATTAACACACGCAGGCATTTCGCATTTTGTCGAACAAACATAAAATCGGAATAGTTAACGCTCGAAGGAATCGTTAAAGCAAGTGAAGACTGTAATTGGAAGACATTAAATGTAACCAGGATTGTTATATTGTTATAGCTGACTGTTAAAAACCTTTACCGTGGGCATTAGTCCTCGGTATTTACTCCTATGTTACAATGTTGACATCGATAGCCCGTATGCACGTGATATACCTACTATAATATGTAGGTACCTATTTGTTCTATAGACGGTAATTCAGCGGAGTCTATCATCGAAAAACCGATAGATGTTGGGGTTCCAAGGTGCTGGATTGGCGACCTCATACCGTAAAGCGCGGTGTTGGTAGACCACTCATAAAGTAGATCAACAACATCAGAAAAGTCGCAGGCAGCTGCTGGATACAAGAGACACAATACCGTGGCGTGTCGAAGTCCCTATAAGAGACCTTGATACCAAGCAGTGAATGTGCATCGGTAGATAACGAGTGCCGATGATTCCAGAATTAAAGTTAATTTTAAAATTGACAAGTTTTACTTATGACGTAGTAGGTATACTTACTATATCATATAGCGTAATCAGAAACCGCGCTTGACGATAAAAGCACCTTGTCCTAAACTTATAAATTATCTAATTGCATATACCTACTGCAGAACACCAACCGAATAACTTTAACTGTTTTAAAAGCATTGCGTGACCGCAAATTGCTCTATTAGCTACAAGCTACGGCATATTACTGGCAGTGCGTTAAATCTCTTTACTTATCATTCGTGTTTATTTGCCAACGTCTATTCCATTGTGTATCACTGGCCCACGTCGCCACTTGTCACTGTATCATCATTTCAATAAATAATTTATATATTGACGAGCCATTTTGGAGAAATAATACAAAAACAAAAAAAGTTAAACAATAGCTAGGTACATATATCTGAGACGTCAAAACACATGTTTACTGCCCTAGAGAAAACAAACAAAGTCGCCGGGGTGATTCGGTTCACTCCGTGAGTTCTGGACGACGAGACGTCAACAAAAGAAAGCACCTCGCCGTTCCACGAAAACATTAACGTTTAGGCAACAAAGTTATAATTGTAGGGATTTTTTACGAACAAGTAATCAGGCGTCATAGCTTCTTGGAAGGTTTGAAGGACATCACGGAGGTGAATCCTGTTATTCTTTAACGAGATTAGTGCATCCATTACGGAGGTGAATCTTTAGCACGTTGGTTGGCTCATTAGGATTTTTTCGGAGCTTGTGAGACGGCACATTGACAAATTGCGATCGTTCGTTATGGCAATCATCATCAGTTGTGTCGCACAAAAAGATTTCAGTGCGAAATGTTAGGTACATGTAATTACCCTATGACGTGTCGAACTCCTCAACATTCGTTATGTTAAGGATTTGTATAATTACTCGTAGGCAATACTCGAAGGTATACAAACATAATATGCATCTAAAAGGTTTATGTTGGGACATTGTTGACTTTATCGGCATGGTTATGAGCAAGAAATCGAATTTTGATAAGGGTGCTCGCCCACGGAAGCGGAGCGAATAAGCGGAGCGGAGCGTGCGAGCAGTGCGGAGAAGTGTGTAGCGGTATGGAGGCTCTGTCCACTGAGTGGAGTAGCGGCGGCAGCACGACAAACCCCTTACCCCTGATTGGTTTATACTCGGCTCGGCTTTGCCTTTAGGGTGGTAAGTAACTGGCCACGGCTAAAGCCAGTGACAACCAGACCAGAAAAAATTTAGAAATAATAAATTCCCAAATTAACTGTGCCGGGAATCGAACCCGAGATCTCCCACTCGTAAGAGCACAGCGCTCAGCAATGCGTCAGGGAAAAATATATCAAAATAATCTCTATTCCGCTGAAGTCTTGTCATCGAAGCTGTGCAGAGCGGAGACTGAACATCGTGCGATTCTATTGGTTAATATTTTCCTCCGCGCTTCAGCGGACAGAGTGGACAGCCACCCTATATTGTCAAATGTCTTTTTGCAGCTTTCCTAAAAGTCTGCTATTAAAAACTAAAAAAAATCTAACGTTTATTTTACGTCTACCGTATTTTCACTGAACAAGTAAGTAAGTAAAAAAACAAAGCAATTTGACGACTCAATTATATCGAACGGCGAGCATTCCTAATGTATCAAGTTATTCGGGGCTGTAATTTTTCAGCGGTGGCAGCGCAATCGGAAGTGCACCGGCGGCAGCGCCTTTTTGTTTCTGCAGCGGGTCGGTCTCTGATGGGTTTCGGAAGCGAGCTCGCCCGACTAAGTATTCGACCGTCCAATGTTTGCGCCCGTGATTTATTAAATGACATTTTATTCTCCATTCGAATTTTAAACCCTTTTCGTAATTTAAAATGTCTGATGAAAAGAATAACTAAACTCTATCAACACTAATTATTAGTTATTTTTTAATTTTAAGTTTTCTTACTTGTAACAATGCATTTTAGTATAGTTAAGGCCAAATTAGACGGTGGCCCGTTCATCGTTCATTTTTGCGGTGAATGATGCACGATACGATATTTACTATGGCAAAGTGCAGCCTGTGAACGATGAACGATCGGTGTTTTGACGGTTCATTTTCGATGATTCACCGGTGAATCCTCGAAAATGAAAGCAAAAATCTCGAAAAATGAACCGTCTAATTTGGCCTTAATAACGAGAGTGTCAGTCATTATGAGGTGAATAAGATCGTTAAACTATAACTGTCATTTTTAGAAGATCAAACAGCTGATCTCGTTGAAAGAAAGAGAAATTTCATTTTAGAGAAATGCCTATTTAGATACACAGGGTTGTCTCTATAAAATGTTATCTGTTCCACATACATTTTTAATAAGTATGTAAACTTAAATTAAACTTATCAAATGAATACAAACTCAATATCTATTTATTAACATTTCGATAAAGTAGGTAATTAGGTATGTAATAAAAATGTATAAAAATCGAAAGTGCACGTTATGAAATACTTTAGATAGGTATTCAATGAAATTCTGTTGTATACCTACCTAATCTGATTTGTATTTCGTATTGGTCGTCGCAAAATTGCATTGAGCTGATTTTATTAAATGTTACCTCACTAGGGCTGTAATTTTTCAGCTATGGCAGTCCAATCGGAAGTGCATCGGCGACGTCGCTTTTTTGTTTCTGCATCGGGCGGGTCTCTGATGGGATTCGGAAGCCAGTTCGCCCGACTATTTCGACGACCAATATTTTAACCTGTGATTTATTAAATGGTGTTCTAATTTACCGAAATATCTACAGTTAAACAGAAAGGCTCAAACGAAAATTATCTTCTCTGATTATAGTATTTTTAATCGTATTTTTTCACTCGTTATTACTTTTGGGTGTTGGTTTGGTTACCTGTTCATGGTTAAACAAATCTTGATATGACTTTATGTAGACTTAGGTCCCGCGTAAAACAGAAATTCTTTGCAGACGAAATCGCGGGAATAAGCTACTTTATTATTAAAGGTAATACAATATAGATTACCTACTAGTAGGTAGGTAGTTCAGTAGTAGGTAGATTCATCTGACTATTCAAAAGCACTTGTAAAAGTTTATTTGAATAAAAAACTTTTCTATTCTATTCTATTCTACATAAATAACTAGCAAGGTACAAGGTAATGGTTCCTGCTAATATGAAAAAAGGTGATGTTTTTGATAGGTTTGATAGGTTACCTAATACCTACCTATCTATATTGGTTTTTTCACAGAGTTCGTAGAGTATCCGTGAGAAGGAATACACTCTCCCGTTTACAATGCAGCAGAATTACACCATTACTCGTAGTCCCCACGTCCAAAATAAACGTGCATTACCTCGTGAGAACGTATTGTTTCATGTGACATGTAATCTGAATTAACGTTTGTGCCACTTAAATGAAGTCCTAGAACGCGAACTGTCTGTCTGTTATGAATATTATGATGAATTATTGTTGTATAGACATACTTTCCTATTCTAAATACGAGTAAGTATGGATAGTTAGTATGGATTTAATATAGGGAACAGAGATACAGAAAAGATAGATACATTATACTCATACATACGTGAAGGAATAAATTCTTTGGAAATATAATAATGATAGCTATTTATAATAAGTATGTTTCTTACGTTTCCATCAATAAATATAGGCCGAAATCTCTAAACTTTTAAAGCACACTAAACAATTAAATTAGAAAAATCTAATCATGGATTCAAAAAAAAAATACTTAAGTAGATAAGTTTTATTGGATTATAAAATAAAGCTAATAAAAATGTTTATGAATTAAAACGTACCTACACGCTAAATTACCATGAAATATTAAAGAATGCTCTAGACATTAAACATACAACTTTGTACACATTACACGGCCTATTCCTCAAACTATGATTACCTTTTAAGAAAGTCCCTCTTACCACTCGAAATATGGCCCGCTAACAGCCGGAACACCGGCCATAACTCAATTAAAACAAGGGCTCATTTAAAATTACAATCTTAATAACACGCACGCTTCGCTACCTGGCTTGTGTGGTAATCATTTACTAGAAGAGACGTAGGTACACATTCTACAATCTATTTTTACAGAGCATTTGCTCTGTAAAAATAGATCAAACTTAGCATATTGATAAGCGAAACCGTTAACAAATATAAAGGGGGTCATCATTTCACGGACACTTTTCAAAATATATGTCAACTCTAGATAGATACGAATTTAAGGGCCTGTTTCACCACCTTCTGATAAGTGTCGGATTACGTATAGCCTAGAAACGTAAGTTTTATCACTTTATTACTTTATATCAAGCGACAAAGACCTAAGTTCTGGATAAGCTATCCGACAGTTATCAGAACGTGGCGAAACAGGTCCTTAGTATTTTTAAAGTCATCATCATCATCATCATGATCAACCCGTTACCGGCTCACTACAGAGCACGGGTCTCCTCTCAGAGTGAGAAGGGTTTTGGCCATAGTCTACCACGCTGGCCAAGCGGATTGGCAGACTTCACACACCTTTGAGAACGTTATGGAGAACTCTCAGGCGTGCAGGTTTCCTCACGATGTTTTCCTTCACCGTTAAAGCAAGTGATATTTAAATACTTAAAAACGCACATAACTCCGAAAAGTTAGAGGTGCGTGCCCGCCGGTATTTTTAAAGTACCAATGACAAATTCCTTTGTTATGATTATGTATATTCCTACCATTCGTAAGCGCGAGTAAAGATTTTAGAAACCGTACCGACGAGGCATCATAAGGACGTCCTAAAAGTAATTAGAACTGAATCTAAATTTACAAATGTACGTGTCGAATACGTGCCGAAGAGTCTGTTGACTATTATGCAAAAAAAAAATGCAAAAAAAAATACGTGCCGAATAGTCGGTTGACAAATTTGGAAGTCGGCTAAAACTGTCGATATTCATTGTGAAACCAGTAAAAAACAAGGAAAGTTCTAGTTCATAATCAAATTGAGTTTCGTATATCGCTTCCAGTGAAATAGTAAATTCGTGTAATAGATCAAACTTTATGAGGAGGTGGTAAATAATGAAATATCGTAAATAACGTGTCCGAGCCGACGACGTGAAGACTTTGGCGATTAACTCAGAGATCAATCACTGTGTTTGGTAGGTATTTAGCTTGCCGCTGTAAGCTATACCAATTCTACAAGTATAAATTAAAAATTTAAAATTCCCGACATTCGCCATTTCGTGGTGGCGGCCGTCTTGGATTTGCATAATGCTATTCTACTAGTCAAGCCCTTTCACTTGATACCCATATTGAGGGGGTTGTGAAAAAATATGTAATCCGCCATTTTGTGGCGGCGGCCATCTTGGACCGATTTTCATCAAACATAGCTAAGAACACACAGACTAATTCATCTTTCAAACAAAAAAAAACGCATTCAAATTCGTTCACCCGTTTGAGCGCTACGGTGGAAGAGACAGACACACATACACACACACACAGACACGTCAAACTTATAACACTCCGTTGTTTTTACGTCGGGGGTTAAAACGATAGTTATCAAATTAACCCAACCGATAATTGAACCTGGGATGTCTTCTTTGCGATAGGTACTCCACTAGCTCCAATGTGCATGTCATCAAAAAGTGCTTACGGATTATACAATTTAGACTTGTAAATAAAATCTGCCATTTAAATGTTAAGGTCATTAACATATCCACTGAAGGTCAGGTAGGTGTAATATTGCTAAGCGATACTAAAAGTAACGTCTTAATATTTAATATTCATTAATTTTTAATAGCTCAGCTTATTATTAATTTACATTAAATGATCGAATAAATCAACGTATATGACTGTTTCTATAAATTATAGCATGTTAAACGTGTTTTGATCTAATTTACTGCCAATTG
This sequence comes from Melanargia galathea, assembly GCA_920104075.1. Lineage (NCBI taxonomy): Eukaryota > Metazoa > Arthropoda > Insecta > Lepidoptera > Nymphalidae > Melanargia > Melanargia galathea. The sequence goes on along the minus strand of OV049862.1, from coordinate 6,997,074 downwards.
GATTTATTTAAATGTTTTCACAATTTCGTAATATATAATATGCGATTATGTCTGTTTATAAATTAGTGTTTCCTGTATCAACATATTTTGCTATATGACTATGCCTACTTATAACTAGCACAAATAAAAGTGTTATTTATTTTTACTTAGCAAATCATTCTTCGTAGACATAATACCACTTCAGTGAATATTTATCTTGTAATCATAAGTAATTTAATTAATCAATACCATTAAAGTCGTAACAATTAACAACAATATAATATCATACACAAAGTTTTTGTTAAAGAAATTGAGCGCCCGTTAATTTATAATTCAACAACAATGCACCGTCATTGTTCTACGTAGGTATATTAGAGTCAAAATTATACAAACGTCAATTATTAATAATAATAGACACCTGTGGGGTTATGCTGAGTTTGCGCATTGCGGGAACGTTGATTGAAATCGAATATCGAAACACAATAACTTCAAAGTAAAATAGACCTAGACTGGCTTGCTTTACAGTTTGAGCGCGTCCTTAGTAGGTACATAATAATTCAATGGCGCGTCCATACATCTACAGCCAGCGTATTAAGCTGAAATTTTGCGAATAAAAATCGGAAGTACTAAATAAAAAGAATACTGAATAAAAAAGTACTGAATAAATCTTAGAAATAAGAGACTTTAATAATAATAATTCTTTATAAAAGATAATAACCTAATTTTACAATAAATGTCTGAAAATAACAATCATAGAAACCGAAATATAGTAAAACGACGCATTTCTTTAGATCCATTTTACTCTGATATTATAGTTTTTCGATATTCGAAATCTAGAAAAGTTATCGAAATGTGCAAACTCATAATAAGGGTATTGAGCGGCCTGAGCCAAAATTTCAACCAAAAAAACCGCGCGTCTGACTCGACAGAGCCGTTGTTTCACTTTTTATTTGGGGTTCTGCCGACAATCAATCTGAATAGCCAAATTTTGATTTGCTTCTCTTAGGACCGATTTGCTCTTATTTTATTAGAAGAATGTAATTGATTTTCTTGTCGGGATAGTTTAAAACTTTCGCTACTGTAATTCGATTTTAAGATTACTTTAAGTAGGTTACTTACTTAGTTACTTTTAAGATTATTTTATGATTACTTTGAGGGATGTAAGGGGCTAGAAAATGAAATTCTTTTAATGATAAATTAAGCATAATATAGCAATAACTTATTATTATTTGAACGTGATTCTGTTCGCGAACTTCAAATTCGACTTTGGAGATTTGAACATTTAACTTGTTTTAGTTACCTACTTTGATTGAAGAATGTAATTGATTTTCTTAATAACACTTTCGCTCTTGCCTCTTACGCTACGTTCAACGACCTTAGATTTTTGTAAAAAGCACTATATAACATCGCTATTTGAGTTAAATTTAAATTGGAATATATCAAATTAGGTATACCTAATTAATATTGCGTAGGTTAAGTTTAATATTATACTTTATATTTCTACGTAATTACAAGTAAATTAAATACTATACTTACATCATATTTATACCAACATTTAGTAAGTAAATATTGGTTGAATCATACTTCAGTGTGGATATAATAATTATTGCAACTGAAAAAATAATATTAGGTATATACAGAAATCGCATTATACTATACATATTATGTATATATCTATAAGTAGGTACGTAGGTACTCTGACTCACTAGAATCTTAAACATATTATGTAAGAAAAGGTTCAATGTAACCATTACGAAAATCAATGTTGTACTCCTTATTCCTTCAATCATGAAGGAATCATCTTTGTTGATAGGGTGCAATCTATCTGGGGTCGAACGAAGTCTCTAACTGGAATATCAGGGACTGAGCTAGGTGATTGAGAACGTTGAAATGACGAGGCGAAGTGGGATTCGGCCGCATTGAGCGCATCGAAGAAATGCCGATGATGTGACCTCTACTCACGCATTATTTCGGCACGCCCGTCGTTGCAGACCTTTCTTTTATAATTGAATACCTTTCTCGCGTAATATCAGTATACTGAAATAAAATATGCACCTGTGACTGTTCTGGTAACTCTTGCGTTTACTGTAGCTTGTGTTTTTGTATCCATTTGTTGTAAGTTGCGAATGAATCTTAAAACGAATTTAATTAGAAACGGAACCCGTCACCTAATACATCAAAAGCAATCTACGTCGATACGACGTGACCTTAGCGGGCGAGGCGGTGGAATTCTCGAAATAAATTAAAAAATGCTCACTCATCATCAATCAAGCGATCGATTCCATCAATATAATTTACTTTTTGTAGTTTTCACCCGAAAGCGCCCGTGACTCGCAACTTGCGGCAGGCACGGCCTATCGCAATATCATTTAGTTTATGTACCTAGGCTATTTAATAATAATAATTAAGCAACCAGAGCTAATATTACTTTTCTAATACATTATTCATGGCACGTACTTGCCTAATGAATACTTATGTCCTAATAAGGTTTTTCATATTATTTAAGTAGGTATATTCAGAAACTATGGTTAGGTAGGTACATTTATAATTACGGACAGCTGAGCTTTGAGGATTTAATATAGAAATACGGAATCCTAAAAATAGAAAATTTTTCAGTGGCTTCTAACATAATATTATGTACCTACCTAATATTATATTACAAACCTGTTAGTTTTTTAAAATTAATCGATTTAATAGAACTAAACATGTCAGAGTTACTAAAAAGCCTCTTTAAATCTACAATATCTACTAAAAATTCTCGGCGAAATTAAGTAAAATAATAATATACTACTTTCAAACAAAGAATCTAAAAAAGAGACCCAAATAAAACTTACAAAATCGGAATCCAATTGACCTTGCCAACACAATGAATTCAACTCCAATGATTTAACGTTACCACCAATTACGACAACCAACGGCATCGGAATCGCAGTGATTTTCCAAAATGACGAAAGAACAACGCACACAAAACAGAGGCCAGTAAGGTTCAGTACGAGTTTCCATAACTTGACAAAGTTGATAGATATCGAATCTTGAAACATGTAAACGTCAAAATAAAATGAACATAAAAATCATTGACTTAAAGCTGAAATTCAGCAAAACATTCACAGCCAGCGGCCCCAATCGTATACTTTGCGAAATAAAACTTTAAAACAAGAGTCTTTAGGTCCGTTGTTCTCTAATGTTATTATGATTCGATGCTCGAAATCTATTAACGTTGTCGAAATGTGCAAACTTGTACTAAGTTTACATCAACTGTTTTATTTGTATTCGATGACAAATTGGCGCAAAGACAAAGAAATACAACCAGTCGTTCAATGGAGGCGTCTAGACAGAACAATCGTGCAGAGTTCCAGTAGCGGTAAAGAACTATTCGGAATTTTCTTGGGGTTTTCAATCACAATTTTTTGGATAAATATCTCTTTAATTGAGAAAATAATAATGTGGGTCTAATAGTGACTGAGTTAGGGTTTTTTCAATTTTCTTCTTCTCGTTCTTATAAATTTTTTTTCTTATTGAAACTTGGCTTGATACACGGCCGTGTGTCTCGATAATCACCTACGCACACTCATCCTTTCTGACCTGTAAATATCCAACGTATGAAACTTATCAATGCGCCAGCGAGTTATGGCATAATTAAAATAACGCCACGCTGGTCCAATAGTTAAATTCGTCGATCTCCCATTGGTGACATGTCGAAACGGTTGTGCCGGGGCCAGTAATCGGTTTTCTCCAATAAACGGCGATTAGACGCGCCGGCGTCAGCACGCTCGGGATCCGACCGGTACAATCGCATACAAATTGGTTCGTACAGTTTACACATTAACAGTTTTGATAACTTGCCACGTCTTGATAAATTCGGACGTAAGTAGGAGGGTGAAGAATAAAAATAGCATGCTATTGACTCACTCACTCACTCACTATGTCTCTTGATAGCAAATTGAGGTCTTGAAAACTGCAAACTCTCTCGCTCTGGTATTCGTCTTTGCTGCTCCCTGACCTATTTTTTTATGTTCATGTAATGCGTAACTTTTTACAGAGTAGTGCGATTTTGATGTTTCCCTTTTTATTGGGCAAGGCAAAACAATGCAGACGGGCAAAAAATTTAGCGGACTACAAAAGAAACGGAAAAGCGATGTATAAAATGAACCTTTTTAGTTTTCATAACTAAACTCCTATAAACCAATTTGAGTAAATTATTATAAGTCGTCGCCAAACCAACAAACAAGCAAAAAGATCACATGGAGCGCAAAATGATGGAAGCGTGATGAAGGCGCGCGGCGGTGCAGCGCGACCTTTCGCTAGAACTGCTAATTATTTATTTATTAAATTTAACGATCTTTATTGATTGTTGCTTGGCACCGACTACAAATACAATCCCGCTGCCATCACTTTACGTTTGACGTAATTAATTTGCTTGCTCGCTTGCTTGTTTATTTGTTTGTTTGATGCTGACCCAAAATTAGTTAAATACAATTAATTAATATCTTATTTATATCCATTAAGACCAAAACGTTTTTTTTATTCATCACTTTTCTGTTTCTTTCTTACGGCAATTATCTATAATATAATAAAACTGTAACAGATCCAATTCTGTACATTGAATATATTTTGAAAATTTTTATTGGAGGGCACTCTATAATCAATACTGAAGCCAAAACTGCAATTTTTTTTATTTTTGTCTGTCTGTCTGTCTGTCTGTCTGTCTGTCTGTCTGTATCTTGGCCGCGCATCACGCCGAAACTACTGAATGGATTTAAATGAAACTTGGTACGATTTGAGTTTATACTCCGAGGTAGGACATAGGATACTTTTTATCCCGAAATTCAGCACGGTTCCCTTGGGAGAGGGGATGAAAATTAAAACGGGTATTTAGCTGTAATTCATTAACGCGTTGTTCGATTTCACTCATTCTTTTTTTGTTAGAAAGGTAGTACTTTATATATTGTCCCGTAAATATTTCAAGGTCATAGGTTTTTTAGTTTCCAAATGACAGACATTACAACCCTCAGTATTGGGTTCAAATAACTTGGGACCCGGATCTTTTAACGTACGGCTTATTTTAAACTGGTATGCGTTTAAATTTATGTTTGTCGGTCTGTCTATTTGTTCCAGCTAATCTCCGAAACGGCTGGATCGATTTTAATGGAACTTTCAATGTTATAAGGAGTAACTTAGGCTACGTTTAGATACATAAAAGAATTATGGGATCCGATCCGATCCTATATCTACCTATATCTACGCGGAACGAAGTTGCGGGCTTCAGCTAGTCTACGAATAACGAAGGTTAACAATGTGATAAACAAAAAGGAATTGTGGGTTTATGAAATGTGTGTACCACAGTACGTGCCACAATCGTGACCAGACGGCGATTTCAATTATTATCTAGAAGTCGTTTCTAACTAGCGTGGTAGTAATTTTAATCGTTCTGTTATCCTACTTTTATTATAAAGAGGTCCCGTTTGTTCAAATCACTGGCATAGGAGTAATTCGCATTACGCTAGCAAAGGCAGGTACTTATTTATTAAAAAAAATATGCAAAAAATGTCTGATATTATACCCGAATTACTAATTCCGTGGAATTCTGTCATTTACAGATGAGTTATTTGTATGGAGAACAGGGTTAACATCTAAGAAGTACGATTTTACCCCAAACTACTTTAATTGATCATATGATGACAGGGATAAAGCCATATACCGCGTAATAATATTACTCGTTTCGCCTTAAAATAGAAAACACCACGAGTGGAAGCTAGAAAGTGCACACTAAGGGCGTTTGTGCACTTACTCGTTTTCGATTCGTTTTCGATTCGTGTTCGTTTTTTTAATGAACATCATAAAAACGTATACGAAATTCACGAATGACATTTGTGCACTTAATCGTGATTTCACTATACGTTTTAAGCATTTCGTAGATAAAACCGTGTTCATAATGTGTGCTGCATTCAATCGTCGTCAGCTTTTCGCACTTCTCTTATACCTACATTCGTAGGCGATCATCACTTAATGACATGACATGACATCATGAAAAAACTTTTTTTAATTACTATCGAAAGAATGTTGCTACTTTCGATTTCATATTGTGTCATATAAAAAAAAGATTCCTCGGCAAGACACACGTTTTAGAGAATGCATAACTCCAGAAAAAATGCTGGCAGTAACACTAAGGTAAGTGATTATGAATATTTCACACGGTACGGTTAGTATCAAAATTATCTAAGCATACGTCATATATTTTGTGAACATCCCAAGTGAACATTACGCTCTTGTAAGAAAACAGTAACAACTAAGTATCAGAAATGATATTTTTTATGAAATGTTCATATTTTGCTGATAGTTTTTGACTACCAACCACAGGTATGGAAATTTTGATTATACTACAATATTTAGGTATTTTACTCGAAGTAAAACTAATTTGAATGAAACAAACGATTTATTTTAATGCCAAACTAAGTAGGTATTAACTTTTAATAATAATCAACTGCTTTGAATCATGTTTTGTTGGAATTCAAGATACCTATGTTTTCCAAATACCTCACAACATCAGGACTCATCTCTGCCCTCTTTCCACACACCATTCCACTCGCGTCCTTATTTTAAAACGATTCGATGTGAAGAATTCACGAATATATAAACACGAAAACGAATCGAAAACGAGTAAGTGCACAAGCGACCATACAGTTATAAGGAAGGCTATGTCGAATCGTGTTTTCACGAACACGAAAACGAATCGAAAACGAATAAGTGCACAAACGCCCTTACAGCAATAGAAAACATTGAAAAAATTTATTCAAAAATGGATATCGAATGATATTATCACCATGAAGTGTCTGTCAGGCATTTGGCATATCTACATGCGGCAGTTGATTTGTATTTGCATAAGTTTTGAATTTTTTATCTTTTTTGTGGGAATTGTTTTATCTCTGGTAACATTACGAAACGTCAGAATTCCACGGAATTAGTAATTCGGGTATAGTAATTTTTGTAACTTGAACCTAAGCAATAGTAAAGTAAAAGTAAATTACCAGTAAAAAAAAAGCTGTGATAGCCTAGTGGTTAGGACGGCCGACTTCTATTCGGAGGTCGTGGGGTCGATCCCGGGCACGCACCTCTAACTTTTCCGAGTTATGTGCGTTTTAAGTATTTAAATATCACTTGCTTTAACGGTGAAGGAAAACATCGTGAGGAAACCTGCATGCCTGAGAGTTCTCCATAACGTTCTCAAAGGTGTGTGAAGTCTGCCAATCCGCACTTCTTGGCCAGCGTGGTAGACTATGGCCAAAACCCTTCTCACTCTGAGAGGAGACCCGCGCTCTGTAGTGAGCCGGTAATGGGTTGATCATGATGACTAGTAAAAGTAAATTATTTTTCTTAATTTCTGGACGCAAAAGAAAAAGTACACAATATTACTAACCCGTTGTCCTAGATGAACGACAAATGTGATCTACATAATACGACGCGACGCGACGTGAAAACGTGTCGTTCACACGTTGTCCTAGGACCTAGGTGATCATTTGCAGTGGTGGTGGCAATTCAGTTTCCGTGTTGTGTTTGCAATATTGCGATTAAAAACATCCTTGTACCACTTTTTGCAGGCACCACTTATACCTACTTGAGTAAACGCTTGTGAACGTTTAAAAGATTATGTAACAAACAAAATATCGAACCGCGTCTCAAGAATAACGTTACCTTCTCGTAGACTCGTAGACTGTAGATTACTGAGGGGTTATTCCGAGTTTGCACATTGTGGCAACGTTGATCGTATTCCGAGTATCGAACACAATGACTACAGAGTGAAATGGACCTAAATTGGTTTGTTTTAAGGTTTATGTTCGTTCATACATACAGCCAGCGCCCCAAGCGGAAAATTCGTAAAATAAATATTGGAAGTACTGAATTTACGACTTTAAAATACGGCAATTTGAGTCCATTTTGCTCTGATATTATAGTTTTTCGATGTTCGAAATCTAGTGGAGTTGTGGAGGTGCGCAAGCTCGGCTCACAATAACTGGCGCGGATAGCGAAGCGGAGTCGGGCGAGGTGACGGGCGACGGCGCGGCTCAAAGCTTCGACAGCCGTCCGGCGCGGCTGATAATTAAGAACGGTGACTGTTGAAAAATGGCCGCCGCCCCCGGCCGGCCGTGAATAATCGCCGTAATTACGATTCGGAATAATTTCCAGCCAGTCATAGCGATGCTATCGGTAGGTGTTGACGAGTGCTCGTTACGCGCACGCATAGAACGCGAACCCGACGTGGAAATCGCGTTCCCTATTTCCTTTGCCTGTACAATACTAACGCTATAGTAATGGGACGGATTTGAATCAATTACTTCAAACCTATTATTTAATGAGAGGTGCGTGAACAACTATCGCCATCATCATCTGAAACGATAGACGTCCATAGCTAGAGAGGCGATCTCTTGCGAGGATCGCCACAGAACACGATCTTGTGTCACTTGTATCCAGCTGCCACCAGCGAAACTTTCACTACCACTTTGAGATCGTTTGTCCACCTAGTGGGGGAAGTTCTGCAATGCTTCGTTTTCCGCTGCGGGGTCACCATTCGAGCATGGGACTCCAACGTCTATCGGTTCTTCGAGCTATATATGCCTCCCTTTGTCGAGTCTATACACGTGAACAGCTATAATACCTCTTCCGAGGTCTTTTAAAGAGCAGCGCGGTGGCGGGTGCGCAAATGTTTTCATAGAAATGCGCACGAGTTTATTTATCTATATTATCTAGGTTATATTATACATAGTACCTAGGTATGTGAATACTCACATAATGACCTCATTTAAATACCACGAATTACCGTGAACATATGCACAATAATATTATCTATCCTTGTTTCACCTCAGTTAGATAACGAGTTTTAGAACAATTCTCTCAAAATATCGCCCTTTTCCCGCTCCTCAATCAGCCAAAAGGCTTTTGGACCTTTCTGTTGGTCACGTCAATATATATTTTTTTTCTTAGAGGGCACAACGAAAACAGGCACATTTTAATTATTGCACGAGCAAAGTAGGTAATATTTAATTAATTTTCCAACGAGAAAAATAGTGCAAGAGATAGATAGAACAATAAAAACAAACAGCAAGAGGGTTTTTTGTCCTCTTTCTTTAGTAATTAAAATGATCTAAGCGTCTCGGCCGCGGAGGCGTGCCGCTTGCGCCACCCGACGCGACGTGGGCAGATTTAATTAGCTGTAAATACTTTTTGTGATTGCATCACAACACCGGATAGATCAAGAACTCGTTACGTTCCCGCACCGATGAAAAAATATCCAATAAATATTTTTAAATACACTTACTTAAGTATCTAAAGAATAATATGTAGTTTTAGTAGTAGTCAAGTCGATACTGTTAATTTTGTATTGGTAGATCTACGTATACTTACTCACCTACCTATAATGTTTACCTTTATTGCATTTTTGGTACATTAAAACTTAAAATCTAAGATTCTGAGATCTTAAGTGATTTTTTCAAAGTTTAAGTGAAAACTGATTCTGAATATTTTCCGTATTTTGAAATGTTATTAAAGTTAAAGTTACTGTGGTGTATTTTTTTTAACCGAGAATTTTAAATTATTTTAAGTTATTATTAAATACTAGCTGATCCCCGCGACTACGTCCGCGTGGATATAGGCTTTTATATAGGATCGGATTTGATCCCATAATCCTTCTTTGCACCTAAACTAAATGTAGCCTAAGTTACTCCTTATAACATCACCTATCTACCATTGAAAGTTCCGTCAAAATCGATCCAGCCGTTTCGGAAATTAGCTGGAACAAATAGACAGATCAACAAACATAAATTTAAACGCACACCAGTTTAAAATAAGTCGTACGTTCAAAGATCCGGGTCCCAAGTTATTTGAACCCAATAAATAACTGTCATTTCTGAACTAAAAAACTTATGACCTTGAAATATTTACGGGACAAAATTTAAAGTACCTACTACCTTTCAAACAAAAAAGAATGAGTGAAATCGAACTACGCATTAATGAATTACAGCTAAATACACGTTTTAACTTTCATCCCCTCTCCCAAGGGAACCGTGTTGAATTTCGGGATAAACAGTATCCTATGTCCTACCTCGGAGTATAAACTCAGATCGTGCCAAGTTTCATTCCAATCCATTGGGTAGTTTCGGCGTGATGCGCGGCCAAGATAGACAGACAGACAGATAGACAAAAATGAAAAAAATTGCAGTTTTGGCTTCAGTGTCGATTATAGATTGACCTCCAATAAAAATTTTCAAAATATCTTCAATGTACAGAATTGGATCTGTTACAGTTTTATTATATTATAGATTATAGACGTAATCAAAAAAAAAAGTTAAATTGTCTTTATCAGCAGGTTATAAATGAAACTATCTCTTGGTCTAACGTAACTGTTTAATATGGCGCCTATTTGGCAGTAAATCAATTAAATAAATACTACTAATAGTCTTTTTTCCTGCAAAATATTTTTTAATTGTTATCTTATTTTCGTACTAGTTATTCTAATTATGATGTACTTAACTTTAAACAGATGGATTTCAGTAAGAGTGAAAGTTTTTCGTGAAGCTAATGGTGACGCCATACTTTATCGATTATTTAAAATTTCAAAATCGATATTCTAAATTGTAAAAAATAATTTACCGTTTTAATATCTCATTGCAAAAGTATTGAACTGTACCTACGCGTACTGGACGGTTCAAAGAAACTTTTATCTTAGACTAGTTACTTGAGCTGGTAGGAAAGCCTTTTAAATTGTCAATTTTGAGTTTTTGGTATATCTAGTAACTCAGATACTATCGGTACGAAATGCTGACTTTACTCATAAAAGCACAAATTTTCTTTGCAAAGACTGACGAGCCAAAAAGTTCTTGATTGCCATTTCAAAGTTGGATTTAAAAGAAAGGAGATTCTCAAAACGCGTATTATCAAATCAAATCAAATAAACTCAAAATTAGTACACTGTACACTTTTTGAACGTCAATTTAGGAACAGGCAATGGTGATAATTACTTACTGAAACTTAAAACTAAAACTACGAGAGTCTAAAACAACAAACTCAGCCGATATATTTTTTGATATACTTAGCTATATACGAGTATTTTGGTTTCACAACAAAGCTAACATTGATGGTGTACATCTACGTATCTATCTATACTACAGTCACAGAGTACCTACAGAGGGGAAGCTTCTAGTAAGCGGCCCGCTGTAGGTACACTCACACATATGCGCATGTTTGTCACCAACTGTACCGGTTAGTGGAACGAGCGCGCGTCCGTGAACCGTTGGTGAGTGTGTTTGTGTGAGTATACCTACAGCGGGCCGCTTGTAGAAGCTTCCCCTCTGTAGATTTACTACTCGTGTGCTACAGTTGTTAGTTAACCTAGCTTTACAGTTAGTATTTAGGTTACCTACTTAATTTTCGGTCCGCAGATATATCAGGAGCTTGTATGTCTAAACATAAATGACTTCATTTTTAATTTAAACTAGCTGTTCCCAGCATGCGTTGCAATGGCACGTAAAGTATGGTTTAGGAATGCATAGACGACAAACATACAAACATCCATTATTACAGATTTTTGGGGCCAAGAACCTTCTCAGGCGTATGCAGAACAACTAACCAAAGTTTCACCATAATCGGATGAATAGTTTAGGAGTGCATAGAGGACAAAAATTATTTTATATTTATATAGTAGATTTTATAATACTAGAACGATAAATTAATACAACATATATTATTTAGGGCGTTACAGCGGATGGACAAATAGTCCGTATGTGGAGCGCACCTGTGTCGACGGACATCTACAATGGAGGACACGTGGAATTTTAATAACATACAATAGAGACTTACAATAATTTAAAGAGTGAAATCATTTGTAATGAATTAGAAAACTAAAGTTCACCTGGTAATTAATTAATACTATCAAAGATTGACAAGATACCTAGCTGATACCTACCTAGTATGGTTCTTGAAATTGTATCCGTTTGGTCTTTCAGTTAACATTTCAAGACTGAATAAAATGCGATCAGGTTTTTTGAGATTAGCTCTTTCTAATAGACCGACGCGATCACTTGACTTTAATAATGTACCAACTGGGCAACTGGTGTATAGTGCCAACATGGTACCTACATAATTTTTACATTGGAAGTCTATATTTTCTAAGTCAGTTTTGCAACATAGAATTGGAATGATGATATGTAGTTACACAGTGGTGGTTATTTAGTGGCATTTGTCTATTCCTTACTTCATGTTTTACCTACCCTTATTTATTTCAGGAAAGGCAAGAAAACCAGGCGAAGACACCTTTTATTAAAAAAAAACCACCTTAACCCTTCCCACACTCATAGCACTAACGGTAACGGTAAACCAAAGAATTCCACGGTAAACTAATTCGACAGATAATGCTTATACGACCTTCATTTTATTATAAATGGTCACAAGTTAGAATACCGGTTTGACCCCATCAGACTAGTCGCGAATCTAACGCAAAAGTTCTTTTCAAAGTTATTTAAGTTCTTTAACTCGATACTTCGCACGCACAACGCATTACGATTGCAACAATGGCGATTAACAAACCATTCCTCGTTTCTTTTCTATAGAAACTTGTTTTAATTTAAGCTTGTAAATCGTTATTTTGATGATCTATGATATTGGTGGTAAAATCACCAGGCTCTGTTTAAATTACGTCCTCGTTGAGTAATTACATATAGGTTATACATAAATAGATCATGGTACCTACTCAGTGTGTGATAATGAATGAGTGAAATGAAAAATCCTACTGTACCTAATATATGTACTTACATAGCTGCTGAAAATTCTTATCTACTTACCTATACTGTTGCGGTTGAAATTTTTTTTTTTTTTGAAAACTGAAAAAAATGTACCTTAAGAAAATTCAGAACTTTTAAAAGTAGTGTAATTTGTAAGTCTGTTTCTTTTAGCCACTTCTAGAATCTCCTTCTTTACTTCAAGTAAATTCATCATTCATCGCAAAGCATTTGAGAACCTATTACATATTATGTTGGTACAGACTGAAGTCAATCAGACATTATGGTAGAGATGGCTAAGTATAAATTTTTTATTATAGAACAAGTACATTTTTCCAGAAACTTGTCTGTTTCAGGAACAGTAAATTTTCCAAGCATTTCAAACCGCATTGCCTACTGTAATTTAGCTTTAATGGCACCATCTCCTAAAATCACATGATGTAAAATCACATGGTATCAAAGCATTCAATATGACAAACTGTACCTATTGAATGTACGAATCAGTTTAATAAAGTGTAAAAACCTACCTACCTAGCCAAAAATCGAATAGTTTGAGAGGGAAAGTGTAATTTGCATATAACAATGCAGCACCTGTGTGCCGCGCGTGTGGGTGTCACACAATGGGCTCTTCATTCAAACAGTTGCAGTGTAAATGAACCTTTTTTATCATCATAAGCCGGCAAGGTCACCTCTTTTACGTGATATCATATGGTGCTTTGTTGCTGTACGACCTTGGCTGTGCTATCGACCTACTCAAAAGTGTAAGTGATGTTCTTCTGCTTGGAATTTCTGTGATAAATATACATTATATCAGCTTAGTTACATCGGCAACAGTTATCCCAAACCAAATAAAATCCCAAATAAAATAAAATCCATAGTCCAAATAAAGCAGCAAACTAAAGTGACCACTGCAGGGACGGCCTTAGACATTACGTGGCTCTGGGCATTAGATCTTTGCGAGGCAACCCAATGTGGAATTTATATAGATTGAATATTTTTCATGCCCTGCAAGAACAAGGACCTGGGTGATTGCCTTGCTTGTCACCCCTAAGGCTGTGAAGACCGTGTACCTACTATGTAGTACATAAATGTAGTGCGGGACGACAAAAGAATGCACCTTCCTAATTTAGAAAACTGTTACACGCTGCGCGACAAAACACAAGTTAATAACAAATCGCCGTCAAATCTTATCGCCAATAAAAAAAAACATGTAACACGAAAGCGGGGAGCTTTATCGTCGCATCTACAACCTGAACAACCGATTAGCAAGTTAAACAAGCCTACACCCATTACGAGCATATCTTTACATCTTTCTTATAAATTAACCGGCCACGTGGTCGCGATACAATCTACATACACGTACGAATTTACGAGCGAAAACACTTTGGAGGCGTCTATTCAGGTGTGGACAATGCTGTGAACTAGAATAGTTTTTGCGGGGTAACAGTTTGGTTACCATATGCGAATTTACAAAAACAGGACATCTCTATCATTCAATGTGTTTTAACCCCCGACGCAAAAACGACGGGGTGTTATAAGTTTGACGTGTCTGTGTGAGAGTGTGTGTGTGTCTGTCTGTTTCCCTGTTGCGCTCAAACGGGTGGACCGATTTAAATGCGGTTTTTTTGTTTGAAAGGTGAATTAGTCGAGAGTGTTGTTAGTTATGTTTGATGAAAATCGATCCAAGATGGCCGCCGCTACAAAATGGCGGATTACATATTTTTTCAGAACTCCCTTAATATGGGTATCAAATGAAAGGCCTTGACTAGTAGAATAGCACTATTGCAAATCCAAGATGGCCGCCGACACAAAATGGCGAATGTCGGGGGTTTTTAAATTTTTAATTTATATTGTACTTGTTAAGTTATGTCCCTGTATAGGCTAAAGAGATAGCGCGGAATATCCCTGCAGAATAAAATTTTATGTGTAAAATGAATGATCATATTAACATGTAAAAAAGAAAGAGTGGGACCGAATAATAACGTGTGAAATCTGACAAAGTTAAATGCAATGATACCTAGTTTAAAATCCACTCGGAAAAAAATCATTATCAGGACATATCGACGAAAAGCGTGGCCATCCTTGTCAAACACATACATTTTTAAATTTTGTCTCATAGGGCAGATATTTCGTGAATATGCATACAGCTAAAAATTTGCATACACCGTGGAAGGGACAATGCAGTGTGACAAGTGATCAATTGTACCATTTTCGAATGAATGATTTTTAATGCGAGGAACAAGTTCCGTAACGAGTCGAGACGGGGTTATTAAATTACAATAATTCTAGTGGAATGGACATCTTCGGTAGGGTTGTTTTTAACCGTTACCGTTCGGTTAACGTACAAAAGAAATAGACGTCAGGTTAAAAGTTTTACAGCAATCATTTATAAGCATAAGCTTTTGCCCGCAACTTCGTCCGTGTAGACTTAGGTTTTCAAACATTCCATGGGAAGCCTTTGTTTTTCCGGAACAAAAAAAGCATAACATCCATGTCATTCTTCATGTCCTCAATTGTACCCATCCAAAAATCAGAAGGATCCGAAGCTAAATTAATAATAAAATTAATGATAAAAACGAATAATAAAATTAATGATAAAAACGAATAATAAAATTAATGATAAAATAATACGAATACATAGTTTGTGCTCGGTACAGAGCAAGCTTTATGCATTGTTGCGATACTTCAGCGTGAGTTCCAGAGATGGTGTTACGTGATCGGTGTTTAATTTATTTTCGTAAATGTAATTTTACACCCGATCGGCCGCGCGATCCGAAATTATTATTTCTTTCGATAACGATTTCGATAATGTTTGTGTAAGGAGAACAGACAAACTGCATAAATGCTGCATTTGCGAGTTATCGTTCCAGCGCTGAAGTTTTTAATTAAATTATGAAGGCTATATATGATTTTGCACTCTATCTACATATTTATCTTGTTTACTACGGATTTAAAGTTAGATATTTTGATATAGACTTTACTATCGGCTAACGCACCGGAGGTTGGTACCTGCTATATGTAAATAAATTAAACAAGGAATTTTATAAGCGGAGTAATTAGGTTTTATTTTATAAAGAAAAACGTTTAACAATTCCTGTTTACTTATAAGTAAAAAGTTACAAAATTACAAGCATAAAACAATAGACATAAAGTGCTCTTTTAAGAACATCTTTAGTAGATTTGAATTGTTTTAATGCCTATAAACGTCTAGTTAACCGCAAAGTGTAGATTTACTAAGGGTTGCAACGATAGATGGGGGACTTGGGAGGTTGTTCCCACGGTTGTACGAGCACTGTGCGAACGTCAATTTTTTTTGTCGCGATTAGGTAGGTGCAATAAATATTTATCAATAATATACTTTCAAGAAAAATTAATCAGATTCAGATCAGAAATTCTAAAATTGAGAGTCAATCGTTATTAGCTGCAGTAAACGAGTCTGTATTTAATTATATATAAGTAAAATAAATATAGGTAGGTACCTAAGTGTGATGAAAAGCTTCTGTTTCGCAAAACTTTTATTTGGAAAATGTCAGTAAAAACCCTACCTACAGCAAGAAATCGATGGTCCCCAAGGACGAATTTTTGAAAAAAATTACACACTATTACTTTCATAAATACGTATTGTACCTACCTAGTTAAAACATCTCGAATTTAATTTTACGCAAAGAAGAAGGAATTCGTAATTAGGTATACCTACCTACTTATTTTGATCTCGTGCAATATTGATTGATCGTTTGGCAATAATAGTCAAAATAGAATATTATCATAACATCATATTTATAGGTATGTAGACTAACTGTTCCGGTTCGGTACAGGAATAATTGTTGCAAAACAGAAAGGACGTCCTGTGTCGAATCTATAACGAAAAACCGCGATACAAAACCGTCGAGAAACCAAATTTTTACGCAAAAGTAAACTTTAATCAAGTGAATTAAGATCTAACAATTGTTTGTAGATCAGTATAGTTATTCGTGACAAGGAGTATGACGAGCATATCTTATACGCGTGACGGGTCAAAATTGCGATTTTATTTATAACATGTCGTATTATATAGCAGCTGGGGTTTGTCAAGATGAAAAAAATTAAGAAAATGGCTGCACGGTACCCCTCGGCGACCCCTTAGATACGGGACCACCCCTCGAACGGGTTTCGCCATCATAAATCCCACGTGAAAAGATATTTTAAAATGCGTATAAAATATATTCAGGGCAGCTATAATTTGGTGTGCGTCGGTATTTATTTATTGCGCGGATTTTTGATGTGGATTTGAACACGTGTTAGTTATTTTGCAATGTTTAGAAATATGTAATATTATTTCAAGAATAGATTATAATGCTCGTATCTAACCGTGAAATATATGGTTTAGGAATAATATTCAAGACATGAATATTGAATAGGTTTAATACTCATTCAGGGAGCGATAGATAGGTACAGCTATACCTATTTGGAGTTTCTCTACGTGATCAAATCGGAAATGAGGATATCCGTCAAAGAACTACAGTCACTGACATATCTCAACAGGTTGCGAAACTGAAGTGGCAATGCAAGCCACAAGCGGCATATAGTTCGAAGAACGATTATAGAAGACACAAGACACAGTGAGCCAATGGATACAAGCGGTGGAAGAACGCGACGTGTGGCTGTCCCTACAGGCGATTTGTTGATGATAACGAAGACGAATATCGTATTACATAGATATATTATATATTTATATATTCTAATTTATATAGGTTTAACTAGCCTGACTACACATGCATATTTTTTTCCTTCGTAGATATTATTGTATAATTAACTGATAATAATACTTATTACGCCTCATATTGTTCGTGGTTACAGAAGAAAGTTACATTTGCAGATAACAATAACATAATTTTTACACAAGACGGTAAAAATAAAACCAAAAGATAGATGATTTAGAATAGCGTTCAATAGTTTAGACCGTTACATAAATCGCACCTCTGGTACCTATATCGGCCAACAAAAGAATCGATTAAACAAAAACAAGAGACAAACAGTCACACCCACTCACCCGGTGACCCAAAGAACTAATAAAATACTCCAAACGACGTCTTAATTAACCAACAATGACTACATAAAAAGTATTCAGAATCTTCTTAAGAAGAATACAAGCGCAAGTCAGAATAGTCTTAATGGTGCAAAATTACTGACAGACATTAAGACTGTCGCTAAAGTAAAGGCCAAACAAGTGACTCAACCAATGATTTAATTCTTTTAAGAAAATCATTATTCGTAAACGTGTTGTTGAACCTACGGGGGTGACATAGTCAGTCTTGACAAAACCCCCAAAAATCAAACAGTAGAGAAAAAAAAAACATTATTCGTTTAGGAAAAAATAAGAAGGACATGTACACTGTGTAGTTACATACATATGTATGGGAATCGTATAAATGCAGGTATGTAACGATGACTTGGGCACTCAACAAAAACCAGGTAAAGAAACTAAAAGTAACCCAGAGGAATATGGAAAGAAATTTACTAAAAATAAGATTAATTGATAAGATTTCCAAAAAAGAAATAAGACAAAGGAGCAAGCTTAAAGATGTTATAAGGACAGCTAAAATCGGAAAATGGAATTGGGCGGGACATGTAGCAAGGGCAGGGAATGAACGATGGAGCAAAAACACTACAACTTGGCTACCAAGACATTTAAAAAGAAAACAAGGAAGACCTTCAACCCGGTGGAGAGATGAAATAGAATCATATGAAGGAAAGCTATGGTCCCGTTCAGCCCTAAACAAAAAAGAATGGAAGAAGAAGGGGGAGGCCTTTGCCCAGCAGTGGGATGAAATATAAAATAATTGTAAAATAGAACACACTCTTAAATTTAGAAATATTAGATAGGCTTTATAAATAAATAAATAAATAAACGATGACCAATTTATCAATATAAAAATAGGAAAGTCAATTTTATTTACAGAAACACTCACAAACAATCAATCCAAATCACCCAGTTGGTAAATCACATCACAATAAAATCATATAGGTAGGTAGAAATCATGAGCATTCTGAGAACTCAGAAACAAACTCAAATGCTGTTAACTCAATATCAATCTGACTACATCAAGGGTATTTTAATACCTACATATATGTTGAGCTTGGGAGCTTGATAGTACTAAATAAACATTTGCAGAACGCGTTTTTGAACATAAATACTAAATCGCACTCTGCACATCAGGTCAAACTAGTCAAAAATGTCGTGACTTGTGACTGCAGGCGTCCTTATTATAATCAGAAAGATCATAATAGAACACAAAGGACCGCAGAGTGTTCAAACATTGTGTTTATTTTGAACAATTTACAGCGATAGATAACACAATACTATAGGTTCACAATGGCACATTTGAAAGAATACAGGCTCGCGCATAAATGCTACTCGAACAGTCAATGACCCGTGATTGTTTTTGATACACCTGTTCTCTTTTGTGTATAAAGATCCGTTGATAATTTGTGAATGGAACCTACATATTATTTTATTATAATTATTTCTCTTCTACGTATGTATGGTATCTTAAGAAGTTATAGGTATTTTGTAGAATACTTTCGTACTTATTAGTACTTATCTTGGTGACGAATAATTTAGCTGACTGTTTGAAGTAGCAAATATTTTCGACTTTGATTTCATAATAATAAGTTTTATATATGTGTTATTTACTTTTCCGAATATAGAAAGGAATACGTTAAAAATAAATTACCTAGAACGAATACATAACAGTGGTATTTTTCAAATAGGTATATTTCACTGTTATGCATTCGTTCTAGGTAATTTATTTTTCAGATCCAATCATCTGTACAAATATTTTAAATGTTATAAAATATACTGTCACTTTGTAAAATTCAATATATTTTTTACTAAAAGTTACAGACAAACTTCTTTTCTAGTATTCTATCTATCTAATGCATAGATAAATGATTTTTAAATAAACTGCTTCAAAATAGTGTCTCTGCAGAGAAAGTAAAGGTTATTTGATGACAAACGTCGTTTTTCTAAACGAAAATTAACTAAAAATAGAGCAAAATGGAGATGCACGTTCACAATGCTTTTTGTGAGGACTGTATCATCAAAGTTCATTGACCACGGTTATAAAACGATGATATATTTGGGCAACGTCAGGTGGTATAAAATTTTGCATATCTATCGATTTTGCCGCATTAATGTGTAAATTTTTATATAGTGTCTGATCCCTAAGCTGTATTGATAATTTTTATACAATATTTTGATGTTAATGTGTATAATAGCGGCTAATTTAAATATTTTGGATGTAGTGAATAGATACATGGTGTATAGTGAATAATGGTATTTCAGTCAATAGACTAGGCTATTGATTTGTCATAGAATAAGTTGCATATAAGTGAATTATTGTCAATAGGAGCATGTTAAGTTGTCCTTAGTGATCCATCTTTCCTTTTTTCGAATTTGCACCTACCTGGTTTATGCAAAATTGGTAAGTAGGGTAAATTTTACCACTGGAGTGATAAAATTTTACTTGTTTTTGTTGATGAAATGATGTGTTCCTTTCATATTACTTACATTATAGTGTAATACAAAAAAGACACTGTAAATAATAATTAATGAAATAAATAAATTATTGTAATGTATGGTTCTTAAAGTTATCTACTACAATTCAATATTCATACATTTAGTTATAATAGGTACTGTAGAAGCCAACAACATGTAATAAACAGCTACATCATAGTTGTGGTGTTCAAAAGGTAATTTATTTATCAGCTAAATAAACTTAAACTTCCTGCTATAATATGACGAAATTTGTTCTTGCAGTAAAGTATTACCCACTTAATAAGTAGGTACCTACTACATCCTAGTACATAAATAAACAAATAAATTAGTTCTAAAACCGTTACATGGATGATATTTTTTGCCACCTATAATTAGATTTCCATATAAAACTGTTTGCAAGGTCGATGTTTTGTATCCTACATTCCTTTGCGTTTTATAATGTACTAGCTGCTGACCCCCGCAACTTCGTTCGCGGAGATATAGGTTTTTATATAGGATCGGATCGGATCCCATAATTCTTTTATGTACCTAAACTAAATGTAGCCTAAGTTACTCCTTATAACATTGAAAGTTCCATTAAAATCGATCCAGCCGTTTCGGAGATTAGCTGGAACAAATAAACAAACCGACAAACATAAATTTAAGCGCACACCAGTTTAAAATAAGCCGTACGTTCAAAGATCCGGGTCCCAAGTTATTTGAACCCAATAGTGAGGGTTGTAATGTCTATCATTACTAACTAAAAAACCTATAACCTTGAAATATTTACGGGACAATATATAAAGTACTACCTTTTTAACAAAGAAAGAATGAGTGAAATCGAACAACGCATTAATGAATTACAGCTAAATACACGTTTTATCTTTCATCCCCTCTCCCAAGAGAACCGTGCTGAATTTCGGGATAAAAAGTATCCTATGTCCTACCTCGGAGTATAAACTCAAATCGTACCAAGTTTCATTCGAATCCATTCAGTAGTTTCGGCGTGATGCGCGGCCAAGATACAGACAGATAAACAGACAAAAATTAAAAAAATTGCAGTTTTGGCTTCAGTATCGATTATAGAATGCCCTCCAATAAAAATTTTCAAAATATCTTCAATGTACAGAATTGGATCTGTTACAGTCTTATTATATTATAGAAGATAAAATTACTTATGCAGTTACGTTTGTATATTTATTTTATTAAGTAATAAGATAAACAGTTAGTTTGGTTAGTTCCATTCCATACCACATTAGTCTGTAATCAATTTTATCTACTCTCATATCATAAAATTCCGAATATGAAATCAAAATGTGTCATATATTGGACTACTTTATTCACATACATCTATAATATTTAAAAAAAAAATTAAAAAAGTTCATTATAACACTACTTTGTTAGGAAATTATTGCAAAACAATGTTAAAAAATAATTTTTTCTACATTATAGTACAGGCACTGGGTTCTGGTATTTTTGAGCCATGCAGGGTGTTTATTATTATTATTATTATTTAATACTTTATTGTACACCAAAAAAACATAAATTAAACAAAAGAAACATTTTAAAAGAAATAGGTACAATAGTTAGTTTACAATAGTTAGTTAGTTTAATTTTGTTACTTACAATGATTATCCCGCTATCAAAGTTACCCTATTACTACTACTGCGAAAGTGTGGCGGTAGCAAGATGCGGCCAGAGGACAGAGTGTAGTGCTACCATAATTGACCATAGACGCACTGCACGCACCGCACATTCGAAATTGACAATTGAATTTTGGCGCCTATTATTTAAATTTTTAATTTATTATTTATTTACTATTCAGTTTTTGTAACTCAAAATTTTGCAAGTGATTTTTGTTGCGCGGAAAAATGTCTAGCAGTGATACTGAAGAGAATTTAACTCCACCAGACATTCTGGAAATAGCATCGGGAATGACAAATAATCTTTTGCCAGCAAAATAAAAGAAAATTTACGATAAATGTTACCAAGATTTTATGAGTTGGAAAATTTTGAAAAAAACCACTTCATTTTCAGAAAATGTAATGCTAGCATATTTCCAAGAATTATCAAATAAATTTAAGTCTTTGTCCTTATGGGCTAAATACTCAATGCTCAAAAGTATATTGAGTATCTACAACCAAATCGATATTATTAAATACACAAGACTGATTGCTGTTTTAAAAAGAAAATCGCAGGGCTTTAAGGGAAAAAATGCAAAAACGTTCTCCCCTGAAGAATTGAGTACATTTATAAATTGCAATATCCAAAACATGAATACTTATTATAATAAATAATTTTGTTAATTTCTTAGTCTTTTCTTTTATACGTAAGATACCTATTGATGAGCTTAGATAAAGTAGTGTATGAAACTCTACATAATTAGTTATTAAAACACTCGTGTAATACTATTAAAAAACTCGCCTGCGGCTCGTTTTTTAAACTAACACTCGTGTTTTAATAACCTCTATTATGCAACCGTTTCATAAACTACTATTAATCTATGAGTGAAAGTTGTACATAGTAAAGACTTCAACGGGATACTTGAATTCCGGAAGTCTGCATAAATAATAATATTATTTTTCTTCTTTTGTTCTTCTTTCATTATTGTGCGTTTTTTTGTTTTCTTCTTTTAAATTAAGTATGTTAGTACACCAAATGTGTACATATTATATGCAATATTTTATCAAAGCAAACTAAGTAGTTAGGTATTAGGTACTATTCGGCGGCGTAGGTAAAATTGGAAATTCGTTTGTTGGTAAGAAGATATTTTGGAGATATTATGTCTCGAAATGTTCAAAGATTTTAATATATTATTCTGTGCCAGTAGGTAACAGTCTATAAAAATAAAAATCAATGTTTATCTCTATGTCCTCTATGCACTAAACCAGTAGTTCCCAAAGTGGTCCAGGTGGACCCCCAAGGGTCCACGGGAGACTCGACGGGGGTCTACGTTGGCGTGACAAAAAAATGGGGGTTCACGAGTTGTAAGCGGGGGTCCACGAAAATTTATCTGCTTTCGATAGTGAAGAACTAAAATGTTGGCTTGACTTCACCTAACAATGTAGGCAGATAATATTTCAAGAAGCTCAGCGACTGTTACTTATAAAAACTTGCATATTCCATATTCAGTACTTAACTTTACTTTACAGAACTTTACTTTTTGACGTCCACTTTTTGGAATATGGTAGAAATGTAGCTACAGGGGGTCCATCGGAACTAGCTAAATTTTGAAAGTGGTCTATGAGCAAAAAAAGTTTGGGAACCCCTGCACTAAACTATTCAGCTGACTATGATGAAGCTATGAATGCTATGCTGAATTAGGTGAGTTGTTCTGCATGCATCCGCGAAGGTTTCTGGCCCATAAAATCTTTATAAAAATGAATGTTTATATTATGTTTACTCTCTATACGTTCCTAAGCCCTACTTTACGTGGCATTGCAATGCTGGGCGCAGCTGGTATGTAATAAGGCTCAATTTAGCAAAGCAAATTCACAGCAGTTGTCCACTAGGTATAATCGTGTAGCTACTCGTAATTAATAAATGCGAGCGAGATTGCACGGTGGGCGCGCGATGTCCGGTGCTACGTAATGCTACACTGGTGCGGCCAGGGGCACCGCGGGCGAATTGGGTCATCTTCTACAACATATTAGAAACAATATTAAATTAAATTAAGTTACAATTTTAACTAAGAAACTTTACGTCAGTAGGCACGTCAGGAGGAACTACGGTGTTTTTAATCTTGAGATTGGTTGAAGATTTTGAATCTCGCCAAATATTGTAATTTGTACACAAATACAAATATTGTACATAATATCTATAATATAATAAAACTGTAACAGATCCAATTCTGTACATTGAAGATATTTTGAAAATTTTTGTCGGAGGGCATTCTATAATCGATACTGAAGCCAAAACTGCAATTTGTTTCATTTTTGTCTGTCTGTCTGTCTGTCTGTCTGTCTGTCTGTCTGTATCTTGGCCGCGCATCACGCCGAAACTACTGAATGGATTCGAATGAAACTTGGTACGATTTGAGTTTATACTTCGAGGTAGGTTATAGGATACTTTTTATCCCGAAATTCAGCACGGTTCCCTAGGGAGAGGGGAAGAAAGTTAAAACATGTATTTAGCTGTAATTCATTAACGCGTAGTTCGATTTAACTCATTCTTTTTTTGTTAGAAAGGTAGTACTTCAAGTATTGTCCCGTAAATATTTCAAGGTCATAGGTTTATTAGTTCAGAAATGACAGACATTACAACCCTCAGTATTGGGTTCAAATAACTTAGGACCCGGATCTTTGAACGTACGGCTTATTTTAAACTGGTGTGCGTTTAAATTTATGTTTGTCGTTCTGTCTATTTGTTCAAGCTAATCTCCGAAACGGCTGGATCGATTTTAATGGAACTTTCAATGTTATAAGGAGTAACAGGCTACATTTTGTTTAGGTACATAAAAGAATTATGGGATCCGATCCGATCCTATATAAAACCTATAAACACGCGAACGAAGTTGCGGGGGTCAGCTAGTGCAACATAAACTGCTTAGTGATCAGGATGTATATCTACACATACATTGCAATTTATAAGTTTTTATGTACCCAATTTCAACCCTCAATGTCGACGGCATAATATACCTACAAAAAACTCGAACAAGTTCATGTTCTCACCGAGAGGTAGGTGATAATATTGTAACCATTTTTTTACTAATAAAATAAAATAAATAAATACATTAATATCACGCTAATATTAAAAAAAGGCGAAAGTTTGTGTGTATGTATGTATGTATGTATGTATGTATGTGTGTGTGTATTTGCGCTGCAACTACTGAACCGATTTGGTTGAAATTTGGAATAGCGATAGATTATACCCTAGAATAACACATAGACTTTTTTTATAGGAATAGCGGGCAACCGAGCAAGCGGGTGTCACCTGATGTTAAGTGATTACCGCCGCCCATGAACATTAGGCAGCACCTGAGGAACCACTAATGCGTTGCCGGCTTTTGAGGAAGGGGACTGGCTCTTCAGCTCGCTGCCGGAACACACGGATGCTTTGCGGCAGATTACCAGCTAGCCAGGCGGATTCGGGGTAGGATCCTACCACAAAGCAGTGATACCATCCAGATTAAATTGTGTGGTATCAGGCACAACGACCCGTAGAGGGGACTGAGAGCGTCAGGGCCTCGTTTGCATATTGGCAGGGTGCACCGCGTGCAGGTGAGGTTGACTTTGGCCACATAGGTGGAATTTGGACCACTTACACCCCATACTACTTTTTATCCTAGAAAATCCACAGTTCCTGCGGGATTTTGAAAAATAAAAAGGATGAAACGGATAAAGGATGCATGGAAAAGGGAGCGGAAATGGGAACCGGAAATCCACGATTCCCTCGGGATTTGTGTAAAATCGTGATTCACGCGGATGAAGCCGCGGGCAAGATCTAGGACATAAATAAATAAAATATGGTCCAGGCCCAGCCTCCCCGGTCGCGCTCAGCGGCGCGTGCAACCGCGACGCGCAGGAAGGCGCGTCTCATCTCGCGCAGGATGCGGCCGCGCGTGCTATGTGAGCTACCAGCTGATCTATCCGCTTACCGACCGGCGACCGCTGGCTGCTCACCCCCACTTGACCTCAAGCTATCGGTGACATGAGACATCGTACAGCTCTACAGTGGCGGATTATATTAACCCTTAGATTACCCTCAGTGCGCATAAGGCCTAGCACCTCGGGTCTTCAGTTCTAAAGGGCCTCAAAACGAGGAATCTCCTCTTTAGTCAAATCCCAAGGCCATCCCAGGTTGAAATATGTTTAGTAAGTACACAGTAGGAGTAAACAAATTAACGAGGAAAAGTAAAAGTAAATGCCTGAAAATGAGCACCAATGATATTTTTTTTGTGGTAGAATAAGAATGCTTTTAAATTTTCTTATTAATTCATCATCATCATCATCATCATGATCAACCCATTACCGGCTCACTACAGAGCACGGGTCTCCTCTCAGAGTGAGAAGGGTTTTGGCCATAGTCTACCACGCTGGCCAAGCGGATTGGCAGACTTCACACACCTTTGAGAACGTTATGGAGAACTCTCAGGCATGCAGGTTTCCTCACGATGTTTTCCTTCACCGTTAAAGCAAGTGATATTTAAACACTTAAAACGCACATAACTCCGAAAAGTTAGAGGTGCGTGCCCGGGATCGAACCCACGACCTCCGATTAGAAGTCGGTCGTCCTGACCACTAGGCTATCACAGCTTATTAATTACATATTAATTATATGTTTTAATGATTGACTACTTAGACAGGGTATAACAATTTGTAAGATCATCGATGGGTAATAGGTATAGGTCAGGATATAACTAGGTCCTCCTTTTTTCTTCAACTGTTTTGCAGCTGCAAATTTCAGTTTTCTTTTATCCAAGTGCGAAATTGAGGATTTCAGTTTAAAACAGCACCAACTGACCTCTCAGACGAACGGACGGACATTTAATAGCACTTTCTATAACGTACCGATACAAGTAATTCCGTTTGCATCGTTTATCAACGTCTCCGCGTCTATTATACTGCACATATCTTTCAGCAGTAGGTACAAGAAAGACATTTTAATAGCAATCTAATGATTTGTAAATATTGCAAAACTGGCTATTAATGTATCCCCATTGTGTGGCAACCATGCGATGAGATTTGTGACGATGAGGTAAATTTATTATAATACGTCTTATCGTAAGACAGCTAGGTATTATTTATTTATTGCTCCTGATTATGCAAACTTTTGGTACAAATGTAGACACTAGTACAGACGCTAGTAAGTGGATCTTTGCAAAACTCATATTGGTCCTCGAATCGAAAGAAATCCACGTATTTAATTCAATAATTTATGTACTTAGCATGCATACAATGCAAGCGACGTCAGGACGTTGTCTCGGAAGTTTCGAGGCTGACGGGATAATGGGCGAGCATCTGATGCGATGGCTGCCTCGTCTCATGGACAGACCAAGCTGCGAAGGCAAGCGAATGCCACCGAACGATAGCAAACGCACAAACGAACGCAAACGAATTTTCGTTAGGTTTCTGCCGTGCTCCGGCGCGTGTTCAGGCAGAGCAGGCTACCGAAGGCAAGCGAAACCTACTGTAGGCAGGCAAATTCTAATAATAATTTAAGTGTCCCGTACGCTCGCTGGCCTTTTTAGGGTAACGTACCCAAAGGGTAAAAACGGAGCCCTATTAATGTCACGCTGCTGTCTGTCTGCCTGTCCGTCCGCCGCCGGTCACAGGTGTCTAGCTCGTAGACGAAATGAGTTACAAACCTGAAATTTTGATATTTGGTTTATCAAATATTGAATTAAAAATTGAATTCAATTATTTTTCAAAGGGGCTCCCCCATTCATGAAAAGGCGCCCGAAAAAAAAAAAAAAATTTCTCACCCTAGCCATACTATTATATATTCTGTGCCCTAGCTTGTGGGGTATCATTGTTTAGAGCTTATTGAGTAGAGTACGAATATTTTTTTTCTAATTTTTTGCTTAAAAAATAAGGCAATGGGGGGGGGGGGTCCATCAAAGTTGTCAGTTTTAGACCATTTTTGTGACGGGGGCTATCTCAATAACTAAACCAGTTAGGAATATGAAATTTTGGTATATTATGTATCATTGTATTTAAACAACAAATACTGAAAACGACGACGATTAATAAAGTATAAGTAATAACGTTTTTGGGTTTTTCTTTCACGGTTCGCTGTGATGTCTAGCTCGGAAATGAAATATTTCTTATACCCAAAATACTATATTATTCATAATTATGTACGGAACCCTAAAAGAGCGAGGCCCGACTCGCACTTGGTCGATTTTTAACATTTCCAATTTCCAATATCTTTATTTGCATAGATTGAATATAGGTACATTGGTAACTTCGCTAGCTTTTGCTTGCGATAGTTCGCTTTCGACTGTTCGATCTATGTGGACGAAACAGCGAAGGGCAGCGAGCGTTCGGTGTCCACAGGTAAACATCCAAGCACCCAATATCAGTGCCAATAACATAAAATGGGGTTAACCATAAATATATATAAAAATGTGTAATGATGAAACTACTCACAGGCGTGTTGCCGGTCTGGTGGTCGCGGATGCTGCGCGGGCGCGGCGCCGGAAGCGGAAGTCACGGGCGCGTTCTCACTCAGCTGTGGAAAAACGGAATCACTAGGTTGATCCAGCCGGTACATGCCTAATGTGTGGTTATATTAACATAGTATATGTACCTATACATAATATTATACTTTATGACCTACTAGCTTCTGCCCGCGGCTTCGCCCGCGTGAATTTCGGTTTATCACAATTCCCGAGGGAATCGTGGATTTCCGATTCCCGTTCTCGCTCCCTTTTCCAACCTTTATATCTTCTACTTTCAAGGAAGTTTGCTATAGTAATCTACCTATAGCTATACCTAGCTATAGATTTCGGCTTTGTCATAATGTGGGAACTGTGGATTTTTCCAGGATAAAAAGTACCATATGTGTTAAGTCAGCGCATAATCTATCTTCATTTAAAATTTCAGCTAAATCGGTTCAGTAGGTTTTTTCACAAATCCCGCGAGATCTCCTGGATAAAAAGCACCTCTCTATGTCGCTCTCTAGGTCTTTAGCTATGTCCATGCAAAAAATTACGATAATCCGTAGTTTTGTTGCAGCGTGATTGAAGGACAATTGTGCAAAAATTGCATGCTATATTCCACGGAAGCTGCTTTTTTTCTGTGATGAAAAGTAGCCTATGTCACTCTCAAGGCCCTTAACTATACCTACCCATGCAAAATCACGTTGATCCGTAGCTCTGTTGCGACGTGATTAATTAAGGACCAACCAACAAACAAACACTTTTGCGTATATAATATTGGTAAGGATGAACAGACAGAAACACTTGCTATCCACGAAACACGCTTCCACACGGCAATAGTACCTATTGCTAGAGGTTTCAATAATCCAAAAATCTGCAATGATGCGATGTTGATAATTGATGTTTTTCTAAACAATTTTCAAGATAAACTAAACTGTGGCGTGTTAGCAGATCACCGTGAGATGAGTTGGAAAGTCGCGTGACATTACGGCGTGACCCCGCGCCGTGACCCGCGGCCGCGCCGTGAAATGCGACAAATCGCCGTGCGCCCGCGTCGCAGCCCGCCGTGATATACGCACTCTCATCGCCGTTTTATATGATACGATTAGTCGTTCGCAAGGAGGTACGATTGATTGTAAGTGTAACGTGCGTTCATCGTGCTCTACGTTTAGAAAATAGGAAAGCATTTCTATTTTTAAAAGATTATTAAAGCCTTCGACCATTAAATTATGCTCTAAGTAGCTTGCTCGTCGAGCATTTATCAGCATCCTGCACTAGCTCGAAATCCACATTTTTAATATTAGCATTGAGTATTTCCATACATAATATTAATCTTGATCCTTAACTTACGTAACCACTGACTTATTTTTAGAATCATCCACTAAAGTACCTACCAGTCGACGTTTATTGTAAGTTTGAAAAATAAGCCATGAAAAACCATTCTACCTAATACTTATAGGAAGACCTTTCAGCATTTATCAGTAACTATCAGGTAGTGAATATTCCGAGCAGTAATATTTGTATCTGGCTTTGATTTAAAATTAATTTTTCTTGTCGTCTCAACCAATAGACGTACACTGCTGGACATAAGTCTCTTGCAAGGATCACCACTGAACACGACCTTGTGCCGCCTGTTTTCAGCGGCTGCCAGCGACTCGCTTGAGATCGTCCGTCCATCTAGTGAGTAGTCTTCCTACGCTTCGTTTACTGGTGCGAGGTCGCCACTCAAGCACCTTGGAACCCCAACGTCCGTCGGTTCTTCGAGCAATGTGCCCCGCCCATTGTCACTTCAGTTTCGCGACTCGACGAGCTATGTCGGTAACTTTGGTTCTCCTGCGGATCTTTTCATTTCTGATATGATTCCGCATGGATATTCCGAGCATAGCTCCCTCCATCGCCTGCTGAGTGACTCGGTGTCTTCTTTTTCTTATAGGTAGGTACTTTATGGAAGAAAATGGATGGAAGAAATAGCGAACTGTCCTGTGGAAGCAAATGTCGTAAGCTCTAAATGCCTGTTACCAAAAGAGCGATATAATGATGTGTGGCCGTCCAAGCTCGCACGTCTCTAATCGCTTATCGAATTAGGGAATCCGTCACCAGTCGCCGCAGTTTGCAATAGTAAAACTTTTAATTTGATAAACAATAATTTAACCTAAGTACCTACCTACTTAAGTTTTACTCTGGTTTGAATTAAGATCTATTTTAGTACCTACTTAGTTAATTAATTATTATAATATATTTTAAATATCTACATAGAAGGGCACCACATTTTTTTTCTCGTTATACCTTTTGGCAAAATGAGCAGGGGGAGACCACTGGCAAGATGGGAAGATGACATCATAAGAACAGCTGGCCCGAAATGGAACCAAATAGCACAGGACCGAGATAAATGGACATCTTTGGAGGAGGCCTTTACCCAACCTGGGGTTCTTAGATAAATAATATCTATTAATAATTACCTAACAATACTAACAACTAAATTATAAGTGTAACTAACCAAATAACAAAACATTGTAAATATACTAAAAATACTGTTAAATGTAAGAAATAAAAAGCTTTTTTATTTTTATTTTATTTACAAGCGGACACCCGCAACTTCGTTCGCGTGGATATTGGTTTTTAAAAATCCCGTGAGAATCATTTTGTTTTTCTAAGCTCCTTTGAGCTCATACCTTGCTAAAAACTGTTAAAAGTTCACTGGCAGATGTTTAGGTAGATCAAAATGTAAAGTGAAAGTCCCATCAAAATCGGTCCAGCCTTTCAGAGATTAGCCAATCTTTAAAGTATTTCCTTTCTAACAAAAAAAGAATGAATGAAATCGGACCACCCGTTAACGAATTACATATAAATAGTAATAAATAGTAATAAAAGCTAATAAATAGTATAAATAATACAGATAAAAAGTATCCTATATGTTACTCCATAGTATGAACTTAAAACATGCCAAGTTTCATTTCAATCCATTCAGTAGTTTTTACGTGATGCGTGCACAAACATACAGACAAACAGATAAACAGACAAACAGACAAAAATTTCAAAAATAGCTTTTTTACGTTCTATTGCTTATCCCTAACATCACCCAGTTATTATTTTGCAAAAATCTTCAATGTACAGATACGGTAATTCTACGATTTTATTATATATATAGAATAGAAGAAGATAGATTTACCTTTTGAGCAACATACCTAGAAATTATACACCAAAAATTTTGAACTCGCGGGAATTTTTTGTATATATTTGTGGTTTAAAAACCTCAAATGTAGTGTAGTTCACCACCATACAATCAAAAAGTAAAAGGATGTAATGATAAAATCTGTTAAAATTCTTTAATTCTATAAGATTTTGCAAATGTACGTAATTAATATCAGATTTAACATATCAGGTATCTAGGACCTAGGTATACTATATCTGAACTATTGAAACGATTTTGAAAAAAAAAAAAACGCTTTTACTTTATCTAATAATGTTTTTTGACCACGTATT
This sequence comes from Melanargia galathea, assembly GCA_920104075.1. Classification (NCBI taxonomy): domain Eukaryota; kingdom Metazoa; phylum Arthropoda; class Insecta; order Lepidoptera; family Nymphalidae; genus Melanargia; species Melanargia galathea. Next base: position 6,965,231 of record OV049862.1, on the reverse strand, counting down.
TCTATTGTAGTCAAAATCCAATTTATTTCATAAAATGTATTTAGTTTCAAGCAGAGTTGCAATTCAGAAAAAATATAGAAGAAAGTGATAAAATGTAATAATATATAAAATCTTTTGATGAAATATTGTGCGCCGGTATTAGAGAACATAAAAAAATATTGTTAACAAATGAAATTAATATGAGCTAATTTTTAATATATTTAATATCCATTTTTTATGTGTGACAACTTTAAATTAGTCACGTCCCGGATCAATTTAATATCGCAGATTGATTTATATTATGAGTTCTCTAATAATTCAGCGAAAAATTGAGAAGTGATGGGACCCCAATGCGACACGACCGGAGAGAGATCAGTCTGTTGCCTTTATGTGCTCTCTGGCACGGGGAGTGTTTCTAACACCACCAACTTCCAACTCCAGATTGGCACTGAGAATTTCTTGGCGGAAAAAAACCCAATAAGTACCTCATAATTTTTGGCCTGACCCGGGATTCGAACCCAAGACCTCATGATCCACAGTCGACCGCGTCAATCGTTAAACCACAGAGGCAGTTACTTCTATCTTACATAATATTTAACGCAACGAATAGCAACAAACTCAGATTCGCAATCGGAATTTTTTGTACCACTTTTGTCCACACGTCCAAATTGTAATCTAGATAGTTGTAGTCTGCTATAGTACATCTAAAAAAATAAAACTTAATATAATAACTAATAACTGACTGCTGATTTGATATAAGTACTTATATCTAGGACTCGTAGATACATTTTTCTTGTAAACAAGCTATAATTTAAAAATTAAAAAAACCCGACTGCCATGTTAAAAAACGAACTAAAAAATTAATAAACTACCACCGTACCACTTACAGTGTAGTTGTTATTTATTTTGTTTTTCATGATTTGTCACTCCAAATTGATTTAAAACATATAGATTGTATACATTTTCGTACTCGCCTTTTAAAGTCCTTTATTTTGATACCCCACTCGAGGGTCTTGAAGAAAAAAATTTTTTTCAGCCCGCACATTAAAGTGCATAACATTCGCCATTTTGATTTTTTATGAATTTTATGTACCCAATAACATTTGCGCCGTCAAGACAAATCTAATGACGTATAATTTATCAAAATAGGTTGAGCCGTTAAGTAGTTACGAACTGACATAGGAAACGGTTATTTTCTACGATTTATCACTCCAAATTGGTTCCAAATATATAAATTAATACATTTTCGTATTTGCCTTTTTAATCCCTTTATTTTGATACCCCACTCGAGGGTCTTGAAGAAAAAAATTTTTTTCAGCTCGCATATTAAAGCGCATAAAGTCCGCCATTTTGATTTTTTTTTAAATTTAGGTACCCTATAACACTCGCGTCATTGAGACAAATCTAATGACGTATCATTTATCAAAATCCGTTGAGCCGTTGATTAGTTACACGCGGACATAGGAATGGACATACATACACACAGGTGAAACACATAACCCAGTCGGGTAAAAAGTTTTGAGTCACGTTTCATTTTCACATTTCATTTCAAACGCTGAATTTCAACTGAGAGATGGTGGGAAATTATGAGGAAATGCTTGGTAAAATCTGAGCATCTATTTATAGTTTTAACTGTTACCTTATCATAATTCAACCGCTGAACCTTGACTTGACGGCCCAGATCGGAGACGATCATAGGATCAGTTTTCGGACAGTCAAAGAGTTCCCAAGGGATTTTTCAAAACAATCCTAATCCACGCGGCATCATTTATCTATCTATCTATCTATCTATAATATAATAAAACTGTAACAGATCCAATTCTGTACATTGAAGATATTTTGAAAATTTTTATTGGAGGGCACTCTATAATCGATACTGAAGCCAAAACTGCAATTTGTTTCATTTTTGTCTGTCTGTCTGTCTGTCTGTCTGTCTGTCTGTCTGTCTGTATCTTGGCCGCGCATCACGCCGAAACTACTGAATGGATTCGAATGAAACTTGGTACGATTTGAGTTTATACTCCGAGGTAGGACATAGGATACTTTTTATCCCAAAATTCAGCACGGTTCCCTTGGGAGAGGGGATGAAAGTTAAAACGTGTATTTAGCTGTAATTCATTAACGTGTTGTTCGATTTCACTCATTCTTTTTTTGTTAGAAAGGTAGTACTTTATGTATTGTTCCGTAAATATTTCAAGGTCATAGGTTTCTTAGTTTAGAAATGACAGACATTACAATCCTCAGTATTGGGTTCAAATAACTTGGGACCCGGATCTTTGAACGTACGGCTTATTTTAAACTGGTCTGCGTTTAAATTTATGTTTGTCGGTCTGTCTATTTATTCCAGCTAATCTTCGAAACGGCTGGATCGATTTTAATGGAACTTTCAATGTTATAAGGAGTAACTTAAGCTACATTTAGTTTAGGTACATAAAAGAAGTATGGGATCCGATCCGATCCTATATAAAAACCTATATCTACGCGAACGAAGTTGCGGGGTTCAGCTAGTAATATAATAAAACTGTAACAGATCCAATTCTGTACATTGAAGATATTTTGAAAATTTTTATTGGGGGGCACTCTATAAACGATACTGAAGCCAAAACTGCAATTTTTTTCATTTTTGTCTGTCTGTCTGTCTGTCTGTCTGTCTGTATCTTGGCCGCGCATCACGCCGAAACTACTGAATGGATTCGAATGAAACTTGGTAGGTACGATATGAGTTTATACTCCGAGGTAGGACATAGGATACTTTTTATCCCGAAATTCAGCACGGTTCCCTTGGGAGAGGGGAAGAAAGTTAAAACGTGTACTTAGCTCTAATTCAATAACGCGTAGTTCGATTTAACTCATTCTTTTTTTGTTAGAAAGGTAGTACTTTAAGTATTGTCCCGTAAATATTGTTACGTGCTGGGGTTCGAAGATTTGGAATAAAACACCTGGTGACCCTTGATCAGACTTTATTCCGCACTTCCGTATTCCACTTGGTACTCCTGATCTTCTTGTAGACTTCCACTTCACGCTTGTTCGCTTCCAATCCTCTTCGCTTGTGATCGCTTCCTTCGCTTGTACTTCGCTCGGTTCTCAGAACTGAACTGAACTGAACTGCCCTCCGTCAGCTCGCCGGTCCCTTTATATACCCGTTACCGCGTGACTAAGCGTTTTCTAGAAAGTTCCACCCCTATCGATGTTTATTCTAGAAAAGCCGCGTTGTTGTTGTTTACATTATGGGTTGTTTACATCGATGGGTGATTAGGTATTTATTAGGTGACGAGCAATTATGAACCTTAATGCTCTAGAAATAAGGTTCATTCGTAACACTGCCCCCCTCTTAGCGATGCTCGTCCCGAGCATCACTGTTGCTTCCGTAATGTTTTGCCAAGCGGTCGATGTGCACAACCTTAAATTTTCCTCTTGGTTGACGTTGAATCCTATACGTGACGTCGTTAATACGGGTAACCACTTTGCATGGACCCTCCCATCTGGTTTGCAATTTTGGAGATTTCCCTTTTCGACGAGTCGGATTATGCAGCCAGACTAAGGCACCTTCCTCGAATCCGCTCGTGTTCGATTTCCGGTCGTATCTGGTTTTCATGTTCTCACTCGATTGCAATCCGTTTTCCCGAACTGTAGCATGTATTTCTTGCATTTTCTCTCTCAGATTGGCGACGTAGTCTTGTACGGTGCAAGGTTCATCCGGTGACCCTCCCATCAATAAGTCTACTGGTAACCGTAGTTCCCTGCCATAATTGACTAACGCCGGAGTTGCCTTTGTGCTCTCATGCTCTGCAGTCCTGTAGGCGAGGAGAAACAGTGGAATGTACCTGTCCCAGTCTCTTTGGTGGGCGTCAACCAACTTTGCCAAATGCCTTTCAAGCGTCTGATTGAATCTTTCAACCATTCCGTCAGACTGCGGGTGGTATGCAGTTGTGCGTGTCTTATGCAGACCTAAAATTTTCCATACTTCCTGAAACACTTGCGATTCAAAGTTCCTTCCTTGGTCTGAGTGGATTTCCAATGGTACACCAAAGCGACATATAACCTCCTCAACGAGCTTAGTTGCAACAGTTGTAGCTTCCTGGTTAGGTATCGCGAATACTTCCGGCCACTTAGTGAAGTAGTCCATAACAACCATGAAGTATTTGTTCCCTGATTCAGTCACAGGGAATGGTCCGGCTACATCAATAGCTATACGTTCCCAGGGTGCACCAACATTGTACAGCTGCAGGTTACCTCTACTCCTTGTCTGCGGTCCCTTCACGGCAGCGCAAATGGTACATTTACGGCACCAGTCCTGCACATCCTCCCGACAATGGAGCCAGTAAAACCTCTCCCGTACTTTTGTTAGTGTCTTCTTGACGCCAAGATGACCTCCCGAAACTCCGTCATGCACTTCACGTAGGACATCGGGTACCTTGGCTCTCGGAACGACTACCTGAAGATGGAACTCCCTACCGTTAGTCTTTTCCCATTTTCGGTAGAGTATTCCATTTTGTAGAGTAAGACTGCTCCACTGTGCCCAGTATGCCTTAGTGATAACGCTCATAGGTGCAACCTCACTCCATGTTGGTCTGGCGTCTCCTCTTTTCTTCCACACGATGATGTGCCGTAGATCCTCATCACCCTCTTGAGCCATCTTCATTGCATCATCCTCCCAGGGTCCTAAGGAACTCGTCCTGGTAAGTTTCAATGATAGCTCCGTCGACTCCTGTTTGATGCAATGTTTGCATTCTTCCGGGCATGGCCTCCGAGAAAGTGCATCTGCATTTCCATGTGACTTCCCGCTGCGATGTTGAGTCTCGAAGTCATATTCCTGGAGCTGTTCAATCCACCGAGCAACTTGCCCTTCGGGATTCTTAAATTGCAGTAGCCATTTCAATGCTGCATGATCCGTACGTAGTAAAAACTTTCGGCCGATTAGGTACTTGCTGAAGTGTTGCAATGTTTTTACCACGGCAAAAAGTTCCCTCCGTGTCACGCAGTAGTTCCGTTCCGGTCTTGACAGTGATTTGCTGAAATACCCCATAACGACTTCTCTATCTCCCTGCTTTTGGGATAGCACTCCTCCAATCGCGGTGTTGCTCGCGTCGGTATCGACGATAAACTGGCCTTCCGGTTGTGGGTATCCCAAAATTGGTGTTTCACACAGGTATTTCTTCAGTTTTGAAAAGGAATCCTCACAGGCTTCATCCCAACAAAATGGTCTTTTCTCTTCCGTCAGTCTATGTAACGGTTTTGCGATCTCAGAAAACCCCTTGACGAAACGCCTGTAGTAAGAGCACAAACCCAAAAATGCCCTTACCTCTGTCTTGTCTTTAGGGGTAGGCCATTTTTTAACCACTTCAATTTTCGCCGGGTCAGTCTGGATGCCCTCACTTGTGATGACATGGCCGAGATAATTCACTTCTTTCCTGAATAGCTGACACTTCTTCGGGTTAAGTTTTAAGTTTGCCCCATGTATTTTGGCGAAGACTCGCTCCATGTTTTGCAAATGGTCCTCGAAGTCTCGACCCATGATAACGACGTCATCTAGATACACCAAGCAGGCATCTCCTACTAAACCTGCTAGCACACATTCCATGAGTCGTTCGAAGGTGGCAGGTGCGTTGCACAATCCAAAAGGCATAACATTAAACTGCCATAATCCTTTTCCCGTTGAAAACGCTGTCTTCTCCTTGTCTTTTGGATGTATTTCTACTTGCCAGTAACCTGATTTTAGGTCTAGAGTCGAAAACCATTTCATGCCACTCAAGGTATCCAGAGTGTCATCGATTCTAGGTAGCGGGTAACTATCCTTCTTTGTGATGTCATTGAGCCGCCTATAGTCCACGCAGAACCGTGTGCTTCCATCTTTCTTCTTTACAAGCACAACAGGTGAGCACCAGGGACTTGCGGATTGTTCTATTATTTTGTTCCTTTCCATTTCTTTCAGCATATCCTCGACTTCTTTTTCCTTCGCGATTGGTAGCCATCTCGCCCGCTGACGGATGGGTCCCTCATTCCCGGTATCGATTCTATGCTGCACTAACGATGTTCTCCCTGGGTTTCCTTCTTGACTAGAAAAGATGTCCGCGTAGCGTAATAGAAACTTCTTTGCCTTGATGCTTTGTGAATAAGTCAGGTTGTTTTTGCAGTCTTTAAGAAGCTCATAGACTGTAGGATCCTTCCAAGAACCTGATTTACCCATGCTTGGCATTGCTAAATTGTTCCCATCGCGTACCTGTGAGATAACCGTTGCTGGGGCTCCCTCCGTGCCAGCCAGTACTCGCCCCTTAGTCCTGGCTGTTACTAGTTTCCCTGATTTTGAGACCTTGCATCCTCACCTCTCTTCGCAAGCTCCTCCAACCGTTTCTCTATTTTCATTAGTCGGGACATCTGCGACTCTTTCTGTGGGCAATTCAGCTGCAAATGCCCTTTCTCACCGCATCTATAGCACACAGCGCCAAAGTTCTTCCTGAATGAGGTCTTAACCTCTTTCACCTCCTCGACAACTTCACGTAGTCTGTGAGTCTGCCGAATGTCGTGTCGAACTGCTTCGACCTCTAAGGCATGCGCCAATGCTTCTTTTAATGAGGCATGGTGACGAAGCCTCACGGCAGCTCTTACCTCCAGGTCTTTAATTCCATCGACAAAAGCTTGCACGATGTTTGCGGTTACCATCTTATCGTCGGCCGATGGATAAGCTTTCCGCACAAGCTTATCTATTTCCAACGCCCATTGCTGGAGACCCTCTCCAGATCGCTGGACTCTATCGCGCAGCTGGGCGCGGAACACATGCTCCAGATGTCGCTCCCCATACCTGGATTCGAGTGCATCCAACAGTTCCTTGTATCCACAGCCTGAAGTAGGAAAGGCCTCCAGAACAGTTAGAGCCTGCCCTCTCAATGCGATAGTGAGGGCAGTCAAGCACTGTTCGTCCGTCCATCCGTTGGCAGTAGCAACAGTCTGAAACTGTTGCCGGTACGCGGGCCAGGAGGTGCTACCATCGTATGGGGGTACCTTAACATTAGGTCCCTGAACTGCGCCCATCGCTCCACTTGATGTTAGCCTTGTCGTTTCAAGACGTATCACCTTTTTCTGTAACTCGGTGAGGCCAGTCTTCACACCATCTATGTCCGTTCCTAGGCAGGTGACTCGCTCGTCCATGAGGTCCAACTCTTTTCGCAATTTAGCCACCATGCCGCCAACTTCGTGAACGGCCGACAAAACATTTCGCTGCACCCCTTCTTGATTTTCCTGTATCGCTGCAAATTTGCAATCTTGATTTTCCTGTATCGCTGCAAACTGTTGTTGCATTATCCGCATCAAACCCGACAAGTCAACGGTGGGCGTGGCTTGCTCAGTGGGCGTGGCCAGGTGGGTGTGGCCAGTGGGCGGGGCCTCCGGCTGAGTGGGCGTGGCCTCAAGGGGCGTGGTCCGGTGGGCGTGGCCAGTGGGCGGGGCCAGCTGGGGGGACCCACCAGGTGCTGGTTCCTCCAGGTGCTCCTCCACAGGTGCTCGGCTGGATTCCGCTGCACGCTGGGCCCTGGTCTTGACACCCTCGCTGCCGAAGTCGTCTCTCGGAGTCAATGGCATAGCTTCCAAATCCCACTTCTGACACCAATTGTTACGTGCTGGGGTTCGAAGATTTGGAATAAAACACCTGGTGACCCTTGATCAGACTTTATTCCGCACTTCCGTATTCCACTTGGTACTCCTGATCTTCTTGTAGACTTCCACTTCACGCTTGTTCGCTTCCAATCCTCTTCGCTTGTGATCGCTTCCTTCGCTTGTACTTCGCTCGGTTCTCAGAACTGAACTGAACTGAACTGCCCTCCGTCAGCTCGCCGGTCCCTTTATATACCCGTTACCGCGTGACTAAGCGTTTTCTAGAAAGTTCCACCCCTATCGATGTTTATTCTAGAAAAGCCGCGTTGTTGTTGTTTACATTATGGGTTGTTTACATCGATGGGTGATTAGGTATTTATTAGGTGACGAGCAATTATGAACCTTAATGCTCTAGAAATAAGGTTCATTCGTAACACTATTTCAAGGTCATAGATTTTTTAGTTCAGAAATGACATACATTTATTGGGTTCAAATAACTTGGGACCCGGATCATTGAACGTACGGCTTATTTTAAACTGGTGTACGTTTAGAGTTATATTTGTCGATCTGTTTATCTGTTCCAGCTAATTTCCGAAACGACTGGATCGATTTTGATGGAACTTTCAATGGCAGATAGGTGATGTTATATGAAATAACTTAGACTACATTTAGTTTAGGTACACAAAAGGATTATGGGATCCAATCCGATCCTATATAGAAACCTATATAACCACGTGGACGAAGTCGCGGGGGTCAGCTAGTTTATCCATATAATAATACATGGACAATTATTGGTTTCTCTACTCTTTACGAGCATGGCAATCAAGACCTATTTTCCAGTTATTTCGTTTGCGAGCATTGAGATTTCTATATACTTAATGTATATTTTTTGTTTTAATAAACTTAAGTACTATTTAGTTTCTTGATAAAAGCTGAAACTTCTAATCGTATACTTCGTATGCATTACGTTTTGATATAGTGAATGGTGCATAAAGCGATGTGAAGTAGCTGGCCGGTTAAGACCCCTCTCCCAGTTTCGCGCTATGGAAGTTTAGGTATCTAACGGCAGGTAGTCGGGCGGCGTGCTGCACGGACTACCACTTGCATATAGCGCGACCATGAATTTAGTTTTGGTACTTGTATTAAATATAAATTTCTAAATTATTTCTTTGATGTTGTAGTATTATATATAATGTTTATTATAAAATATTTTTAATTAAATGACTTCGCGTGGGACTTTATCGAATAAGTATTTCATGAATCTACGTTGAACTTACAAAACAAAAGCGACCAGGATAATATGATGTTCTTCTCTATGAAGACATGTAGGGTTCCGTATTTATATCATAGGTGTCACGCATATTTAGCCTTCAACCATTTTTTTCTAAACTAACTAATAAAAGAAACAAATACCTTTTTAATTATTTAACAATTACCTACCAATTATTATTATTATTATATTTCAAATCATCTGTCTGAAAATAACATGACAGAGCTGTTGCATTGCACCTGTTGAAGTTCTTGAATACCTTTTCTGATAAGAGTAGGTACAATTATTTAAAGTTTACCAATAGAACAATAAAAAGTATGCAATCTTTGTTTACTGCTAAAATGTCGGTTTAGTCAGAAGTGCAAGTGCGACTTTTATTATAGTAACAAGCGGACACCCGCGACTTCGTTCGCGTGGATATATATTGGTTTTTAAAAATCCCGTAGGAATCATTTTGTTTTTCCTAAGCTCCTTTGAGCTCATATCATGCTAAAACCTGTTAAAAGTTAACTGGCGGATGTTTAGGTAGATCAAAATGTAAACATCCACCAGTGAAAGTCCCATCAAAATCGATCCAGCCTTTTAGAAAATAGTCGGTAATCTCTAAAGTATCTACTTTCTAACAAAAAAAGAATGAATGAAATCGGATCACGCGTTATTGAATTATAGCTAAATACATGTTTTGACTTTCATCCCCTCTCCCTAGGAAACCGTGCTGAATTTCGGGATAAAAAGTATATAGTATATAAGATAGATATATTACTCCGTAGTATAAACTTAAATCGTACCAAGTTTCGTTGTTTCAATCCATTCAGTAGTTTTTGCGTGATGCGCGCACACGAAACATACAGACAAATAGACAAACAGATAAACAGACAAACACAAAAATTTCAAAAATAGCTTTTATCGTTCTATTACTCAACCCTAACATTTCCCAGTTATTATTTTGCAAAATTCTCTAATGTACAGATACGGCAAATCTACGATTTTATTATATGTAGAGATAGATGATAATATCTTAAAAAAAAAAAAATGACGGCCATCTTGGATTTCAAAATGGATACTTTAGTATTAGTTTATAATATCATATTTCCGTGACTGTCCTGGGTGCTATGCTGTAATTTCACTTATTTAAAAAAATACTCACGCATATTTTTTAGAAAAATATTCATGCTCAAAACTTTGCAGTCGTTGTATAAATTAGTGTTTACACGACTCTCGTACGTGCATCTGGATGGTGGCAAAAACTGCACAGGTCCTACCCTAACGAGCGCCGGGCGCATACTAAATAAGCGAAGACATTGCATAGCTATTTATTGTAATTTAGGGGGATGTTTAATAAGTTTTTATGTTTGATCAAATAAATGGATTGTTAATTAAACTATATATATAGATTCGTTAAAGAACGTAGTTTATTTCTACATAAAAATTTTATTGAATTTATGCTTTTTTCAATACAAAAAATCGTGTTAAAGTAACCGTATAATTCGGGAAATTTGGCGGAAGTTCTTTTTTTTTTTTAACCATTAATTTGATTAAAAATCTATATTCTGCTCTGTAATGTGTCAATAGGACTATATGTCTGATATTTAAGTATTTTTTTCAAGTAAATTAGATGACTTTTAAGGACAGATATAGAGCTTCAAAGTTGAGTCTGTTATTTATTTTATTAAAACGAGGTGTGGGAAATTGATCATTACAAAATAAATAAAATAGTTTTTGTAAATATGGTCTGACAAATGTCAATATGAAGGATTAGTTTATTTAAAACATGTATTGAAATATGTGAAAGTCTCTCCTACGATGCTAAATTTGGAGCTTGAAATCTTAGATTTTTCAGAGAAAAGGTAAAACTGCTCTTAACTTTTAACCTTACGTGGACACACCATGGAACAATTAACAGGCCTAGTTTTCCATACTCAGGCACTTTTGTAAATATCTACTACTCTACAAGCTATTTCATTAATTTATCAAGCGCCTCCTTACAACTTCCTACTATCTCTCCAGCTAAAAGCCAATATTAATCCGATGAATAGATGTTCTACCCATATTTGTGCGCCAACATGGTATGTTAGTGAGATGTAGTAAAAAAGCAATTTCTCCAATATTATGGCTCCAAATTCGGTATCACGCCTCGTGTTGGAGTGATTATAGCGACAATTGTCACCTTTCGATTGGACGAGGTCAATTTTAACGCATCGTACACAATCAGGTCGCATATAAACGTACTAAATTTGGTACGTTCAAAACCTATTTTCTATGGGCGTGTATGAAATAAAATATGAGTACCTACTCACGATAGTTATATTTAGTAAAATTTTTTTGACAGAGTGCTAAGATTTTTTAGATAGAAAATTATTAGGTTTAGAATTTTTATTTATTGACCACAGTATGGTATGAAGTTAAACATTCAGGACTATTCACCTAGTTCATTACATTCTTCTAAATCTTGGTTTGTCCAAAGTATAAGGTTTGGTGAAAACTTTATACAGTAGACGAAAGCCCCAAACTGTTTATTAACCAAGATCATTGCATTTTTCTAAAGTCCATAAAATAGAATATAAGCTTCGCTGAAAGCATAACGAAGGCAAAAGCCTCAGTGTGCCTCAAGTTGAGGCAGGTTAAAGATTGAGGTAGGTACTTAACGTGTCTATTAGTGCCTCGCAGCTGCTATATTGGAAAAGCTAGTATTGGGGGGTAAGCCAAAATACCTACGAACCTTTAGGGTTGCTCCACAAGTGTATTTTATCAAATTAGCATGATGTTTTAAATAAATTCAGTACAGTAAAGTCCAAGCCGTGAATAATATTCACTAAAAATCAGATATAAAAACATGTAGGATAATTACGCAGGGACCCCATGAGGGCCGCGCCATGAAGTACGGGGTTCTTTAGTGCGCACAGTGGCCGGAATAAATATGATACTTGACGGACTGTTTATGTCATGGAAGCGGGTTTGTGCAAGCATTCACAGATTTAGTTAGGGTAGTGAGGTACAGTCGCGAACAATGTTGTAACAACGTTAGAAACTATCAACCAACTTTGAACAAAGAATTTTGCTTTGACGTTAGTAAGTATTAGGTAGTACTGTACTGTGTAACTTTATTATTTTTAGGTATATTAAATTAAGACACAGTTTTTATTTTACCGAATGTTCAGTTTTATTTTACGTGTTCTTTTATCGGGATTTAAAAGGTGAATAATTTTGTAAAAATTTATAGATTTTCTAGAACTTTTTCAATGCGTTAACGTTTCCAATAAACAAGGTTAGTGTTTTTCTAAAAACATTATTTTTGAAACCAAACTTGAGGCATAGCTGATGCCTGCTGAATTTAGGTCTCTTGAAAATCTCGTGGGAACACTTTGATTTTCCGAGATAAAGATGGAGGTAGTCTATAACTCTAATACATCTACTCGAAATACATGCTGCTGCAGCTATCTCTGAGATAAATCTTGTCAAGAACGTTTTAGCGGTGTCGTGAAAATGTACTAACATAAATATAATTATCCCTAATATCAAAAGTTTTAATATAATATGACCCCTAAATATTTCCGGGATTAAAGTTCCTTATATCACTCGTTGTGTAATCTTCTACCTGTCCGCGAAAGTCTCGTCAGAATTCCGAGTTTCTTACCGGCTTTGTGCAGCGGAGTCCGATTCCCAAACCGGTGCTAGAGTCTTGACTATCATACAAGCACTAAAAGTTGGGCTACATGAAATAAATAATTTTGATTTTTTCAAATTTTTTATGGTGTACGAACTCACGTACGTACGTACTGTGATTTATTTTTCGGTAAGTACAACATTCAGTGCGTGACAGTACTGGCGCGGCCGGGGACTGGGGAGGGGCGCGCACACCTGGCCGCCGCAGCTGCGCCGCGGATCTCACGCGCAGCTTCCTCACCGCGCATGCGTGCACACGCACACCGGCACATGTGTGTGTGACTTGCTATGTACATATATACACGTCGCGTCGCCGTGTATGTGTTTGTTGATGGATGTGGTGCTTAAGTAAATAGAGCGCTGTATATAACATTTTTTGTTATCTGTTTGTAGGTATCGGTAGGCATACCTTTAATACATACGAAAAATTACTAGGATAAGTTTAATACTAGCACAGATTTATATCTACTAATCTGTGAATACCTACTAGCCTACTACTACTTTTTTCAGATCGTGATCATGAATAGATACACTTAGCTGAAACGTTTTTTAACTAATGATCGAACAACTCAACAAGAAAAGAATTTAAAAAACAAAAACTCTATACTTCTTAAAACAGTATTTCATGTAGTGAAGCAAGAAATCATTTATGTAGAGATCATTTGTGTACTACTTATGTAGAGATCCTAGCTCCACAACTTTCTAGTCGTGTACCTAATTCTTAGATGGAGATGGCTGTAAAATAATCTTGAAAACATCTTCATTTTGAAAGATCTGTTCATTGATACGCTCAATGCAGTTGTCCGCGATTTTTTTTGTATTTTGCAGCCATTTCATATTTTACAGCGGCCATTTTTTTAAAAAAATATATAGCACAGTGTAGACGAATAGATAGGTAGGTGTCTCACTGAATAAATCTTTCCAGCCGTTGCGATGCTTCGATGGCAATGATAAGCATGTTTGCTTTTCTAATGTTTTTTTTTCGTTATAAGTACTTACTTGGTACCTAAGTGTTTACAAAAGAGATCCGCAATGTAAATTGCAATGCCTCGGTAGGTACCATCTAATAGGTACGTAAATATGAAAATTTCTCAAAAAACGTAGAGTCCCAATATTCAGTATAACTTATGAGTATATAACTAAATTCACATTAGCAAGATACGAGAGTGGATTGCCTGATTAGTATAATAGTTACCTACTACATATTTTACTTTTAATGAAAGTGACTATTTGTAAAGGAATCACCGAAACTCCCTCAAAATCTGGCAAAGCGGAATAGTCATTGTCATTCGCCGAATCAATATTGTCGTATTTCAATTCATTCACATTCTGAATCGCAACAGGTTACGTCGGCAGGGCATTTGCCACAGAACGCATCTAACAGATTCATGAATGGAGGATTCCTAAAAAACATTTCTTACAAGTTGTATTGTCAGCTCATAATAGCAGGCGCCGGCTAACAAAGCGAGTTTACAAGTGTACAATTCACGATAGCTCTTTATAATTCAGCCTCTTTATCGAGACCTTTGGCGTTTAGTTCATTTACCCTTCTCCGGGAGACTTTTGTCAGGGACCCGTACCCGCGTGCGGCTCACGCTACGCTGGATAGGTTTTAAAAGCGTGATATTGTTGTAATATCAATAGTCGCGAACATTTTGTATGCTGTGTCTTTTGTAGAGGCGATTAACGTAATTATGTGAGGTAAACATTCATTCGTTACAATGAAACACTTGATTTCGTTGCGGGAAGGCGTGGTAATAACTACTGTTGATATAATTTTTTTGCACGGTGGCTACTAAGCGACCATTTTATTAATGATCGTTTTTTATGTTTAAAACTTAATTAGTGTTGGTAACGAGGTATCGGTAAGGCATCAGTGCAGAGAGTACTGAGCGAGACTATTGTGCAGATTTAACCACAGAAACTCTAATCATGTGAGATAACTGAATAGTCTGTAATAAACTCTTGCGAGTTTCATCTGAATGAGGCCGCCAATTTAGAACAGCTTGGACCTTCGCAACTGGCTGGCGGGTAAAAAAAGCTGTGATAGCCTAGTGGTTAGGACGACCGACTTCTAATCGGAGGTCGTGGGTTCGATCCCGGGGCACGCACCTCTAACTTTTCGGAGTTATGTGCGTTTTAAGTATTTAAATATCACTTGCTTTAACGGTGAAGGAAAACATCGTGAGGAAACCTGCATGCCTGAGAGTTCTCCATAACGTTCTCAAAGGTGTGTGAAGTCTGCCAATCCGCTTGGCCAGCGTGGTAGACTATGGCCAAAACCCTTCTCACTCTGAGAGGAGACCCGTGCTCTGTAGTGAGCCGGTAATGGGTTGATCATGATAGTGTTGGTAGAGGCACAATTTAATTCGATGGCAGATAAATAAAACTTTACTGTACGCAAAGGCTCGTTCATACGTAGACTAGACTACATATCGATAAACTATTACCTATAACATCTACAGCTCATTCAACATTCTGTATAGGCAAAGGCATATTTATAAAAACTAAAACTGTTCTATTTAAACATACAATAATATGTTATGATTATGATGTAGGTAAATCTTATATGAGAGTGGTAGCAGTGTGTGAAAATGTATGCCATATCCCCTCTTCATGTATTGCAAAACCCCCCGGTGTTCAATTACGATTTTTTGCCGAGACCGAGGCGGGCGGGGTTAGGTTACTAGAAAGTCTACACCGTTTACACGTGCATGTTAAAGCGTTGGAAAAATGGCCGACATTATACAGACATAAGTACACTTTTATACCTTATGTAATAAAATAAAATAATGGCTGAAACAAAATTTACCGCTTCGAGAGGTAAGTTACGTAGACTGATTAACTAACCTGATTTTACTTATAAACTTTTTAGTGTTATTTCTAAAATATCTTAGAGATATTTTTATTTATATAGGTACCTACATATCTACTTAGGTGCCTATGGGCATGCTATAGGTTGGAAAAACTGTAGTGACTCTCATTTACTTACTACCGTTTAAAAATAAAAAAAGTCGCATTCAAATAGGTTCACCCGTTTAAGACCTACGGTGGGACAGACAGACCCACTTAGCGGTCAAACTTATAATGTCCCTCTTTTTGCGTTAAGGGGTTAAAGAAAGAAGTTGTAGAACTATCGAAATACCTAACTATTATAATTATAATGGTAAATAATCGATGTTAATAATAAAATAAATATGTTGGAATAAAAATAATCCAAAACGGCTCTTCTTTATCGTTACCTAGTGATATTTGTAAAATGGTTGGCGAGAATTATGCGGACTTAGGATCAAGATAAGTACCAAGTAATATTCTGTACCTAGTGTCTGCAATTGAAAAGAGCGGAAATCACCGTTCAAGTTCAACCCGTTCAGAGATTTTGTCTCGGAGATTATAAATATAGGATACGAAATACTGTTTTTTTTATAAGAAATGTCTGGGAGTAACGGTGGGAAGTCCTCAATTATTTTGTTAGGATATCCGAACGGATGTAATTGAGACCAGGTAGACGGATCGGGTTCAACTCTTGGGGGCGAATGCAATGTTATTCACGATAATATTCGAATTGCACAACGGAATTCGGGCGAGGAAGAAAGTTTCACTAGGAACGTTATTTTTAATTTTTGTTTGAGCCGAAAATAAGTTTAAAAAAATTTACTTTAGTTCAATAGGTACTACCTACAGTACCTACCTACAGTAGCAGTAGGCATTTGTTAGCTGCAAATAAAGAACAAAGAGTCTCCAAATAGAGACAAAAGAAAAGAAAAATCAAAGAAAAAAAAAATATCGATTTTTCTTTTTACGTGATAATGTCTTATGAATCGATGAGTGCCAGCCGCACACACGAAAAGCATGACTCATTTTTACGTAGCCGAGGTGAAAGCGAGAGCGCGGAACAAGCGATAGAGAGCCAATGTTTCTTATGACGTTATCACGTAAAATTATCGTCTGTAAACCGACTTTACAGATAAAACAGGTTGATGTCGGGGACATAGGTAGGTAGGTAGGTACGTACGAGAATTGATGTCCCTTTTTAACATTTGGTTTTAACTTTATCTCGGGTCTGAGTAGAGTCAGAGTACGCTCCATAGTTCTCAGTCTTAACGTTTAACAATTTTTAAGTGAATTCATACTCTACTTAAAAAATTTGGACACACCATCTAACTACCAATTTATTATTTTAACGATGAGAAATACCGAAGGCATTTCGAACTTTGATCTCGAGGGTACGATCGGTTTCTTTGTGACTATAATATCTAAAAAATATAATTTTGTTATGATTTCTATTTTGCTCTTGACTATAATAAAAACATTGAGTCCGGTCCCGAAGGCATAAGGAAAATCCAGCGCACTCGAAGACAAAACGCCGAGTCACCGGCGCGGGCGCGCGGGCGCGCGGGCGCGCGGGCGCAGCGCTGCGTGGCGCTTTGATGCGAGCCGACGTTCGACATCGCCCGATGGCCAACAAAACGACAACATCTCCATTGAGCACATGTCATAGGATATGGCGTTTTCATTCATGTAGTGTACACACAAAAGTTTATCATAAAATTAAGTAAAAAATTTAGCTGAATTCATTATTCATTAGCCCCCATTTAAGTTGTTAGAAAATTATAAAATACTTACACTTTTATTTATATTTGTTTTAAACTGTTGCAATGTTGCAGTGTACCTTAAAGTAGTTGGAACCACAGATATTTAATGATTTCATCCTCCATATTCAGGAGTTGATTTTCGAAATTTTAATTCGAAGCATATAGCATGTAATGACTGACTCCATCACTGACAATTTTTTATAATAGTGCGTGCTGGCAAATTACGATGATTATTAAGTTCCTACACCTACTTGCACTCTCAATTTTTCGTAGCTTTTCGTTAACTTTTTTGGCAATTATCACAGTTATAGTTCAACCATTTTAGACTTGTATGAACTGTAATTTTGAAGTCTGAACCTTCTTGCATAATCCGGCTATACCCATTGGTGAAAACCGGGTGGAGATTCCTCAGCACTTATATTAAAAAACAAATACTTTGCAGATTAGTGCGAAGATATAGATCGACCACAATCTCATGAAAAATAGGGAAATGAAATTCCAAGGTTAGCAACACTACGGCTGCCCTAGCGATAAACAAAGTAACTGATATTTTTTTGTGAAATTGACTTTTTGCATTAACAAAAGTTTTATGTCGAGTAGTTTTTTTACCACAGTTTAATATTTCAAATAACTTGAACCGTTTACTGAAATTTAAATTGCCCAAACAAAGTAACTGCACTTACTAACCCGGAATATAAATGCAAAAACCAAGTAAACAACAAGCACAACACAAAAACAAAGTAATTGGATGTTGATTACTTTGTTTTTGTATTTAAAATGCAGTTGCTTGATTTTTCGTTTCGTGAAACGATCCCAGGTAAGGTGTTCTGAATGTAATTACTTTGTTTATCACTAAGGCAGCCGAGTTAACCTAGTGTTGCTTACTACAAAATTTAATTTCCCTATTTTTCATGAGATTCTGGTCGATCTATACTGCCAAACATGGCGCAGGAACTTTTAATACGTATTAGGTGTTCACTAGGGTTTACGGAACCGGTCCTGTTTTCGAGAACCGGGAATTTCGGTACTTTTACCCAAAGGAACCGGGAATTCCCGGTTCTTTCGGGATTTTCGGTTCTTTGTAGTTTTTTTTTATAAAATAAGTTTTACACTGTTGAATCGAAGCAGGCGTCACCCTGCGGAACTCCATGATATACAATGAATATAAAATTATTTTGCTATAATCCGCTAACAGTGACAAATTTGTAGGCACAACACCACACAATCTTGTAGGCACAACACCACACAATCTTGTAGGCACAACACCACACAAATTCACCACAAAACAAACTCGACGATCGTTTCGCTCCGACACCGGAGCATCTTCAGGAGATGTCGACTTCACAACGGACGATTGCAAAGTTTTACACTTTCAAAGTAAACCACAATGAAATATTTATGTAATTTTTATTGTCATTTAAACTTTCATCCCCTATTTAACACACTTGGGGATAGAATTTCCAAAAATCCTGAAATTCAAATTTTTTATTTTTTATCGAAAGTTTAAATACCAATTTTTATGAATATCACTTGAAAAATGGCCGACTTTCATGCAAACTTTCATCCCCTATTTAACCCCCTTAGGGATGGAATTTCCAATAATCTTTTCTTAGTGTGCGCCTGCGTTGAAAAAGCTTATGAATTCAATGTACCATTCATTATGTGTTTCGTCAACTACAGTAAGCCCTTTGACTGTGTGAACTGGAAGCTCCTATGGACAGTTATCCAGGAAATAGGAATCCCAAAACATCTGCTCGGAGTGCTTCAAAGCCTATACTCTGATAGTCAGGGGGTAATAAGAATAGACAAGACGACATCAAGACCTTTCTCGTTTGGTAAAGGAGTTCGTCAAAGATGCATCGTATCCCCTATTCTGTTTAACATCTACGGAGCATTATACGCCGGACCTGCGAAGACTGGGATGGTGGAATTATACCATCAATTACATTAAAATTCAAAACCTTCGCTACGCCGATGACACCATCCTTTTCGCAGCTAGTGAAGCTGAAATGTTCCAACTCCTGAACAAAATGGAGCAACACAGGCCATAAATCGGTCTAAAACTAAGATCATGGTGGTGGATCGTGCTTCTAAGCTAGAACTCAATGGAACACTCAATTTAAAACCCGTTGATCACTTCATTTATTTGGGTTCTAGCGTCAGCAATAACGGTTTTTGTGAAGCTGAAGTTCACAGGAGAATCGGAATGGCCAAGGCTGCAATGTCTCAGCTCGATAGAATATGGAATGATCGTAACATCAGTAATAAGACAAAAATTACACTCGTCAACACTTTAGTCTTCTCCATTTTCCTATACGGGGCGGAGACATGGATTTAAAAGCTGGAGACCGCCAGTGCATAGACGCCTTTGAGATGTGGCGCTGGAGAAAAATGCTCAGAATCTCTTGGACTGCATTCAGGACTAACCAATCGATCCGCGAAGAACTCAAAATTGACAAAAAGCCGAAGCTCTCAAACATACATATGCCTGAGGAGGATCTTTGAGTTCTTCGGCCATATCGCCCGTAAACATGGTGATAACTTACAAAACTTATAGTTACCGGGAAAATGAACGGCAAGAGATCGAGAGGTAGGAGTCCAATTCACTGGACTGACCAGATCCACACCACTCTCAACATGAATGTTGCCGAAGTGGTTCACAACGCTGAAAGCCGAACAGATGGCGCAACATCGTTAGAAACTTAAAATTTTCACATTGTTTCCTTTTATGATGTAGGCGCACACTAAGAAAGGATTATTGGAAATTCCACCCGTAAGGGGGTTAAATAGGGGATGAAAGTTTGTATGAAAGTCTGTCATTTTTCAAGTTATATTCATGAAAATTGGTATTTGAGCTTTTGATAAAAAATAAAAAATATAAACAGCATTTTTGAAAATTCTATCCCAAGGTGGATTAAATATTGCATTCCGTAAACTGAGTAAGCGAGCAATCGCACACAACAGCGAGAGAGGTAGACTTGTAAGTTACCGCGCGCCATTTATTTTAGCGCTGAATTCACGTTAGTTTTAAACTTTTGAACAGTAGGAAGTATGAAAAAGTAAAGTTAGTATTGTAAAGATTATGTATGTAAGTAGTAGCGTGAATCATGTAATTAAAATAAAATTCCCGAAAGTACCGAAAGAACCGGGAATCAAATTTTATTTCCCGGTTCTTTTTACTGACAAAAGAACCGGGAATTCCCGGTACTTTCGAGACCGGGATTTCCCGGTTCTGAACCCTAGTGTTCACCGCTTGTGCATTGAGGTGGATTGTAAAAAACAAGTCGAACGTCTCTTCCTCGACACTTGTGAGATGATGGTGTGAATTGAGCGCTAAGATGAGTAAGCTCGTCGATAAACAACTGCACGAGTGCAGTAATTGGTCGCTATCTTGTCATACCTTTGGGTATTTCAAATATTTTTATGACGGGTTAACATGGGTGTGCAGGGGGTTGGGGATGCAGACAGTCCCACGGACCCCAGTTCTTTGTTTTGTTTTTTTAGAATTATGTTTATGAGCTAATCAAATGAGCTAATACACCAAATGGGATAGGGGAAAAGCTCAAGAGCTCTATCCAGAGGTTGAGCACTGTCTCCATAATTAGTAGTATATTAGGTAGATACTATTTATGGACCCATTTGTGGGGCCAACAGTCCGTAGCGAATTTAAGGAGTTGTCTTACTAATATAATCTAGTAGTCTTACTATTAGTAGTAGAAAAATTAATTGCAGGAAAACATATGTAACATAACAATAGCTTTTGCCCGCGACTTCGTTTGGGTGGAGTTATAGCGTACAAGCGGGATTTTGAAAAAACCTTGTCACTTTCCAGGTAGGTACTCAACTACACCCCATGCATTCGTGATTCCTGTCTCGTACGACTTGAGTACCTTTAAGAAAAGAGTGAAGAGACAATTTCTACGCAAGCGCGTTCCAACTTAGACACTTACTGGACATAGGACTTTGAGGATTCTTACGCACAAAAGACCTTCACGGTTTAGAATAGAATAGAATAGAATAGAAATGTTTTTTATTCAAATAAACTTTTACAAGTACTTTTGAATCGTCAATTTGAATCTACCACAGGTTCGGAATGCAGTTCCAGCCGAGAAGAACCTGTAAAAAACTCGGCGGTTGCTCTTTTTTAAAAGTAACAATATAACAATTATTTATGTACATGATTGAAATGCCGTCTCGCGCATTGCTGGAACGAGCTAAGTCCATGCTTTTTTATCGTTTATATAATCTTCAATTGTATAATAAGCTTTTTTTATGAGCATACTTTTAACAGAGTTCTTAAACTTGTGTAAAGGCAAGTCTAAGATTGCTTGTGGAATTTTGTTATAGAACATTACGCCCATTCCCACAAACGACTTATGAGCGTATACCCAGTGCGAAAAAGAAGAAGAAAGACTGTGGATCACTATAGAACAGGATCTTCTGCCACCTGTATCAAGCAGCTGCCAGCACTCGCTTGAGATCGTCCATCTACCTAGCGGGGAGACGATCCACTCACTACATTGCATTCAAATACTGCGTCAATAGAACCAGACCCGCGTTGGAGCAGCGTGGCGGGTCTAAGTCCTAAATCCCTCTCTTCTATGAGAGGAGACCTGTGTCCAGAAGTGGGACGTTAAAAGGCTGTAGTGGTGATTAATCCAACGCTGCATTGATTATCTACTTACGTATTATTTAATTAACATTGTGTGAGATCTAGGTATCTTATAACAATATTGGTAACTATACGAGTACCTATCATATAGGTAAGGTACACAATTATGTATTCAACTAAACAACAGCCAAAGTTGGTAAACAGCAAACATCTCATACGCAGCGATCTTCTGGGCTCAGGTAAACATTCGTGCTGGGGTAATCTGCAAAAACTGTAATCCTTCCGCCGCCCCGGCTTTCGCCAGACTTTGTGACGCCGACGCCGCGCCGGTGCCGATGAAATTAGTGATCGGCACAGAGTCCAGGTGTCCAGGGCTGTCCACGAAGTCGTAGAAGAATAAACATTAAACATGTTCAATCAATTAACTTAGTCTGAGAGGAAGATATATCAAATAGTAAGTACCTACCTATCTTCGCGATGAAAAAAAGCTAGATAGGTATCTATGTAACGTCACTTCCGTCACGTAATGTTTCCTTTGATGACTATTTTCAGAATAACTCTTGTAGTTATTGAGTCAGTTTTGGGTTTAACGCCAGTAAAGAAGTTTCACTTTCATCTCAAAAATATAAGAGATATAAAGAAATAAAATAGATAAATTATGTCTGTCTGTGATTTCAAAGGTACAGAAATGTTATTGAGCTAATTTGTAGTTTTCTTTTGGTCTGGAAATATTTGGTCTGCGAAATGATTGTAGCGGCTTTAGAAGTTCTTTAAGACTTTAAAAGTTTAGAGGAAGTGAAGACTTTAGAAGAAAAGAAAATTGTAAATTAGATTTAAAACATTCTAGATATGAGGAACGAGGATGGATTATGGATATTTGAAAACGTTAAAAGCATAGCAATTGAAAATTGGTTAAAAATAAATACTGAATTAGAAAAAATAATAGACAGATGTTGTACAGCCCTACGAGTAGTTAAAAATTATCAATTTATCTTTTGCGATCGGTATTCCGTAGAAGAGGATTACAGCGTTCGCTATTACCTACTGCCTTCTAGGAAAGTGCTGCCAGGTAGTCCATCCGAGCTCATTGTTCAACAAATTGTTTGCAATATAATCATCCCCACACTCACCGAACAATAATAAACTCTACAGTCGTACGAATAGAGTAATATTTTCTATAAAGAGCTTATCGAAATAAGCTTAGGTCAATATTATTATCGATTCATGTCAAAATTGGCGTAACTCTTTCGATAATTTGGTGTACCGTTATCTATGAATGAATATGAGTAATTATTAAATTATGAATGGCTTCTCATGCGATTACTTTTGAAGTTACCCCTTTGTGATATAAACCTCCTACCTATAGTTACTGCGATGGTGGTTAACATAAACCACACCAGTTGCTTGCATTGTAGATCAATGCAAGCATTATAGATATATATTACATTATCTTAGAGTTGCTTGTCATGCCACCTAGCAAATTACTAGCAAATTGAGTTGCACTGGCCAGTAATTATACCTCCGTGGTTAAGTTTTTAGGTCATACTAGGTAAGTAGGTACTTATTTTGATATAAGTTAAAGAAGCAAGCCTTGTGCTGAATCTAAAGTAACTTTTCACATCGAGGGTCAACTACAGGTTACTTACTAATTAGTACCTAATTGGTTTGGTTGGTCTCCTAATTACGAGATCAACCAATTACTAATGTTAAGCCTACAGTGGTCATTCTGATTGCGTAGATGGGTTTCCTTAAACATTTATTTTTAACCCCCGACGCAAAAACGACGGGGTGTTATAAGTTTGACGTGTCTGTGTGTGTGTGTCTGTCTGTTCCCTGTAGCACTCAAACGGGTGGACCGATTTGAATGCGGTTTTTTTTTGTTTGAAAGGTGAATTAGTCGAAAGTGTTGTTAGCTATGTTTGATGAAAATCGATCCAAGATGGCCGCCGCTACAAAATGGCGGATTAGATATTTTTCCACAACTCCCTTAATATGGGTATCAAATGAAAGGGTTTGACTAGTAGAATAGCACTATGCAAATTCAAGATGGCCGCCGCCACAAAATGGCGAATGTCGGGGGTTTTTAAATTTCTAATTTATACTTGTTAGATTATTTAAAAATCGTTACCAGTCGGCCCTGGGAAACGGGCCAAACGTTACGAAAATAGAAGAAGTCATTTGCTTCCAATAATTACCAAAGCGATTATCGTAACCATATAACGCGTGTTGACGTATTACAGTTAAACTCAAACCTCCCTCAATAGAAAGGGTAAAAAATGATTGAGCTGTGGTTGGCACGTAGAGGGTTCTGTAACCATACGCTCTTCTTTTTCCTTCGGCTTTTCATTTTTCAGCAAAGGAAAACTCTCGTAGGAGGTGCAAGAGTCGCAAAAGCCTGATGGGGCGCATTATTAGTAAAAAATGCTGTTGACCTCAGCAACATCTAGCGCCATAGAAATGTATTAGAAGCGGTACCGTTATCCGGCGGCGAATTCTTCTGCTGACGTCAAATGAATTTCAGGATTCAAGAATACGTGTGATTCTTGCAGCTATAACCGTTCTTGCAGCACTTGCGCCTCTTGCTGATCATCTCGTGGTGCACGAACATAATTTTTTATGGGAAAATCGTAAAGAATTCGCAGCTTCACAAAAAAAGCTCCGAATTTTGGCAGTGAGTATTGTATGAAGTAAGACGCGAAGACAGAAGTATCTGCACTTCGGCGCGATAGGTTCGTCAGTCAACCTTTCGATCCCACAGACTTTGCGTGACACATACGGGGATATGATATCCCACTGTTGTCCCGAACTTATCTACCTGAAAGAAACTGTACGACGTCGTCCAACATAAAATTACCTTTGTAAATACCAAAGTAGATTATAATATTATTATGTTATTATTTTACAAAGGAAAACGGGACCCTAAACGGGGAAATGAAATAAATTAGGTAGCATGCGAATAGGACATTAGGACAGATTTTAAGTAATTTACCTGAAGTTTTATATGGAGATATTTTGAATATTCGTTTTGTAATCGATTAGTAAGTATAATGTGTCGATATGAATCGGGATTGAGTGATTGATTGCATAATAATCGACACAATATAATCGATAATGTATGACTATCAGTTCAGAGGCTGTAATTAATACTCAAAAGCCATTACTATTAAAGTAAAACCTGTAATTATTTATTTAAGAGCTGTTCTATGCTTAGATAACTCAAGTCTATGATGAATATTAAAGACCCTACATTATATAAGCAGATTTGCCAATTGTACCTATGTAGGGTGTAAGCGGACATGCTAGACATTTATAGGTAGGTATCTACATACTCATAGTTACGTATCCTACTATATCACCAGCACATGCCTCTATGAGCTGGTAAATGTTAGTAAAACTCCATCCGCTATTTTGTGGCGGCGGTCATCTTGGACCGATTTTCATCAAACATAGCTAAGAACACCCCCGACTAATTCACCTTTCAAACAAAAATAACCGCATTCGAATCAGTTCACCCGTTTGAGCTCTACGGGGGAACAGATAGACACACAGACACGTCAAACTTATAACACCCCGTCGTTTTTGCGTCGGGCGTTAAAAATCTATGCAGTGAAACTCAACTACGTAGCTTGCAGCACTGGCCATCAGATTTGTGTAAATAAATTTTTGACAAAGTTAGTTGACAAAGTTAAATAGAGCTATGCAAGCATAACCATAATGAAGATATCTCTTTGCAGAAGAACCAGAGAAAACGACATCCTCAACGATGCACCAAACCAAGTGGTGATGGATTTAAATAACTGCTGGGTTATTCTGTAACTTAGTTACCAACTGAAAATAGTTGCCAACGAATAAGTTTGATATACATTGCTGCTTTACTGTGGGAAATTATGTAAGTGTAAGTGTTTTCATAATTTCACACAGTAAAGCAGCAATGTATATCGAACTAATTCGTTGGCAACTATTTTCAGTTGCTAAGTTACAGAATAACCCCCCTGATAGTCGTTGCAACCCCAAGGTGCTGTGGTGTCGACCTCGCACTGCAATTTACTCAGACAGACAGACGACATCAAATGAGTCGCAACCCGCAGGAAGCTGCTGGATACAAGCAGCGCAAGATCGAGGCGTGTAGATACATGTAAATAACGGATGAGGGATGAAATTGATACTCAATTTGTAAATTCAAATAGGATCATTGAAAACGTCGTCATCGGAAGATGGATGATTATGCACAATCCCAACCAATCAGTGTTTTAATCATATAACATGCACGCTTATTTAATTGTTAGTGTTGCGTGAGAAACGCGAACCACCAGTAGCGAGTTACTTTTAAGTCGCACGTATTACAAATTACAAGGAAAAGACGCTATCGGAATATAAAATTTGGAAAATTTCGGAGTTTAACACGTTGTGATAAGGCTGCATTTTGGACAAATAGAATTCACAGGGTGCAAGGTAAGTTTGCGAGTCTTAGCTAGAGTGGAAATGTGCAAGGAGCATTAATCACAACAGAATTAGCTTTGGCGATCCGCTTCCAAGTGTCCAAGAAGGATTTATTTCGGAACGGCGAGATTGGTATATTTAATGCTATAAAGGCAGCAAATAATGCAGATATAACACACTAGAGATTTAAGTTAGCTGCTATTCGTGATTTATGAGGGGCTTATTAATATTTGTAGGACCTACGTCGCGTCCTATCCAGTTAAATAATATCACTACTGTTACAGTGGGTTTGAAATTAGTCTTGGATAAACTATGAATAAACTAGAAAGACTATTTGACAATTTCAGCATAGCGGTGCTTGCGAGAAGTCCTCGGATTCGAAGTCTTTTTGATGACTCCAATTCGGGAATAGGTATATTTTGTTGATCGGCAATCAAACGAACCTTTGGCTAAGATTAGGACATAATTTCCTTAGAACTACTAGGTATATGAATATCTAAGAGTAGATTCAATTGACGATTCAAAAGTACCTACTTGTACAAAGTTTATTTGAATAAAAAACTTTTCTATTCTATTCTAGTAAGGTAACAGGTAAAGGATTTTAACCTTTCATAAAACCTTATTTAGGGTGCGTGTCCACTTTATAGGAGCAGAATGAGGAAACAGTGCGGAGAGCGCAACGGTGTCTTCTTGTCCACTGAAACGGAGCAAATCAGAGGAGAGAATCCCCCTCCCCTGAGGATGACGTTACCCTATGCTTGCCCTCCCTCGCGGCCGACGGTAGGTACCTACCTCGGTCATCCCTACTTGTCTCGTTTCTTTGCTCAGCTGCTTCGCTTTGCTATTTTGCTCCGCTGCTTTGCTCCGGTGCAAAATAGCACTAGGGTAGCTCCACTACCCTATACTCCGCATACATTCCGCGGTTGAATTGTAAGAAACTAAAGTCCTCACCACTGATGCTATGTCCACTGATGCTGGGCGGAGTGGTGACGTAAATTTTTGCAATTGGTGAATATTTTCCTAGTTCCGCACTGCTCCTCTTCTCTGCGCTCCACTGGACAGGCACCCTTAGTTTCCTTACCCTTCCTTCGTATTGTATAACGAAATTTGTACAATGTTACTTATATTTTATAAGTTAGGTAACCTATAGTAAACTGCACAAAAAATTTCACATTATTTTTAGTTTTGGTAAAAAATATACCTACACCTCGAAGTAGAAATCAGAGGGCCGAGGCTCCTTGGCCAAACGGCCTCCGCGCTGCTGGGGATCGCATAAATACTACTTAACGCTCATGACACTCCAAATTCCAAATTTAAATTTAAAAAAAAGAAGAAAAAAGTGGCCAGAATCAGGACGTAACTTTTAATAATTACCGTCCGACGCGGCGAGTAGCGTCACTAATGTGTGAATGAGATACCCTTTTCAAAATAATTTTGTTTTGATGCACGTTTTATAGATTTTGACATAATATTATATTCGTGGGTTCTCTTTAACGGACTATGCGGTATAAAATAAACATTCAGATTTATACTTATGTGACCGCCGACAATTCTTTGTACCTATTTATTAATTAATTTTTTTAATAGTTTCAACTTCATTATATAATATTTTTGACAACAGCCTCACTTGCAGTGTAAGCGTGAACGTATATTAATTGTTGAATAGAAGCAGGCGTTACTTTGCGGAATTCCATGATATTATACAATTAACACAAAATTACTTTGCTATAATCCGCTAACAGTGACAAATTTGTAGGCACAACACCACACAAACACCACAAAAACTCGACGATCGTTTCGCTCCGACACCGGAGCATCTTCAGGAGATGTCGACTTCACAACGGCTGATTGCAAAGCAATATAAGCAGTATAATAGTATATTAATTGCACAAAAAAGTTCCTACTGCTCAAAAAAAAATATATGTTCCACAAATTTATAATCGTACTAAGTATATACTTACTATGGTTAGGGTTTTAAGGGTATGAAATTTTGAACCAAAATTAACGAAATCTGCCTATCGGAACACATTTTTTTGGTTGTCAAACTTTAACGTTAATCGTAACGTAACTTTAACAATTATGATATAACTGACACTTGAAAGCATATTTTTAAAGAAAACGATTATAATTTAGGCACAACAGTAGGCTGGGAGGCGAACACCTCAATAAAGTCCTTGTAAGTATGAACATGCGCTGTCACCCACGGAAGAGAAAACGTCGGCGAGAAACGTCGAACTGCGTCGAACGCATGAAATATGATAAATGTTAGCATCGAACCTATGCCACATAGATTTAACAAGCCTAGATCGGGCACATTTATCCTACTAATATTATAAATGTGAAAGTGTGGATGTTTGGATGTTTGGATGTTTGGATGTTTAGATGTTTGGATGTTTGGATGTTTAGATGTTTGGATGTTTGTTACTCAATCACGCCGCACCTACTGAACCGATTTGGCTGAAATTTTGAATAAAGATTGATTATAATCTGACTTAAAACATAGGCTACTTTTTATCCTGGAAAAATCCATAGTTCCCACAGGATTTTGAAAAAACCGAAATCTATAGCTACAGCTATAGGTAGATTACTATAGCAAACTTTCTTTAAAGTAGGTATAAAGGTTGGAAAAGGGAGCGGGAACGGGAACTGGAAATCCACGATTCCCTCGGGATTTGTGAAAAACCGAAACTCACGCGGGCGAAGCCGCGGGCATTCTCTAGTAAAACATATATTAATTATTTTCACTTTTTATGAGAATACGCAATTTTGAAAGCCTAAATTACTTTTAAAATTGGTTTAGAAACCCTTCGTTTTTCCGTCAAAAAGGTGTTTTACATCCTACAGTAGTAAGCTACATAACAGTAGCGAAACGGTAATAGGCATCCTTATACAAAACAGTGAAAGCAACGTACTTATACTAGTACTTATGTACACGCGTAAGAAGTTATATTTCTTTGCATGCAAATAATTAATACAATAAGACACTAGACGGTACGACAGACGGCCATGTTTTTTGCTATGCGGCTGACATCAGTCGAGAGTTCGACTGTTGCTAATTTTAACTAGTCATTTTTCGTGTCACAAAAATTAAAAATTCACTCACATCATTTTTTCATAAGCGCCTAGAGAAGTATAACTTCAATAACTTGCATCCATTTCATGGATCAGAGTGAAAAAAGTAAAGGCACTATGCCCTATCCAGTATCAATAGTTCAAGCAAGTGCCAATCAACCGCGTGCCCAATGCAGCCAGACAGCGAGGTTAGCTTGCCGATTCCTTAATTGCTTGACGTTTTGGTGTCACACTCTACGCTCGCTACACGCTACTAAACGGGAAGCCGTGTAGTCTTAAATTGCCAAACTGTGACGGCGAACCTGTGAAATTTCACTGAGTTACCTAATGCTTCTTTGAACAAGATTCTAAGTTATTTCGAACCACATCTCGGCAAAACTTTTATTAAACCTTACTTGTAGCTATGACTCCCTTGAACCCCTAGGAATTATATATAGCCTTAAGAAGTCCTGCGTTCAGATCACATGGATCCACTTGTCAATTTGATCCCGTGGATTTAATAGGAGTAAGCTCGAAAACGCACTCGTTTTGCCATCTGATACTGGCTGTTATGCGTCTCGAAGGACCACAAGTAGATACCTAATGAGAGACATGAAAACCTCCATCAACAGTATAGATAATATTCGTCTAAATATTATACTTCACAGTCAACCTAAGTTAACATTATCAATATTTCGATGTGCTGATGCAGCTGAACTTTATTGTCGACGTCACGCGCACTTTGAGTTTTGAGCGTTACGGCTTTTGTGGCACTTGGGGTAAGGCGTCTTTTTCGGGGCGTCTCATGGTATGCGATCACTTTTAAATTAAATACAGAATCTGTTTAAAACAAATAAAATCAGCCAAGTGCGAGTCGGGCCTCGCTCTTTCAGGGTTCCGTACATAATTATGAACAATATAATATTTTGGGTCTAAGAAATATTTAATTTCCGAGCTAGACATCGCAACAAACCGTGAAAAAAAAAACCCAAAAAAATGTTCGTTTATTTTGGTCACAGCTTATAAACTATTTAATAAATCGTTGTTTTCAGTATTTGTTGTTTAAATAGAGCATATAGTACATAATATACTGAAATATCATATTCCCAACTAGTTTAGTTTTTGAGATAGCCCCCGTCACAAAAATGGTCTAAAACTGACAACTTTGATGGCCTCCCATTCCCTTATTTTTTGAGATAAAAATTAAAAAAAATATATATTTGTACTCTACTTAATGAGCTCTAAACAATGATACCCCACAAGCTAGGGTAAAGAAAATTTTTTTTTTCCGGCTCCTTTTTCATATATGGGAGCCCCCCTGAAAAATAATTTAATTAAATTTCTAATTCAATATTTGATTTTGGGTTAACGTTTTACACTAAATACCAAAATTTCAGGTTTGTAACTCATTTCGTCTGCGAGCTAGAGACTTGTGACCGGCGGACAGACGGACAGACAGACAGACAGACAGCCGAGTGACATTAATAGGGCTCCGTTTTTACCCTTCGGGTACGGAACCCTAAAAACTGTGTAGTTTTTTATGATTAAAAAGTTTTTTGTTTGTGCTACAAATGCATCGTACCAGATACCCAATCAAGTGTCAATAGTTCACTAGTATGCCAATCATCTGGCTCTGAGCAATCAGATAGTCAAGTTAACTTGCCGATTCCTTAATTGCCTGACGTTTTGGTGTCGAATTCCATGCATGTTTACACGGTAATTTTTAGATTAAGTAGGTAACTTAAGCTATGAATCGTATTTTCTTATTTCTGTATCTAATTAAACAAAATCTGGAATTCATTTTCGAATTTGTATTTATAGACTTAAGTTAAGTTAAGTATAAGATACTTATTATTATATATACTTATACTTAATTACGGTATGCTTAGTTTTTGTAACTGTTAAGTTCAACTATGCTTAGGTTATAAACTTTGTGATAAATGTACGATTTTCCGTAATTCTCAAAATAAGTTTTTCTAACACAGTCGTAAGCTAATTTAAAATATTTAAACGTTACTATATTTCAGACTTTACAAAGTCCTTGTTACATCAAAATCTGTCCAGAATTTCAAATTACACATTCATTTCGTGCTTGCTATAGCTTAAACAAATTAACAAGCTCTTAATACCTTTGCGCATCTTCAAGCCATTGACCTTCCTTTCAAGAGCAAAGTCAAGAATAATAGTTCGCACATAAGCACATTAAAATTTGTCATGTACGACATCTAAATGGCCGACCATAAATATTATTTTAAAGACTTAAATCTAGAACGCGTATGCGATGTCAACGTACTTTCTAGTGAACATAATTTACTAGTTGGACGCGGGCTCTGACAGCCTGCGAACACACTCGTGGAGTAAGCCTCTCGAGGTACAGAAACAAAAACCCGCGACGTCGGCTTCTAAATTATACGTACTCATATCCAAAGTTCAAAAGTACATTAGGAAGTATCTGCTTATGAAGTCATTTGAAATCAAATGATAAATACATGAATAGATATCTATCTGTCTATATTATATACCTAGAAGGAAACATCCTAACTCACCAAACGAAACCCAGTCAGAAACCTTGTCCAGAAACCAGTCAGAAAGCTGTAATTTTCACAGAGATTTGTTATGTAGAAAAGGAATAAGGCTGGGTTTTTCGAAATTTTCATATACCGATAGGCTGTTTCTAATTCGCTTGCTCGATAAATAAGGTCGCTAATTGATGTCAAAGTTTCAAATTTTCTTTTAAACCTACCATTGATTTTGTTTGAAAGTGCCTTTGATCGTTTCGTACGTGGACGTTGCTGTTTCCTGCCACCAGCAATATTATGATCATTAGAGAGCCTGATAACCTCTAACACACCAGCAAGAGCAGATGTTTCTTGCACTAGTTCTTAAGAAATAAATAAAGCTTTAAATTAACTAGTGTGTGAACTTAGATGTGAACAGGGCTTTAATTTACAAGTTTGACGTGTGCAGTGATTGGCGGGCGACACACTTGCAATCTCCCGTTAGCACAGCCTCCTCGGGGCCCTACCACCGTAGCTAGATCGGGTAACCGTTAATTCGGATTGTTCACTAATTCGACGATTAGATTAGGCACGAGCCATTCGTAAAGCATTTTTTGCAGTTGACACTTTTTGTAAGCCACGGAAAAAAGCGTTATTGTACCAAAAAAGAACCAATTATTTCATGCCATCACACTATAAATAGATTTAGTGAAAGATTTAAAATTTTTGTTGCCTATGACACAACTGAAAGTTTTGAGGCAAAGCTGCGAGTATAAATAAGGTTTTAGAAGTTCTTTAAGCTAATTGCTGGCAACGATCATATTTTGACATAATCGTCGTAAAAACCTGTTTAATATTTTAAGGTTATTTTTAAAATTCTAATAAAAATAGACCGCATTAGGACGTGATTCTAGTAACGGTCAGTGGTTGGCACATGCCACTCCCAAGGGTCGATATTTGTGGTCTATTAAACACGGTGCAATTTAATACATTGTTACCAATGTCAATTGAATATGCAAATAAAATGTTTTGTTAATAATGTTGTTCAGTGTTTACATACTCGAAATAGTAGAATGCTAGAATGTAAATAGGAAAGCTCGTAGTAGAGGCCACACTCTACGGATGCATTGTCATTCGAGTGACACTCACAAATGTTTGTCACTTAACAAAAAGAGGGCTGAATTATCGACTCCACATATAACGCTGTAATATATTTCTTGTTCAAATTCTGTTACTCTTCGAGTCAACCAATGTTTGCTTAAAAAAATTCTAATTTGAATTATATTTTAAAATTCTTATGAATTATTATTATGAAATAAATGCACAGAATGTACTTAAACGATGACATAAGTCAAATCTATCTATCTATAATATAATAAAACTGTAACAAATCCAATTCTGTACATTGAAGATATTTTGAAAATTTTTATTGGAGGGCACTCTATAATCGATACTGAATCCAAAACTGCAATTTTTTTCATTTTTGTCTGTCTGTCTGTCTGTCTGTCTGTCTGTCTGTCTGTCTGTATCTTGGCCGCGCATCACGCCGAAACTACTGAATGGATTCGAATGAAACTTGGTACGATTTGAGTTTATACTCCGAGGTAGGTTATAGGATACTTTTTATCCCGAAATTTAGTACGGTTCCCTTGGGAGAGGGGAAGAAAGTTAAAACGTGTATTTAGCTGTAATTCATTAACGGGTAGCTCGATTTAACTCATTCTTTTTTTGTTAGAAAGGTAATACTTTAAGTATTGTCCCGTAAATATTTCAAGGTCATAAGTTTTATAGTTCAGAAATGACAGACATTTATTGGGTTCAAATAACTTGGGACCCGGATCTTTGTACGTACGGCTTATTTAAAACTGGCGTGCGTTTAAATTTTTGTTTGTCGACCACTCTATTTGTTCCAGCTAATCTCCGAAACGGCTGGATCGATTTTGATGGAACTTTCAATGGCAGATATAGGTGATGTTATAAGGAGTAACTTAGGCTACATTTAGTTTAGGTATAAAAAAGGGTTATGGGATCCGATCCGATCCTATATAAAAACCTATATCTACGCGAACGAAGTTGCGGGGTTCAGCTTGTCTCAAATAAAATGTTTTCCCAATGAAAGCCCCATCAAAATCGGTCCAGTATTTCGGAGACTAACAAACACAAATTTTAACTTAAATCATGCCAAGTTTTATTTCAACCCATTTAGTAGTTTTTGCGTGATACGCGCATAAACATACAGATAAACAGACAAACAGATAGATAAACAGAAAAAAAATTCAAAAATAGCTTTTTTACGTTCCATTACTTATTCCAAACACCCCGGTACACACCCCGTACAGACACGGCAAATCTACGATTTTATTATAGATATTATGTATAGAAGATAGATTCCGGTAGATGTAGCATCGTCTCGTAGGACGATTTGACACTGATATTTCTAGACTTTTAGCCTTTTAGGAATCAAGGATTAGGATCTTTTAGGAGCCTTGGCAAGTGCAAACATGATAAAAAATATAAAAATCCTTATAAAAAATAGTTACAAAGAACAATTTTGTTTTGATTTGCATCCGAGCTCTGTTGACACTGTCCAGTTCAATAATTTCAGCGATATGGTATTCATAAATGTAATATAAAAAAAGCTTAGGCGGTAAAAAATGAAAATTTGTTTATTATGCAAACCTTGCGGTTTCAGTTTTTGTAAAATAAAAACCTAATTGATTTGCGGAAGTTTATTGTTTGTTAGCGTTATACAATGCAGGCAGCAGAGTGTTAAAAACCAGCGGTGGAAGATCGCGATGTCTTTGTTTGTGCCTGAATCTATAAATACCTAGGCTATTTACAGATCGTAATGCTGAAAATCAAATTGATTTGAAAAGCACTCATATTATGTACTCATATTATTTACTAGTATATACATATAAGCGATGATAGCCAAGTGGTTAAGCAGTTGGCTTTTCTTTCGGAAGTACTGATTTCGATTCCCGGCACACGCCTCATCTTTTCGGAGTTATGTGCGTTTTAAGAAATTTAATATTATCACTTACTTTAATGGTGAACGAAAACATCGTGAGGAACACGCACTGCACGCCTGAATTCTCCTTCTCCATGATGCTCTCAAAGGTATGTGAAGTCTTTCTTAAAATATTAAGAATTAATATTATAAAAGATTAATATTTTAAGAAGGTTTTCTTAAAATATATATTTTCTTAATCAAAGCTAAAGCTACCGATCCACACTTGGCCAGCGTGGTGGACTACAGCCTAAATCCTTCTCATTCTGTAAGAAGACCTGTGCCGTGTAGAGGGCCAATAATGGGTTGATAACGATGGTGATGATGAATCAATAAAGGCTTGAAAGGAAGAAACAAAACATTATGTAATGGTATCATCATCATCATCATCATCATCATGATCAACCCATTACCGGCTCACTACAGAGCACGGGTCTCCTCTCAGAGTGAGAAGGGTTTTGGCCATAGTCTACCACGCTGGCCAAGCGGATTGGCAGACTTCACACACCTTTGAGAACGTTATGGAGAACTCTCAGGCATGCAGGTTTCCTCACGATGTTTTCCTTCACCGTTAAAGCAAGTGATATTTAAATACTTAAAACGCACATAACTCCGAAAAGTTAGAGGTGCGTGCCCGGGATCGAACCCACGACCTCCGATTAGAAGTCGGTCGTCCTAACCACTAGGCTATCACAGCTTACTGTAACTGTAATGGTATCACAGAAAAACAATTACTATACTAACCATTATTTGTCTATAGATCGTTCAGCGTCTAAATATATTGTTCTAAACAGCGATTTTGTAGGCATAAGTCTAAAAAACAGTGATTATT
Organism: Melanargia galathea; assembly: GCA_920104075.1. Classification (NCBI taxonomy): domain Eukaryota; kingdom Metazoa; phylum Arthropoda; class Insecta; order Lepidoptera; family Nymphalidae; genus Melanargia; species Melanargia galathea. Next base: position 6,929,694 of record OV049862.1, on the reverse strand, counting down.
TGAGAAGCTAGCTTAATTCGTTCCGCATTTCTTACCACAAAATAGCAGACAGAAAATAAGAACAAAAAGACTAAAACACTCTTTTCTTCTCCTCAGACTGATTTATCAACATAAATACATATTATCAAGCTGTTGAAAGTAGCACGATGAAATTTGGGACACAGCCGTGATGCAGGCAGAAAGTAGGTATTTTCCTCAGAAAATATATATCCTGTAGGTAAGTAGGTATCTGCGATAATAAAGCGTATGGTGGGCCGGTAATGGGTTGAAAATGATGAAGTAAGCAGCAAGAAGCCACTACTTACTGATATTTGGGATCAATACGTCCTGATACGTCCGATACTGACAGTTGCTCGAGATTCAAATGTTTGTGAAGTTCCATTATTATTTTCTAAGAATTGTGAACGAGAGTAGTACTTCAATTTAGTATTGTATTCAGTAGGTATCTACTATCTACCATACCAGGTCACCAATCAACCAAAAAGAAACGACATTATATAATTAACTGCGACGACTTTTATCAAAGAAATGTTACCTACATTTCTGGTATGACTGATATAAGTAGGTACTGTATGCAATCGCAATTATGATAAGAACACCTTTTCATGTAATTTCATGGCGTGTTAGCCATTGACTGCGGTCTCACCTGATGTTAAGTGACATTATAGTGTAAGATGGAAATAGGTTAACCTGGAAAGGGTATGGCAGTTTTATTTAAATCCATAGCCGTGCACGTTTTCACCAATGGTACTTAAACAATCCTTTAAGTAATCCCTTAACTAAGACCTCAGCTAACTCTATAGACGTCATCACTTAAACGTTGGTGAAAACATCATTAAGTATCAAATGTCGCCTAAGTGGGCTTAGGTGTTCCCTAAAAAGGGTAAATGACATAGGTATGTCATGGCATAGGTATGGCATCGTGCAGGAACCCTAAATCACTCGGCAGCTGGCAGCATCACTTTGCCAGTAGACCTCCAGATCAGACCTGTGCTAATTTAGAAATTCATGATTTCTAAAAATTTCTAAAATGAGCCTGGATGTCTAATAACTCAGAACCTCCCACTTTTGATACTGCGGCAGCGCCATCCACTATGGGCAGGGGTTCTCGAAAATAGGCAATTAATATTTTATCTAAAAGTGTATTAAAAAAATCTGTCGGTCTACATGTCTGTCAGTCTGTTGGCATTTTGTGGCTCAAACGCTGAAGCGATCTAGAAAAAATTAGGCACAGGGATAACTTGCATCCTGGAGAGGGACATAGGATACTTTTTATCCCGGAAAATGAAAAAGTATCCCCGGGATTTCAATCCACGCGGGCATTACTGATCAGCTAGTAGAATATGTACAAGCATGGGACACGCTTTGTAACGTTCATTGACAGTTAAGCGTGTCCTTCGCGTCTTCAAACTTTCTTGAGCGAGTCACGGCGCGTGCTCGGACCGCTTTTTGCTGGGTGCCGGCGCGGGCCTGGTATTGAAATAATTGCTTTTTCAACGCCACGCCGTGCAAATGACATTCGAGATGGAGGTCGTTTTTTTTCCATGTAGAAGGAAAATTGCCGTTTACGAAATGTTTGGTTTTAAAACAGAATAAAATGACTTCGTATTTTAGAAGCTGTTTATACTATACCTATACCTATGGTTACCTTATTATGTACTTAACTACAAACTAGATATTTGTATGACAAGTTACCTACCTATGAAAAACCTTTTCTTTGAACTGAGTCTAATTAGGTAGGTACTATACTTGGAAAAGCAAATAACAACTATCTACGTATAACACCCATGTTCGTAAGTTTTTTTTTATTTTGTTCTCAATCTCCACGCGCGTTTGTGCCCCGTTTGCATCAGGCGGATAAAGTGAGGTTATCGCTAAACTTAATTTTCCCTTCCAAAAAATAACTTTCTACTTTGTGGTTCACAAGTCAGGCTGCTTTAACTTTTTACCGGACCTTTAACCTTAACTATAGGCAAATAGGTACCTACTGATTAGTGCAACCTACTTTGACAGCCAGTGTGCTTGTTTATAACTGGCCCTTAGCTAAGGAACGCTAAAAATAACCATACCTCAAAGTAGAAACACAAAAACAATTAGGAACTTTGTAACTTTCGTTCGGACAGTCACATAGCTATACGCTATTATTTCTTCCGATAATTCGTGAAAACAGTAAAACAGTTAGCGATATCCGAGTTAATGAGATCTGGCAGTGCGGTGGCTTGGTGTTAAAATTTTAAATTGTTGTGTGAACTTTCACAGTCATCGGCCATCGCCGCGCCCGCGACCGCGCGCAATCCCCGGCCACATAACTAACGATTCGGGCTAAAAACGACAACGCGGCGACCTTTTTTGCTTTTTCTTTTCTCTGTTCGATCGCCCACCACTGCTCCGCTGACGTGAAACTTCTTTTTTATCTACTTATTTATATTAATAATGTAATATGGGTAAAAGCAAGCGGTGATCCTACTAATATTATAAATGTGAAAGTGTGGATGGATGTTTGTTACTCAATCACGCTGCAACTACTGAACCGATTTGGCTGAAATTTTGAATGGAAATTTGAAAGATTATGCCCTGACTTAAAACATAGGCTACTTTTTATCCCGAAAAATCAAAGAGTTCCCACGGGATTTTGATAAAACCGAAATCTATAGCTACAGCTATAGGTAGATTACTATAGCAAACTTCCTTGAAAGTAGGTATAAAGGTTGGAAAAGGGAACGGGAACCGGAAATCCACGCTTCCCTCGGGATTTGTGCAAAACCAAAAATCACGCGGGCGAAGCCGCGGGCATTTTCTAGTAGCCTATATATAGTAGTTAAAACTTCGGCCTCCCTTTCGGGGGGTTCCCGAATTCGATCCCCGGCACACACCTCTACTTTTCGGAGTTTGATATATGCGTTTTAAGCAATTAAATATCACTTGCTTTAACGGTGAAGGAAAATATCGGAAACCTGCATGTTTGAGAGTTCTCTATAATGTTCTCAAAGTCTAGCAATCCGCACTTGGCCAGCGTGGTGGACACGGCCTAAACCATTGTCACTCTCAGAGGACACCCGTGCACTGTAGTGGGCTGGTAATGGGTTGATCATGATAATGATGATAATGACTATGGATAACTATTGATGTCATACCTATGTGATACCTACGTACAAAATATTCGGCTGTTTATCTGTATGTTTAGTAATATGTATAACCTTCGAGTAAGTTAGCAGATATCTATACTAATATAATAAAGCGGAAGAGTTTGTTTGTTTGTTTGTTTGTTTGTTTGTTTGTTTGTTTGTTTGAACGCGCTAATCTCTGGAAGTACCTATCGGATTTGAAAAATTCTTTTTGCATTTGGTAGTCCAACTTTTGGGGCAGGTTATAGGCTATTTAATATCCCTAAAATCCTCCCCTAAGGGGGTGAAATGGGGGTAGAAACTTTGTATGAAAGTCCTATGTTTTTAAAGTTACAGACCTGAAAATCGGCATTTAGATAATTAGTTTTAAATAATAAAACTCTGTTTATTTTATTTTGAAAAATCTTCCCTGGAGGGTGGTAAAATAGGGGATGAAAGTTTTAATGGGAAGTTTTAATTATAATTTTGCTATTATCAACTGGAAATTTGGAAGGTAGGTTAATTCTAGGGCTCAGATATCAGCCTAGAAAATATTTCACGAAAATCCTCCCCTAAGGGGGTAAAATGGGGGTAGGAAGGTTATGTTTTTGAAGTTACAGATATGAAAATAGGCATTTAGATTATAATTTTTAAATGATAAAAACCTGTATAAGTTATTCTGGAAAATCTCCACTTAAGGGTGGTAAAATAAGGGATGAAAGTTTTTATGAAAGTCCTGTTTTTAAAGTTACAGACCTGAAAATCGGCATTTAGATTATGAGTTTTAAATAATAAAACTATATTATGATGAAAGTTTTAATGGGAACTAAAAAAGATAGCAGCGCCTTCTGGCGGCCTAACTTGAAGCGATCACAGCGCCCTCTGGCGGCCAAAACTAGAAACTAAAAAAACGATCACAGTGCCCTCTGGCGGCCTAAGCCGGAAATTGGAAGCAATAGCAGCGCCCTCTAGCAGCCAAAACTGGAAACTAAAAAACGATTGCAATGCCCTCTAGCGGCCAATACTGGAAACTAAAACCGATCGCAGCGCCCTCTAGCGGCCTAACTTGAAGCGCTCACAGCGCCCTCTGGCAGCCAAAACTGGAAACTTAAAAAACAATCACAGTGCCCTCTGGCGGTCTAAACCGGAAACTTGAAGCAAAAGCAGTGCCCTCTAGCAGCCAAAACTGGAAACTAAAAACGATCGCAGCACCCTCTGGCGGCCAAAGCTAAAAACTAAAAACGATCGCAGCGCCCTCTAGCGCCTAAGTGGAAACTCGAAGCGAACGCAGCACCCTCTTGTGCCCAGAACTCTTGCGGCCGAAGTCAGTAACTCAATACGACTACAGTGCCCTCTTGCGAATGCAGGCCGAAATTAAAAACAATCGCAGCGCTCTCTTGCAGCCGGTGCTGGAAACTCGAAATGATTGCAGCGCCCTCTTGCGGCCGGAGCTGAAAACTCAAAGCGATTGCAGTTCCCTCTGACGGCCACAGGCAATTAAATAAATACTAAATTAATAACTAAATCAATAAATAAATAATTTAAAGCTATTTAGTTATTAAATAATTATCTAAATGTGAAAGTGTGTTTAGATGTTTGGATGTTTGTTACTCTATAACGTTGCAACTACTGAACAGATTTGGCTGAAATTTTGAATGGAGATAGATAATGCCCTGACTTAAAACATAGGCTTACTTTTTATCCTGGAAAAATCCACAGTTCCCACGGGGTTTTGAAAAAACCCAAATCTATAGCTATAGGTAGATCAATATAGCAAACTACCTTTAAAGTAAGTATAAAGGTTGGAAAAGGGAGCGGGAACGGGAACCAGAAATTCACGATTCCCTCAGGATTTGTGAAAAAGCGAAATTCACGCGGGCGAAGCCGCGGGCAAAAGCTAGTTATATATATTTCCCTGTGAGCTTTTAAATCTTGGCACCCTTTGGGTAAGGAACCCTAAAAATTAGTCACATTTTCCAGTCAATGTCGCAAGTATCTGCTAGTAATAAATTGTTTTGTGAGTCAGCACGTGCTCTCTTACTTTTTTAATCGATATATCTAATGTTCTTTATAGCCGTTATTTTGACGGTGTATCGATAATAGGTTCTGGGAGTTCATTTTATTTTAATTTATGAAGACTTAATACAACAAATGGAAACAGTGAGAGGCACAGTTAAAAATAAGTAACATAAACATAACATAAAAGTAAATCGCAGAAATATTGTACGGTAAACAGCAGCTATAAGATTATTTATTATTAGAATAGAATAGAATAGAATAGAATAGAATAGAATATAATAGAATAGAATAGAATAGAAAAGTTCTTTATTCAAATAAACTTTTACAAGTACTTTTGAATCGTCAACTGAATCTACCACAGGTTCGGAATGCAGTTCCAGCCGAGAAGAACCTGCAAGAAACTCGGCTGTTGCTCTTTTTTTAAAAATAACATTATAACAATTATTATTATTAATGTACCTACATGATTGAAATGCCGTCTCGCGCATTGCTGGAACGAGTTAAATCCAAGCTTTTTTATCGTTATAATTTTCGTTTATTATTTCGGTAATTAATCGTAATAATTTTTTATCGTTATTAATTTTTAACGTGTCGAAAATCTGTAACTTTATACCTTTTTGAAATACCTAACTGATCTTATAGTTTTTAAGGGACTTTCATTCACATTAACGCCCAACGTCCGTTTTTTTGCTAATGACAATCGGGCCTTATGGAGAGCAATTATGAGGTCTTGGTTGGAGCGCGCTTGCCTAGAAAATGCCTACTATCTGCCGGAAGGGCAGTTCGAATCAGAAACGTTGAAATATTGGACGTCATAACATAACGTATTAGGTATTTTAAGGTAGCCAAAGGTATGTGTAGAACTTAGGTAAATACCACCTTCCATGTTATCTACAACTTTACAAGTATAAATTAAAAATTTAAAAAACCCCCGACATTCGCCATTTTGTGTCGGCGGCCATCTTGGATTTGCAATAGTGCTATTCTACTAGTCAAGCCCTTTCATTTGATACCCATATTAAGAGAGTTGTGAAAAATATGTAATCCGCCATTTTGTAGCGGCGGCCATCTTGGATCGATTTTCATCAAACATAGCTTACAACACTCTCGACTAATTCATCTTTCAAACAAAAAAACCGCATTCAAATCGGTCCACCCGTTTGAGCGCTACAGGGGAGCAGACACACACACACACACACACACACACACACACACACACACACACACACACACACACACACACACACACGTACACACACACACACAGACACGTCAAACTTATAACACCCCGTCGTTTTTGCGTCGGGGGTTAAAAATCATCAGCCTTAGAATATTTACGTACAATTCGCCACACAACTGCTCCGTAAGATGATAATATTATGCAGATCACCTTGAGTCTTATCTTTTTGTAGTTGTCGAGTTACGAGCCGTAACATTAAAAAAAATTGTCCCAACGTACAAACGGCGCCGAACTGGGCAGTAAAAAAATATTTTTCAATTACTTATTTTAACGGTAACGATTGCTCACTCTTGAGGCATGACCTAGTTGCGACAGCGCATATCAATCGCTTGCGCTGGTTAAGCAACAGTGACCTAAGTTGGTGATTGGAAATTTTGAATACATTTTTTAGTTATGATGACGTACAGGCCTCGCCAATCTTTTTGATTGTTCTGAACATAGCCACGTTTTGCTGCGTAGAACACTAATAGGGTTTCGGAATGCGGCTACTTCGCGTGCGCTATTTACTATGCGCAAGTTACTTAGTACTAAAGCTCATTAGTTCATTGGTGGCATCGCATTGGTTTCAGAGCATTCCAAAAGAATTGGCGAGTAGGTACTATACAACGTTAGTTTTACTTTACGCAAAACCTGAAAGTAGTTTGTTCAGAAACAGTAACAAAATCGAATCCAACCATTTTTATATAGTGTTATATTTTTGTCCAAAAATATTTTGAAATCCTACAAGCTTAGACACAATGGTTTACCGCGCATCAGCTGACGGTCGGCACACAGCGGCGGTCATTCAACTCGCGTCGATCGCAAGTCGCTGCGGCGACGGCTTGCGGTGACCATTTTTTTTCGAGGACAACGACGCAACATAACAAGCTTATAACTTCGTTACTTTTCATTATATTTTTTTGAAATTTTGTATAAATATTTTTAATGTAAAAATATTTGACACGTGTTTCGGTTTTTGCGCAAAGTAAAACTAACGTTGTATGTGGAGCAAGGTGGCTAAATAGTACGATGTTATGTAGAAGCGAGTAGGATTTGTGTTGCTACTTTGTGGTTAAGTTACCTCTTTAAGGTTCATACCTTCAGTGCTGCTGCACATTTTTAGGGTTCACGCGTTCAAAGATTCGTCTAGTAAAGTACAATCTCACTATTAGACTAATAGTGAGGTTGTACTGAGTGAGTTTTGACGTGAGTTGGCCATGCACTAATAGTATTAGTGCATGGCCAACACACGTCAAAACTCGAAAGCGTTCACCTATCGTCAATATCTATACTAATATAATAAAGCGGAAGAGTTTGTTTGTTTGAACGCGCTAATCTCAGGAACTACTAGACCGATTTCAAAAATTCTTTCACCGTTGGATATGTAAGTGATCCTTGAGTACTATAGGTTATATATGTACCACGGGCGAAGCCGGGGTGGACCGCTAGTTTATACATAAAGAAGCATCTCGGAAACTACGAGTATTTCATACGTAATTTAACAATCTGCGAGAGCGGCCGCGAGTTGAACATTTCAGCCCCCGCATATTGGGCTACTAGTGGCGGCGACTAGTAACCGCCACATGTCGCGGAAGAGATTTTTCATACATTTTCTTGTGACTCGAAAGCGGCCACTCGAGCGCTCAGTGTCCGGTATAAATTGTATAAAATGTATGAAAAATCTCTCCCGCGACTTGTGGCCGGCCACTAGTCGCCTCCACTAAAGCCCCACACTCATTTATTAGAGAGATCGCTTTTCATCTTATTACCATTACCTATACAATGCAGTGGCGTCGTGGCGTCACGCGTCGCGTCGTCTCCGTCGTATTAACCATGGACTTCTATGCTGAACATTTCTTGTCGCGATTTCCACGTGTACCTCACTCTTACGATTTATCTACATATTACCTAGTGTTCATATTGATACTTACCTATATATTTTGTTGTCCAGTCATTCACTCATTCAGTTTCATTCACTCTTTATGATTTTCAATTGGGTATACAGGACTGTATCACATTTAGTTTTGCTGTTCTCCGCACTGAACCAATTTACTTAAGTAATCGAGATAGGTGATCTTCGTTCGAAATAAAAACGGTAATGAGAGTTGTACCTACATAAGTTTTACTCATTCGGTTTTTCCATGTAACACATTTGGTGTCCGTCGCACTTCGTGTTAGATTTACCACGACGAATTGGCGAGACAGTCCTTCAAGACAAAGACACGGGCTATTTGTCACGCGCCGTAAATATTTTGGACAGAGTTTTATGGACCCCGTAGTTTTATAAGGCTTTCGCGCTTATTGTCTCCCATCGGCGATTTGACACGCCTACCCGTACACGTATTTATGAAATAGTGCCCAGTTCGTCCGCTAATGGCTGCATTTAGAAACATTTTTCAAAGCTATAAAAAAAAGTTTACGACTCCTTTGTTTCTAAGTCTCGCTACCTGATAGTTTCTGGTAAAAATATTTAATTTACGCTTGAAACATAAATTAAGTCGTTTGTTTTCTGGCGAGGAAAATTCTTAGTAACATATTAGGTCATATTTATCCCGGTAATAACTTTTGTGGTTATTTATGTTACCTGCTAAGCGTACTCATTAATTTCACTAAAAATCCTCAATTTAATTTCAACTAGGATAGGATGTAGGTACCTAGTTCAAATGAACTTGCTGTCTACTCACCATTTAAAACAGGAATTAAAATAATCGAAAGTAATCTTAAAATCTTAAAATAAAATAAATTTTTATTGTAAGAACTAGCTGACCCCCGCGACTTCGTCCACGTGGTTATAGAGGTTTTTATATAGGATCGGATTGGATCCCATGATCCTTTTCTCATCCTCAGTCTCATTGCGTCTTATCTCGGTGATCGTATACAAAGGGTATGCATCAATGATGTTAAGTCATCCGGATCAGCCTCAGTGATGGGTGTCCCCCAAGGCTCTATTCTAGGTCCATTCATGTTTCTGGTTTATATTAATGACTTACCACATTTCGTCAAAAATGCTTGCGATATTGTACTATTTGCTGATGATACGTCTTTAATTTTTAAAGTCGATAGAACTAAAGACAATTTTGACGATGTAAATAATACTTTATCTCAAGTTTCACACTGGTTTACTATAAATAATCTACTTTTAAATGCTAAAAAAACCAAGTGTGTCGAGTTTTTATTGCCCAATACAAGGATTACTAGCAACAATTTAAAGATAAGTGGTCAGCCATTGAAAACTGAGAACACAACTGTGTTCTTGGGAATAACCCTAGATGCAAAGCTTCAATGGGGCACCCATATAGCAACACTTGCTGGCAAGCTTAGCTCTGCTGCTTACGCTGTTAGGAAGATTCGACAGTTAACAGACGTAGAAACTGCAAAAGTAGTTTATTTTGCATATTTCCATAGTATTATGTCGTATGGAATCTTACTATGGGGTAAAGCAGCTGATATTGGAAAAATTTTCGTTTTACAAAAAAGGGCAATTCGCGCAATTTATAATTTAAAACCGCGGGATTCCCTTCGAGAGAAATTTAAAGAAATAGGTATTCTTACAGTAGCTTCTCAATATATTTATAACAACATAATTTTTGTTAAGCAAAACATTCACAGTTACAATAAAAAGTGTGAATTACACGATAGGCGGTTAAGAAATAGAGATGGACTAGTGATTCCTCGATTACGCCTCAAAAAGGTCCAAAGGTCGTTTGTGGGAATGGGCGTAATGTTCTATAACAAAATTCCACAACAAATCTTAGATTTGCCTTTACACAAGTTTAAGAATTCTATTAAAAGTGTGCTCATGAAAAAAGCATATTATACAATTGAAGATTATATAAATGATAAAAAAGCATGGATTTAATTTATTCGCTTTATACGCTACTATAACTTGAGGAGTATTCGATTATTGGTGTTCAATTCGATGCTTTAATCATGGGTAGCCTAAGTATGTCACGCTCTCTTTAAACATTTCTGTGGTGGTGTCGTGTGGTGCGGGTTGTTACGTTCCCTCAAATATGGTTGAGCGAAGCAATGGCTGGATCATGCGTCATGCTCGTGAACGGGTGCCGCCGTCGGAAATGGGGCTACTTTTGTCTGCCCTTCTTAACGTGTAGAATTGTAAGCACCATTCTGAACCAGTGGTAGATTCATTTGTCGATTCAAAAGCACTTGTAAAAGTTTATCCGAATAAAAAATATGTCTTAGACTTGCCTTTACACAAGTTTAAGAACTTTCTTAAAAGTATGCTCATAAAAAAAGCTTATTATACAACTGAAGATTATATAAACGATAAAAAAGCTTGGATTTAACTCGTTCCAGCAATGCGCGAGACGGCATTTCAATCATGTACATTAATAATAATAATTGTTATAATGTTATTTTTAAAAAGAGCAACCGCCGAGTTTCTTACAGGTTCTTCTCGGCTGGAACTGCATTCCGAACCTGTGGTAGACTCAATCGACGATTCAAAAGCACTTGTAAAAGTTTATTTGAATAAAAAACTTTTCTATTCTATTCTATTCTATTCTATTCTATTCTATTCTATTCTATTCTATTCTATTCTATTCTATTCTATTCTATTCTATTCTATTCTTTTGTGTACCTAAACTAAATGTAGCCTAAGTTATTCCATATAACATCACCTATCTGCCATTGAAAGTTCCATCAAAATCAATCCAGCTGTTTCGGAAATTAGCTGGAACAAATAAACAGATCGACAAACATAACTCTAAACGCACACCAGTTTAAAATAAGCCGTACGTTCAAAGATCCGGGTCCCAAGTTATTTGAACCCAATAAATGTATGTCATTTCTGAACTAAAAAACCTATGACCTTGAAATATTTACGGGACAATACTTAAAGTACTACCTTTCTAACAAAAAAAGAATGAGTTAAATCGAACTACGCGTTATTGAATTAGAGCTAAATACACGTTTTAACTTTCTTCCCCTCTCCCAAGGGAACCGTGCTGAATTTCGGGATAAAAAGTATCCTATGTCCTACCTCGGAGTATAAACTCATATCGTACCAAGTTTCATTCGAATCCATTCAGTAGTTTCGGCGTGATGCGCGGCCAAGATACAGACAGACAGACAGACAGACAGACAGACAGACAGACAAAAATGAAAAAAATTGCAGTTTTGGCTTCAGTATCGATTATAGAGTGCCCCCCAAAAAAAAATTTCAAAATATCTTCAATGTACAGAATTGGATCTGTTACAGTTTTATTATATTATAGATTATGTTCTTTTTCACTTTTATTATGAAAAGGATAATAATCGCTTGTATAGGATGCCACACTAGCGCCACACGAGTAGATATTATACAGAGGAAAAGCTACCTAAGAACGTCCAAAATTTATACCTATTCTGATAGGGTTGTCACCTGTTGCATGTGAAAAATTATGGGTAAAAATAAAAATATTATATACTAGTATACATAATATAGCAAGATATGTAATAATGATTGGAAAAATATGTTTTTTATATTACATTACTATACTATATATAAGTTATATAGTTACTTAGGTAGGTAGTAGGTACTTACTAAAACTAAGTGTGATAGCACATGCATAGATATCCCTAGTGACAGAACTAGATACTTACTTACTTTAGTAAAATGAATGAATTGAGTACCTAGTTACTTAGGTAGGTAGTAGGTACCTAGTAAAAGTCAGTGTAATAGCACATGCGTAGATGTCCCAGTGATAGTATTCAGATACTTACTTTAGTAAAATAAATGAATTAAATACCTAATTACTTAGGTAGGTAGTAGATTATAAAACCGTAGACATTTTTATGAACAGATACCTACTAAAAATAAGTGTGATAGCACATGCGTAGATATCCCTAGTGACAGTACCTAGAATCTAGATACTTACTTACTTTAGTAAATTGAATGAATTAAGTACCTAGTTACTTAGAATGACCCGTTAGCGCGGTTGGCAGTGACCCTGCCTTCCGCTCCAGGGTCGCGGGTTCGATTCCCGCTCCGAGTCTGGGTGTATTTATAATATGTATGTATAATGTATATATATACCTTTATATAAAATATATATATGTATTTATATGTAAATATGTCTATCAGTCGGCTATTACCTATAACACAGGCATGAAGTTGCCTACTTTAGGAATAGACGGCCGTGTGCGTATGTGTGAGTATTTATTTATTTATTTAATTATTTATTTAGATAGGTACCTTAGATAGGCCCATCGCGATGGCCCATTGCATAGAGGATCTATAACACATTTTAACTTACAACCCGTTTACTAAAAGATAGGACCTCGCTGACAAGTTGCTTTGACTCGCTCGCTCGCAAGACAATACTAACACAGCATACCTGGGTATGCAGTGTTAGTATTGTCAGTTTTTCACAAACATTTAAGTTTCATACAATACCTAAATATTCTTAATGATGCTTTTTTGCACACCCTATCCATGCGTCGCAGTAGCGTCATCGACGCCAGGTCCAATCTTTTAGTAAACGGGTTGTACCTGGCAATGTTATTACTCAATTCTATTCAGTAGAATCTGCTTTTTGAACCAGTAGTAGAGTCTTGACATAGTATCATAAGTGGCACATACTATCCTACAATAAATAAATTCATGTCATTTCAATTAATTTCATTTCATTAATTTTGTTGTATAGATATGTAAAGGTAGGTATACTTACTTCACTTGATCTCTAGGGTACACAAAATAAGAGATTGGAAAAGTGCGCATGACCCACAGCCCTGTCGTTTGTCTACCAACTGTCCTACCAGCGGAGCGTACGTGAACCGTTGGAGAGAGCTCGTGTGTGCGTGAGCGGCGCTATGTGTGCGTGTACCTACAGCGGGCCGCTTCTAGGTAGCTTTCTCTCTGTATAATATTTACTCGTGTGCTAGCGCTGTCTCACATACAGGTGACTTCCGTGGCGTCCGGAGCCAAAAACACTAAGGCAGAAAGTGCCAATAGGCGCAAATATGAAAATATAGAAAATAATTTCATATTTGTGCCTTTTCGAGTGCAAACTATGGGTTCGTGAGGCGATGCTAGAGGTTTTTTTTAAGGCCCTGTCATCCCGTCTCGCGGCAGTTACCTCGGTCAGCTTATTAGTCTGGCCTTTCAACGAGGTAACGCAGCTAGAGTTCTGGGCACCTTGCTTCATTACAGTGGTTTGGATGATATTTTTGACAAGCGGACACCGGCCGCGACTTCGTTCGCGTGAATATTGGTTTTTGAAAATCCCGTGTGAATCATTTTGTTTTTCTAAGCTCCTTTGAGCTCATAGCTTGCTAAAAACTGTTAAAAGTTCACTGACGGATGTTTAGGTAGATCAAAATGTAAACATCCGCCAGTATAAGTCCCATCAAAATCAATCCAGCCTTTTTGAGATTAGCTGGTAATCTTTAAAGTATATAATCCTTTCTAACAAAAAAAGAATGAATGAAATCGGGCCACGCGTCAATGAATTACAGCTAAGTACACATTTTAACTTTCATCCCCTCTCCCAAGGGAACCGTGCTGAATTTCGGGATAAAAAGTATCCTATATGTTACTCCGTAGTATGAACTTAAATCATACCAAGTTTCATTTCAATCCATTCAGTAGTTTTTGCGTGATGCGCGCACAAACATACAGACACACAGATAAACAGACAAAATTTTCAAAAATAGCTTTTTTACGTTCTGTTGCTTATCCCTAACATCTCCCAGTTATTATTTTGTAAAAATCTTTAATGTACAGATACGGCAAGTCTACGATTTTATTATATGTAGGTATAGGTAGATAGATATAGATAGATAGATTTGTAATTTTTATATTTAAGTACTTAAGTATATAAATACTAGTATTTGTAAAAAAGTGTTCATAAAAAACTTATTGAGTAAAGTCTTAAGAAAATAAATTATAAATAATATTCATGTACCTATATAATTTAAAATTTTATTATGGTTCTATGGTTATAAAATAGTAAAGTTGCAGTTGGCAATGAAACTTTACATTAAAATACTGGCCTTGCACTTTCAAATAACGAAAATTCCAATGAAATCGGTTCAGTAGTTTTTCTGTAATGGTTGTACAAACAAACAGAGCAGTTTATTTAGAAGACATCCTTGAATCACGGCGAAGTCGTGGTATTGTGCTAGTTTATGTTTAGGTACTTAAGTAAGGTCATTTAGAAGTCAAAACAATTGGCTTCGCTTCTCTTCTCTTCTCTTCAGAATCTGGTCATCGGCCACATTGGCTATGTGGTCGATAGCCACGATGGATAATGGATATGTGGTGGGATAAGCAGACCTAAGTATCGTAATAAACTTCAGACAATCCATTTAGTGCTTACCTACTCTGTTACCTGTCAGCTGAGTAATTTTCATCAACCCAAGTTTTAATGAGTTGGTTACTATATCAACATCTCAGAGGTATTGTAATTTAGTAGTACACTACGGAAATTCGGTGCTTATGAAATTATTTCATTTGGTCCCTGAAGTTACCCAATAAAAAAAGGAGTTTGTCAGTTATTTTTTGGGTAGGTACTGGCCACCACCACCACCACCACTACAGTGTTTTTTGACGTTCCACTACTGGGCACAGGCCCCCTCACTCACAGGAGCGAGGGATTTAGAGCTTAGACCCGCTACGCTGCTCCAATGCGGGTTGGCGGGCTTTAACGACTATTGTCACATGATAGTATTATTTATTAGCCGGTTGTTATAACCAAGACTGACTACTTAACGTGCTCTCCGAGGCACGGGGGTGAAACACCGCCAACTACCAACTCCGGGCTGGCACTGAGAATTTCTTGACAGAAAACCCAATACCTAACAATTATTTGCCCGACCTGCTGGGTTATTCTGTAACTTAGTTAGCAACTGAAAATAGTTGCCAACGAATTAGTTTGATATACATTGCTGCTTTGCTGTGGGAAATATAAAGTGTTTTCATAATTTTACACAGTAAAGCAGCAATGTATATCTAACTAATTAGTTGGCAACTATTTTCAGTTGCTAACTAAGTTACAGAATAACCCCCCTGGTAATCGAATCCGGGACCTCATCATCTGCGTTCGAATACGCTAACCTGAACTGCCTCGTTGGTCTTGTGGTTCAATAATGGCAATTAAAAGCAACTCATCTGAAAGGTTACAGAGTACACAGACTGTAGTATAGATAAAATGAAGGACACAATAAAGGATTATACAAGCATGGCCTGCAGATTCGGAAGTCACATCAGGCCGGTATCTTCCATTGCACCAGTTTGCTTGATCGCTGAGCGTACTCGTATTTGAGCGGCGGTTCTGGCCGGCGCGCAATGTGAGGCGACGTCAAGGCTGCGGCAACCTCGCGGTTTGTGGAGCGCGACGGCGACGTGCTGGCACCCACACTGTGACGTCACGGCCCCTCGGCCCCGCACCCGTTTCAGAGCTGGCTTCGGACATCGGTCTGTCACAGAAACTTGAAGAGGCACAACAGGATACGGTATAAGGGTACATTATAATTGGACATTGATGTTCTGCTTTTCTGCTTAGATTTAGAACAACAACAACAAATCAAGATTCGCAATCCTTTCTTTCGGTTGAAATAAAGTTTCAACATGAGTACTATCAATGATAGCGAGGGTAACATTGCGTCAATTATATCTACTCACAATTTTCATCGTAGTTGAGGTAGAAATATTTTCAGAAGGTTCTTGCATTCGTTAACGGAAAGGTAACGCGGCGTTATCTGTGAAATGTAACGCCAAAAGTGGTTCACGGTCTGCTACGTCACTCAGTTTCTGTAGAAAGTATTTATTGTGTAAGGTATGATTTATGTTACGGCAAAGAATTGTCAATAGAGCACACGGACGGAGTTCGGACGCGGGACGGTCTAGCATGAATTAGTTCATACAAAGGTCATACTGATATAGTATAGGTAATTAGGAGCCGGGTAAAATAAACCCATACTAGTAGTTATAAAAAAATTATTTGAGGTAATACTAAGTAAGTATACTAGCTGATACCCGCGACTTCGTCCGCGTACATTCATATAGATAAATCTCAGAGAATTTTTCAACCCCTATTTAACCCCCTTAGGGGTTGAATTTTCAAAATCCTTTCGTAGTGGATGTCTACGTCATAACAGCTATCTGCATACCAAACAACCTGATAAGCTAGTGGTTTGAGCTGTGCTTTGGTAGATCGGTCAGTCAGTCAGTCAGTCACCTTTTTCGTATAAATATTTAGATTTGCCCATTGACTAAAGTTGATTAGGATTTTTACTAACAGACGTATGCCTATTGATTAGAAGTCAATACTAATGTTGGTATTGTATCTGAAACGAGCGTAAATCGACCGTAGAAATCACTCGTGAAACCCATGATGGTTCGGCTATAATTTTCCCGCAGAAAAGTTCGAGTATTTAAATTAATTAGAAGCCAAGAGGCGCGTGCAAAAATAAGCCCGACTCCCGAATCATTATGGTATTAAAGCTAAACAGGTGTGAAATTAAGCTCATTTTTTGCGCACCTAATAGATTGTGCAGCGTTGCGTCCCGAAGCACGCCACCAATCGCAATAGTATAAGAGGCCATAGCAAATTTGGTAACGATCTCCGAAACGGCTGATTCTGGGTTTACGGGATAGAGAGTAACTCTCCGATGCCAAATATGTCAGTCTACCTGCGCTAAGTGGTTGCGTTATCTTTTTATGGCGCCCGAAATTCTTTGAATGTAGCGGCCACATACATACCTATACGGCGAGCATCGCGTATACGGCCGTTAACCGTAGGTGGAGCCACGATTAACGGGAAATGGTAATGACAATGCCGTATAACCACCGTAGACATTTGGCTTAAAACCGTATAGGTGTGGCCACTCAGTTCTACGCGTTTTTTACCGGCGATAATTATCGCGTACTTTAAGGCATTTTTGGGCATTAATATTAACCATATAATGTAGCCGCAACAGAACGGGCATACCTACGCATTGCTCCATAACGCAACCGAACATTCAATCAGCTGTTACATAATAAACATGAGTACAAATGGTAAAGTCTGTTCATTTTCTTACGGTCGCCTTTTGTGTCTCGCCGCCTCCGCCGCGCGGTGTTTTGCCAAAGGCACCGACGTGACTTCAAAGCATGCCGCGCGGCGTGTACAGGCACAAGGGGTTTTGGCATTTTATACCTACTCATATTTTTTTATTAAAATTCACTTTCCTTTTTATATTTTTTTATATTCGTATTTTATTACAATATAACCATAAATATAATATTATCATGAACACGGGTTTTCTCTAAAAATGAGAAGGATTTTAACCATAATCTACCACGCTGGCCAAGTGCGTATTGGCAGACTAGTCGGAGATTCTGTTAGAATAGAAAAAAAATTACAAACAGAAAAAATAAATAAAAATAAAAGCAGAATACTAAGAGCACCTGCGCCTGTACCGACACTATGTTACCGAACGGTCTATACTTACGCTTTATACCAGCATGAGCCATTTCTCGTATTGTTTTTTTAGCATATTCTTTTAATTGGAATTGCTCCATACCGCAACCGAAATTAGAGCTAATTTGTACACAATGTACAACAGCTTTTAGTAGGTAGGTAGGTACTGACTTTATATGGTATATATATGGCATCAACCATTGCCATTATCTCTTTTTGCAAATGATACGTTACTATTTTTTTTTGTCACAAAAGCTCCTTTTTAATACGCCATAAATAGTGACGCAACTTAGCGCAGGCAGACTGCCTGCTGACTGACTGCAGCTGACTTCAGAGAATTGCTCTTTACCTTAAAATACAGAATCAGCTATTTCAGAGATCGTTACCATATTTGTCACGACCTCTTATACCATAAATGTCTGTCCATTAAAATCGTACAAATCACCTAAACACCCCGTTTAAAACTATATAATTTAGCACTAAACTGAATGATTTGGGAATTTCGTCTCGTTATAAATTTTCACTTTTGTTCTTTCGGCCCAATAATATAATTACAGACGGTTTTGTTCCGACAAAGAGTTTTTTTTTCCACGATTCGGACAGCTGATTGATGGGCGTTTATTTTTGGGTTTGATACCTAGATGCTTCCGAGTTGACGGCAAAATACCAGTAACATTTATAGTTATCGTTTTAGTAATGAATTTTTATTTTATTCATCTGCAAGTTAGCCCTTGACTGCGATCTCGCCTGATGATAAGGGTCTGCGCATACTAGTTCAGAGTCGTAACGCATCGTAGCGAATAGAAAAAAACACGGCATAATGGACAAAACATGACATAAACTACTTACTTATCAAAGAAAAATAAACAAGCGAATGCACACGGCTAGCGTGCTTTCGTACGAACTCGTGTATTTTTTGTAGAAATAGGTTGAACCATGAACACTTTTGCTTGGCGCTGCGATGTGCTGTGAGTTGTGACTCTACGCTAGTAGGTATGTACGTCCCGACCCTAAGGGGCGATCACAGATGGGGCGATGCAGTCTAAAGGCGCCTCTACACGTTGGCCACCATGATGGCGGATATGTTGGAAGGTGTTGGGCGAGGAGTTTGTGTTCGCATCCACACGTTGGAAGGTCGTTCAGTATGCTCCGGTTAGGGCCAATGTGCGGACGTGTTTACTAAATTGAATATTGAGACGTTAACAGCTGATGCGGTTTAATTATTCACAGCATACCGCAACTACGTGAATGTGTATACGAAAATTGTATTTTTTAACCCCCGACGCAAAAACGACGGGGTGTTATAAGTTTGACGTGTCTGTGTGTGTGTGTGTGTGTGTGTGTGTGTGTGTGTGTGTGTGTGTGTGTGTGTGTGTGTGTGTCTGTCTGTTCCCCTGTGGCGCTCAAACGGGTGGACCGATTTGAATGCGGTTTTTTTTGTTTGAAAGGTGAATTAGTCGAGAGTGTTCTTAGCTATGTTTGATGAAAATCGGTCCAAGATGGCCGCCGCTACAAAATGGCGGATGATATATTTTTTCACAACTCCCTTGATATGGGTATCAAATGAAAGGGCTTGACTAGTAGAATAGCACTATTGCAAATTCAAGATGGCCGCCGCCACTAAATGGCGAATGTCGGGGGTTTTTTAAATTTTCAATTTACACTTGTTTATTTTTGTGATTTTATTTCTTGGGTTCTACAAACAATTTTCGGCTTAGTAGGGCTCTATAAAGCAAAAAGTTTCTTCATTGGTCATTGTCACTGTCATTTTGTGGACATTATACTAGTTACGACGCGTGAATATAAAATTTAAAAGACGTGCATGCGTGCGATCACTCTGAGAGCTCGTAGCAAACTGAACTTGCCTCCAACGTGTGGATGGTGCGGCCAAACTCTGTCCCAAACCCTTTGATGTCCCGACACGAAATGGATCTCGCGCCAACTTGCGGGCCATCGTTCCAATACCTTCCAACTCCCGCTCTACACGTTGGGCCAACATATTGGGCCATAAGATGGGCCAGCATGTTGGCGAACGTGTGGATGAGCAGTAAGATAGAAGCGGGCTGACCTGGAAGAGGCATGGTAGTTTTTATTTAAGCCGTCTGCATTTAGTATTAGGTATACCTACATCTAGATTTGCTTATAAATAAATCCAATTTGTTTTGTACGTCAAATAGACTTTCGCTTGACCACAATCACAACTCATTGAAAGTGATTATGTAAACCAAGATGGAACGCGCTTTAATGTCTATTCACTCTTGGCTTCAAGGCACCCGGTGGGATATTCCGCTCATTTTGCAGCTTGTATTAGGCCAAATGAAGCTTCGGAAATGTCTATTCATTCTTGTCTTGATGATACTTACTTAAATGAATGTGGGGAAACTAAAATTCCACATACGTAACTTAACCTACATACTTCTTAGGTTCCATGAGTTATCTCACCGTTGCTCTGGATAAAACCAAATGATAGCTTTATTACGGATACCCATACCTCAGACGGTTTAAAACGTATTTTAACGTTGCGAGGAAAAAAGCAAATTTTAAATTTAAATTCTTCGTGGACGATCGATCTTGGAACCTCAAGTAAGTATAGACTAAAAAACTTTGTTAGTAATTTGAGTTGAAATATATTACGTGCCAACCGAAATAAAAGACCGAAGAAAAAGTGATAGTGAATATTCGTATTACGGAATTGGGTGCTAATTTGATTTTTTCATACTCAGTGTTTCCAAGTTAATCATGTTTAGTTATCATTTTGAAACAAACTGTATATTTAGGTAAATAAGTACCTACCAACCTACATTATTAGGATTTTATTAGGACCAGTTGCACGTCAGTCGGATATATGTAAATAGTCACCATTCTTAAGTACAACATGCCCACCACAGATGCCCACCAAAAAACATGCAAAGTGGGCTTCAAAAGTCGTTATTCGATACCTATGTAAGTACATATCTTACTATGCAACCCGTATTGAAAAATGCATCGCATCCGATTCATGCTGCTCATACGCGTCTATCGGGTCATCTCGTAGTAGGCACCTATACGATCACTTTAAAATGATAACTCTTCGGTAAAGGGGATTTTCAGCGAAACGAAGTAAGTCCAACATTGTTGGAAGCTTTTATAACCACTTCACGGTGTTGCCACTACAAACTGCGACCGAAACGAATCCAAACGTGGTTGTTTGCTAACCATTTGACCCGACTTTTCCTGCGCCCACTAACCTACTGCGATAAGAAACGGTTCAACTAAACACACCTGCAGGACATTTGCAACCTTTTCTCAATACAAGCAAAGTTTAGATTCCGATAACAATTTCCGTTCATCTCTTTGGTGTAATGATGTGTAGTCGGTATCAACTGTTTATTTACTGGCAGCCTTTTCAATCCATCGTAACGTATATTTCTATTGTTAGCAAGCGAATATCTATTTTATTGATTATACATTTTGGTGTAATTTTCTTTAAATAATCCAAGGCGGTTGTGTTGTATCAGGTGAATGTTTGGAGGCAGATTGTGACGATCCGAAGAGCCTTCAATACTTCAGCCAGACCGTTAGCTGGACCGTTCTGTAAATTAATTTTTTAATAAGTAATGCTCGCTTCGCCGTAGATGGCGCTTTCATGATTTAAATATGACCGTATAGGACAATTTAGAACAATGTTAATTAGGAGTTTAAGGGCCTGTTTTACCACCTTCTGATAAGTATCAGACAGCTATCTACAACTTTTGTCTTTGTCACTTGACATACAGTAAGAAAGGGACAAAACTTAAGTTTAGACTATCCGACACTTATCAGAAGGTGGTGAAACAGGCCGTAAACGTATAGTAGTGTGAAACGCCTTTATGAGTCTAGGCTACGTTGCTCTTTATACCTAGGAATAAAAACTAGTTGAGGGTGTTTTGTATTTTATCAGTCTGAAGAAGATACTCACCATATACATAGATATAGGAACTAGGTTATGCGATTAATCTTCTTTTAATGCCCTCTTCTATCGATGTTTAATATTAAAGGGCTAATTGAACATTTTGGCGGTAGATTTAAAGCACGGTTTTTCTTAGCTATGATAATTTATGTAAAAAAATAGCTGTTGTTGGGAATTAGTAAGTAATATGTAATTAGGCAAAGTAATTAAGTAATAGGTAGGTACTAAGTATAGACAAACACCTAGTGTTAGAAGTACCTACGTACTGTATGTAGTGTAGATATTTATTTGCCAGTTGTTTGTAAGGGTGCTCGAGCAAGGTTGTGAATTGTGACCCACGTTATTGGTATTTTTACACTAGCAACATTGTTTTAGTTGGAGAAGTATGTAGTTCTAAAAATATTGATTTATCATAGTGCCCTGGTGAGCGCAAGGCGCCGGCGCGTCTGTAGCTGAAGGGCCCTTCACGTATAAATTGAACAAACACTCAGTTCGTCAGATGGACGACGAATTTTAAGGCCTTGGACAATCACAACGCGCGACGGATTCGAAGCGCCATATCCGTATCAAATGCGGCTCCTAGAAGTTCTAATACAACGAACTGTATGGTCCGGCAGCCGACGAACTATTTTTTTTGTGATTAATAACAAGCTGAATTTTCGTGAGTAGGTTCGTTTGGATGAGACAACCAAGTTTTTTATTTCTTTCAAGAAAATTCTCGATGGAGGTAGCTACTCGAGTGCGCGGGTGTTAAACATTTCGCGATTCGCTCGGGTAGGAAATCGTTCCACTAAAGTAGGACTATGTGGCCATTTCATTATACAAGTATTTACTAAGCTGCATATAAAAATCAGCTGGTCTTTAATAATATTCTATAGCATCCTCCACTCCGAATATTTTCAAATAATGAGGTTATAAAATATATAAAACAAAGTCGTGTTAGTTCGGACGCTTATAACTTGAGAACAGCTGGAGTGATTTTCATGGTTATTGATTTATTGTATTTGTCTCCGTCCCGAATAACAGAATAATTATTAAAAACATTGAAAAATTTACGAAAAAATTAAATAAAAGAAAAAACATTTTCCCATACAAAATGTTCACGTGTTTCGTAACTGTCAAACATCCCGTCACGTCGATACGGTAAACTCTCTCACCAGTAAATATATAATTCGTCTGTACGTGTGTTTGCTACCTAACTCCTCCTAAACGGCTGGACCGATTTGTATGAAATTTTGTGTGTAATATACACACAAAATTTCAAATCGGTTCCTGGATGGTTTGAAAACATAATTACCAGGTAGGTCCTGGTAACCTACCGGGTCTCAGTAGGTGGCGCCGATGTCGGTGTGTCATCGAGCAGGACGAAGTCTGCCGGGTCCACTAGTGAGGTTATAAAAATGATTAAAAATTATTAATAACTAGTACGAGTTTATACATTTCGACAGCGTTGAAAAAACGAAACACAACGTCCAAGTGAAATAAATCTTAACTGACTTGTTTTGAGAGAAGAAGAATTCGTCCATATAATATGTAGACAATCAGTAGCAGCAAGTGCCTCACTGTGGCCTCAAATATTGAATCTTAGCAAAATAGCAATAAAAAACAATGAACTTTAGATCTATTTTATTCTGACGTGATTGTGTTTCGATCTTCAAAACCTATCAACGGTGGCGAGACGTACAAGGTACTTGTATGTACCTACTACTTGTATGAAAGCGTTCATAGCTTACAGTTCCTTCCATCCATTAATAATCACATACGGTAAGTGTCTTTGCCGCGCTGCTCACACCGCGCGTTATGTCATCACGCTTTATATATGTCCAGGCCTTAACCGATCTGGTTTATCGGTTCCAATGCATATTTGTCGTAAGAACGTCTAGTAATTATGTGATTTGTAAAAAAAACATCACATCATACTTACTCGTAACGTCGTAACACTTCGTTACCTTTGGGTCAAGCTCTCATCTAAATGCAGCATCGTTCACTTTAGGAGAACTGTGGAGAAGGATTTTTCAATTTTGTATCATCTGTCTGCCTGAATATCTAAATGCCAACCATGGAGCCATGGATAAAAACCAACACTTTTCACAATCAGATGTTAAAGGCCCGATGATATTCTCGCGAGTTTTCGTCTACAGTCTACGTTGACGTGGCCATTCAAAAATTGAAAAATATCAATATCTTCGCGACCTGTAATTGCATAGGAAACCGTAATGTTTTGTATGAAATCACTGCGCGAGGTTCGGCAAATTGCAAAAAAATTAATTATTGTTAGGTATACGTAAGTACCTACGTACAATTAAGAAAGCGGTGGACGACCAGTGGCCGCGCACACTCCTAAAGGCCTATCGCCAGCTGTGAACTTACACAGGCTGATGAACGAAAATAATACTGACGAAGAGTTGAAATGAATTACCACGTCAGAGCTCCGAGCATTTTCGATAAAATAAGGAATTCCGTTTATCAAACTAACATTACAAATAAAAAACAAAAGGGCCGGAGGGCGCTCATAAATCGCGCGATAGAGTCATTAGCCAGGGGCGGACTCGCCACCGAATAATTAAAAACAAATAAACTCGACACGGATTACCTTATCTGCCTCCATCTTGATTCCCAATTATTTTTTGTGTTCGCTTTTAAGGGGTTTTTACGGGTTAATTTTAGTGTATATTTCGTGTTTAGCTACAAATCACGGAAATTGTTAATAAGGCTTGCCATAGTTTAAATCATATGAATATTTAAAAATTATGGCAATTATGGGATCATGGAAGCAGTATTTTGATCAAATAATTCAAAATAAATCGGAAACAACGAAAAAAGTAAGCCAGATTTTAGAATGACGCAAGCACTAGTAGGTTGATTGGTCATTTTATAAGGTTTGGTCATTATAATTATGTAATTTGTATAATGAGTTAAGTTAGTACTGCACCTTGTTTTACACTGCCAACAAAACAGTAAGTCCTGTCGAGTGAGCTTGATTCATGAAGAAAACAATTCGGTAAGATATTTTTTCCAAAACTCTTATTATATACGTACCTACGTATTAATCCACCCACTGCCCACTACCTTTAGGGCGTCGAACCAGCGAACTGGAGGTCGCCCCACACTGCACTTATCGGTACGCCGACTGAACGGCAGTCTAAATGTGCAGAACGGCCTTGCATCTATTTTAAAATATCTTCTTCAGGTGCTTCTCTGGCTGTAAAGAATGTTGACGAAATATGTTTCAAGAATTTTTACCCTTGCGGGAGTAATCCGCGCGTCACGGCATCTGCAATCATCTCTAAAATGGCTCTCTAATAGTATGCTAGATTAATGAGCAATTTAAGTCTCGTAGCTCAATGGTTGGAAAATGCACTGAAATTCGAAAAATCATAGATTACTACCTCTCTCGTTATACTATTGTCGTACCTACTCTTGGTACAAGCTTTGTACTCAATTGAAGAGGAAGATAGAAGTTGATGATAATATCAAATAAATTACGTAATTAAAAAAACTAAAAACCCGACTGCGTAAAACAAACTAGTTCTGGTAACTGAAAAGCAAAAAACAAGCTTTGTACTTTACAAACTAGAATTTGATAAGATCATAAACATAATTAATGTTAGAAAATGTATGGCATGCGGGGGCGAACTAATAGTCCTGAGTAGTTGGCTAAGTAATGCCCCCGCCTGCCATACATTTTCTAACATTAATTATGTTTATGATCTTATCAAATTCTAGTTTATAAAGTACAAAGCTTGTTTTTTGCTTTTCAGTTACCAGAACTAGTTTGTTTTACGCAGTCGGGTTTTTAGTTTTTTTAATTACGTAATTTATTTCTTGGTTTTTAGTGCAAAACTATGAAAAATTTTTAGATGCATATTTTTACAAGAGACAGGCCTGTGTCACTCCGCGTGTAGGTAATAGCGCGTTTAAGACCACTATTAGCGCCATCTGTTGAACACTAGAAACTTTAATAAGGTCCTTCATAATATTATTGTATTATTTTAGTGTTTGGCGATTTAAGGTTAAATTATTAGTGTTACAATAATTGATGGGAAGGGGGGAGGTGTAGGGGGGATTATGTGGAATGTGGTAGAGTGGAGTGGGAAGGGATCTTAAATAAATTACCACCAATTTACTCACAGTTTAGTTGTTATTTATGTATTTTGTTTTCTATGATTTGTCACTCCAAACTGATTACAAACACATAGATTGTATATATTTTTGTATTTGCCTTTTAAAGCCCTTTATTTTGATACCCCACTCGAGGGTCTTGAGGAAAAAATTTTTTTTCAGCTCGCACATTAAAGTGCATAAAATCCGCCATTTTGAATTTTTATTAATTTTATGTACACAGTAACATTTGCGCTGTTAAGACAAATCTAATGACGTATCATTTATCAAAATAAGTTGAGTTGTTGAGTAGTTACGAACTGACATAGGAAACGGTCATTTTCTGTGATTTATCACTCCAACTTATTTTCAAATATATAATTGTATACATTTTTGTATTTGCCTTTTAAATCCCTTCATTTTGATACCCCACTCGAGGGTCTTGAGGAAAAAATTTTTTTTCAGCTCGCACATTAAAGCGCATAAAGTCCGCCATTTTAATTTTTTTTTTAATTTAGGTACCCTATAACACTCGCGTCATGAAGACAAATCTAATGACGTAGCATTTATCAAAATCCGTTGAGCCGTTTATTAGTTACACGCGGACATAGGAATGGACATACATACACACAGGTGAAACACATAACCCAGTCGGGTAAAAAGACGATGAATGATAATATTCTTTAAAAATATCGTTAACCTTCAGATGTGAGTCCACCTAATATTTATTTTGGTTGATCACTGAAATTTTGACTACGAGGCTAAAGGCAAAACTTGTCCCAGTCTTTGGTTCCTAGTGAGTAGATACGCATAATGCAACGATTGCGTGCCACAATATGACCGTTATAAATAGAAACCGTTACGAAACGGAAAAATGTTTAAAAAAAATAATTATTTTAAATATTAAAAAAAAAAATCTCCTGTCGAAAAATATTGCCGTGATTTTTCCGAGAACTTTGGTAAGTCTTGTCTACGTATCTACTGTTGTTTTTATCAATTTGAATATGCACACAGCTGTAAGCCCAGAGGAGGAGGGCAAGAGACGTCAGCAGCATCGGGCGAGCCATTAAAATGCGTCAGTACATGTCACGTCAGCGCCGTGCTCTCCTCTGGTATTATTAGTATATTTTCGGTTGAACCGAAATATATTTTACGTTGCGTACGCTCATTGCGGCTTTAGTGGCTCCGCGAGTCCTGCATCTCGTTATTTATGATAACTGACTGACTGACTGACAAACAAATGCTTAAACCTGTTTAGGGCTCAGAAATCCCAAAAGCCTATTATCATTTTTAGTTACTAGGTACCTAAAGAAAGTTAGTTCACTGCGCTCTTTCTTTATGAACATCCTTATCTCAAAAGCAATAAAAGGTAGGCCTGGCACCGAAGTTTAAAAGCTACAATGTGACGATTGCAATCCCCTGTGAAATTAATATATCGTGTAGCTGAAACTCTCACAATATGTTATATGTATGTACCTATTGGATAGAAGCAGGGGTTATGTCGAGTACTTACCAACTGGTAAGTACCTAACCTCCGCAATTTCATTACATTTATTAAAATCAAAATAAAAATTTCTTTCAGAAGTCAATAATCAGACTAGGTAAAACTTGCAGGAATTGACTAAAAGCGAGAGGGCGGGCGCTGCCGCATGCTGTGCGCACTGTACACAGGTGTTTTAAACCTTTGTTTATCATTAGCTACCAATTAAAAAAATTGGATTGAATTTTTCTCAAAAGTTTGTGTTTTTGTTTTTGTTATTGATTCAAATTTTTTTTTTTACCAAGTTGAAAAGTTACAAATAGACAAATTAAAAATAACTTCTTAACCCAGATATTTATTATTACGTGTTGAAAGCTTTTTTAAATAAAACTCCATAAATGTCCGGTAATATAATTACGAAACGAAATGTAACTTCTTATAAACTGTTTCACGGTTTTAAAAACTTTGTTAAATAGGATTTGCAATGTCAACATAATTTTCGGCATAAAAACAAAATACAAGAGTTTCGTAATCGGTTATTTCTGTATTCGTTGGAACTTTTTCACCCTATTCTTATTTTTGAGCATGACCTTTAAGTTAAACTTGTTTTATAATTGTTGTTTGTTTTCTCAAAGGAGTGGGTACCTACTAGGTATTTTGTTAAATTATGTTTAACCCTGGTCATGGTCAGATTTCACATTTAAGATGAGTAATTAATTAGTAATTACTTATAAATGCTAGAGCATCGATTTATTATTATACAAGTGTAATGCAGGTATCATCATCATCATCATCATCATGATCAACCCATTACGGGCTCACTACAGAGCACGGGTCTCCTCTCAGAGTGAGAAGGGTTTTTTGGCCATAGTCTACCACGCTGGCCAAGCGGATTGGCAGACTTCACACACCTTTGAGAACGTTAAGGAGAACTCTCAGGCATGCAGGTTTCCTCACGATGTTTTCCTTCACCGTTAAAGCAAGTGATATTTAAATACTTAAAACGCACATAACTCCGAAAAGTTAGAGGTGCGTGCCCCGGGATCGAACCCACGACCTCCGATTAGAAGTCGGTTGTCCTAACCACTAGGCTATCACAGCTTCTTAGTAATGCAGGTAGGTAGGTACCAACTCATTCATACAACTACTATGTACATGCATGTATGTGTATGAATTAATAATTTAAATTGAGAGAGAAGACCGTGACGAGCCCTTAGTCAACGGAAACTGAGCGCATTCATGATCAATGATCATGAATTTAAGTGTGTGTAAAAAATTATTGTTAACCGACTTCAAAAAAGGGAGGTTCTGTATTCGACCCATATGTAGGTATGTATGTATGTATGTATGTAAGTATGTATGTAAGTATGTATTGTAAGTATATATGTATGTTCAAGATTATCTGCGCAATTAATGAACCGATTTTGATGATTTTTTCACTATCGTAATACTTTCAGGAAGGTTTTAGTGTTTAACACATCGAGTTATCATCCAGTACGAAGTTATAAGCATAAATGTACATTTATGTCACTAATACCTATGCTCTCTAAGATTGCCAGACCTGTTGCTGAAGTTGAACTTTTTAGTTCGAATCGATTGAAGTCGGTTCTTTTTACTTTGAAAAAAAAAATATGTCGACCAAAATCTCATGAAAAATACGGAAATAAGATTCCAAAGTTACCAACACTACGGCCGCCCTAGCGATAAACAAAGTAACTGAAATTTTTTGTAAAATTGACTTTTTTGCATTAACAAAAGTTTTATGTCGAGTAGTTTTTTACCACAGTTTAATATTTCAAATAACTTGAACCGTTTACTGGAATTTGAATTGCCCAAACAAAGTAACTGCACACAAGTAACCCGAAATATAAATGCAAAACCAAGTAAACAACAAGCACAACACAAAAACAAAGTAATTGGATGTTGATTATTTTTTTTGTATTTAAAATGCAGTGGCTTGATTTTTCGTTTCGTGAAACGATCCCAGGTAAGGTGCTCTGAATGTAATTACTTCGTTTATCACTAGGGCAGCCGAGTTAACCTAGTGTTGCTTACTACAAAATTTAATTTCCCTATTTTTCATGAGATTCTGGTCGATCTATAGATATGTACCTATACGGTCAATGTTGTCGTAGTAAAATAATTTTTCTGTCCGTGCACATAATATTAATTACGCAATTGGGCAACGTGGGGAATTCATTTCGCAGAAAATATGGAGAAGATCATCGCGAACTTTCGCAAACAGCAACAAAAAAAAAAATTAACTTGATTTTACTGATTTTTTAAAAGAAAACCAACATGATATAACTACTTAATATATCTCTAATTGACATTATATTTCAAGTATGGTAGTATATACTAGTAGTACCTAGGTACCTACCTAAAACACTTGACGTATGTTCCTAGAAGGTAGATTAAGTTCGTAAAATATCAGCATAATGAAATCACCGAAAGGATTATTGTTTCTTTGAAACATTATCGTAATTAGGCGTAGATGTATTTTCCTATCTACGATACTACGGGACTTGCCATTTCTTATCTCTCGACTAGAATTTTTAACTTCGATAACGATATCCTATGACTCACTATTCAATTGTACACTATTTATACTTGTCTTACTGGAATAAAATACACTAATTTCAACAGACTGCAGAATTTTCGATAAGTAGGTATCATACCTATTTTCATTTTATTTTTTTCTTTTCTTTGGACATACTTAAACTTAAGAATAGTGATCAGTATGCTTAGTCCCACTTTTTATATAATATAGTGGCAACGATGATCGAAATTTGAGTATCGACACACAATTACTTCAGAGCAAAATGAACTCTTATTTTAAAGTCGTAGGTACCTAATTTAAAAGTTCGAATATTTATTTTACAACATTTCTGCTTGGGGCGCTTGGAATGCTTAATGTTCTGGCGAACTCAAACCTTAATTTAAGCAATTTTAGGTCCATTTTACTCTGAAGTCATTGTGATTCGATGAATAGTATACTACAAAGTTTTGGAGCGCTGCAAAGTGAGACTAAGCATACTGAACTGTTTTTAAAATCCCAATTCTCAGATTCTGAATGACTGACACATAGGTACCTAGTAGGTACCTAGTTTATATCATCTACAACAGGACCTACCTGTTTACAAGTAACAAGTTGGAATACCTATTCTTAGCTTTCAAAAAAAGGACGAAGTTCACAATTAGCTGCATATTATTTTGGATATTTCTTTTTATTATTGGGGAAATTAAAATTTTATAATAATAATTTAGAATAAGTAGTTTAAGTAGTTACTTATGGACAACAACGCCTACCACAGTTAGATAAACAGTGAACACTTTCGGCGGCGCGTTTACGACCGGTTCCGTGCTTAATTGTTTTTGTTTTATAATTCCGCCCCGAACCCTTTGCCGTGTAATAAAACTTTCCCAAAAACATTTTATTGCCTTTTTTCAAACGACAACCGCCCCGTTCGCTCTCGGTTAGGGCGTTTGTGCACTTATTCGTTTTCGATTCGTTTTCGTGTTTCGTGAAAACACGATTCGACATAGCCTTCCTTATAACTGTATGGGCGTTTGTGCACTTACTCGTTTTCGATTCGTTTTCGTGTTTATATATTCGTGAATTCTTCACATCGAATCGTTTTAAATTAAGGACGCGAGTGGAATGGTGTGTGGAAAGAGGGCAGAGATGAGTCCTGATGTTGTGAGGTAAGTATTTGGAAGAAATGCAAATACCTATGGTATTTGCATTTCTTGAATTCCAACAAAACATGATTCAAAGCAGTTGATTATTATTAAAAGTTAATACCTACTTAGTATGGCATTAAAATAAATCGTTTGTTTCATTCAAATTAGTTTTACTTCGAGTAAAATACCTAAATATTGTAGTATAATCAAAATTTCCATACCTGTGGTTGGTAGTCAAAAACTATCAGCAAAATATGAACATTTCATAAAAAATATCATTTCTGATACTTAGTTGTTACTGTTCTCTTACAAGAGCGTAATGTCCACTTGGGATGTTCACAAAATATATGACAGATGCTTAGATAATTTTGATACTAACCGTACCGTGTGAAATATTCATAATCACTTACCTTAGTGTTACTGCCAGCATTTTTTCTGGAGTTATGCATTCTCTAAAACGTGTGTCTTGCCGAGGAATCTTTTTTTATATGACACAATATGAAATCGAAAGTAGCAACATTCTTTCGATAGTAATTAAAAAAAGTTTTTTCATGATGTCATGTCATTAAGTGATGATCGCCTACGAATGTATAAGAGAAGTGCGAAAAGCTGACGACGATTAAATGCAGCACACATTATGAACACGGTTTTATCTACGAAATGCTTAAAACGTATAGTGAAATCACGATTAAGTGCACAAATGTCATTCGTGAATTTCGTATACGTTTTTATGATGTTCATTAAAAAAACGAACACGAATCGAAAACGAGTAAGTGCACAAACGCCCTTATTGTTACTGAGCATATCAATAGAATAACCGCAACTAACACTGTTTGTTTACTCGTATAGGTACATATACCTAGACTGGACTGTGTTATTACTTACGAGTGGATACCCGCGACTTCGTTCGCGTGGATATTGATTTTAATAATCCCGTGGGAATCATTTTGTTTTTCCTAAGCTTTTTTGAGCTTATACTTTGCTAAAAACTGTAAAAAGTTCACTGGCGGATGTTTAGGTACATCAAAATATAAACATCCGCCAGTGAAAGTTCCATCAAAATCGGTCCAGCCTTTCAGAGATTATCCAGTAGTCTTTAAAGTATCTACTTTCTAACAAAAAAAGAATGAATCAAATCGGACCACCCGTTAACGAATTACAGCTAAGTACACATTTTGCCTTTCATCCCCTCTCCCAAGGGAACCGTGCTGAATTTCGGGATAAAAAGTATCCTATATGTTACTCCATAGTATGAACTTAAATCATGCCGAGTTTCATTTCAATCCATTCAGTAGTTTTTACGTGATGCGCGCACAAACATACAGACAAACAGACAAACAGATAAACAGACAAACAGATAAACAGATAAACAGACAAACAGACAAACAGACAAACAGACAAAAATTTCAAAAATAGCTTTTTTACGTTCTATTACTTATCCCTAACATCTCCCAGTTATTATTTTGCAAAAATCTTCAATGTACAGATACGGCAATTCTACGATTTTATTATATGTATATAGATAGAAGATAGATTATTAAGTTTTGTTTTAGTTTACTCACCTACCTAACGATACCCTGTTGTAACATGTAGGTGGGTACCTAACCCTTCCTTTAAACATCGCGCAGCCTCTATACCTACTTCACACGAGTAGTAAATCTCCTACTTAGCCCACCACCACACGAGTAGTAAATCTACAGAGAGGAAGCTTCCACAAGCGGCCCGCTGTAGGTATACTCACACAAACACACTCACCAACCGGTAACCGGTACAGTTGGTAACAAACGTGCGCATATGTGTGAGTGTACCTACAGCGGGCCGCTTGTAGAAGCTTCCCCTCTGTAGGTACTCTGTGACAGTGTACCACCACTATCTACTCACATGGGAAGTAGGTAGATTGTCAATTAAAAATATATGTATAATATGCCTACCTATTTATTTGTTTGATATAATTACCTAGCTGCCGTTTTTATCTTAGTAGGTACCTACTATTTTATATGCAGAAGAATAGATAGGTAGGTATATAGGTACTCAATGTGCAGAATACAACAACCATAACAACCAAATGGAGAAAAATAAGAAAATTGTTAAACCTACCTACCTACCTAGTTTACATAGGTCGGTAGGTAGTGGTACTATTTTACAAAGATTTAGAGATAAGTATTTTTAATGTTATGCTATTTAGATATTTAGTAATAAGGTAAACAGAGGTAGATACTAGCTACATGCTACCCCGTTTTACCGAGAAAAAATCTACAGCCTTGTAGAGGCAACGCGGCGAGGCTGTGGCGAGGCAAAAAATATAAATGGAATTTAGCTTTGCGCTTGACCTTCTCGGAATTGTTAGCTGCCGTAACGGTACTTACTGCGTCCTCCAGGTACCTCTACCTACACTTACGAATTATCGCCGGACCGTTTGCTTTTGAGGAGAAAATGTGCGTTCACAGAGGTTGGGACTTGGGACTATGAACGATAGGTAGGTATAGATCTCGCCGTCGCCAAACAAATATTCGTCTCTGAGCTTCGTGCGAGAGCGAACTCGCGCAGGTTTGCGTCCACCCACTGATACCTAAAATATGGTATTGCGACGCGCCTTGCGGTTATATTCAGAGGCGAATATTTGTTTGGCAATACCTATACCTACCTAGCTAGCTAAAGGAACATAGGTAGGTACCACTACAAACACCATGCGACATTGATTCCTGGCTAAATAGTACCTATAGTGGGTAGTACCTACCTACCTATAATAATTATTTCAGAATTGATTGATTTCAGAAATAGGGTGGCTACTCCTAAGTCCCCCCCCTCAAAAGTCGACACTCCGTTCTATTTCTGTCGATAGATGGTTTGGTGCCACTTAGGCACAATGGCTATTTTTTTAATAGCTTGCTCTAATGGGGAAATAGTTTTTAAATAAGGCAGCATTTTTCAGCACCCCTATGACCTATCCCTCCTTAAAACGAGCGCGAGTGCGTAAGTCACTGAATTTCTTATAAAATTGCCACTTTCCGAGCGTCATTGGTAAGAAATAAATTACGTAGGTAGGTTTTGCGTAATATTTGACATCGTGTTGTAGTGATTTAACTCGATTTTCTTTCAGCGCGCCTCACATATCCCAAACGTCGCCACCCACTTTTTGCCGGCGTCAACGAATCACTGCCTTAAACCTCTTAACTCTTAATGACAAATGGGACCAAATATTGACACCCATAAGACAAAAAGAGCCGACACTGGGGGCGGTCTCGTGTCAATATTTAAAACAAACATCGCTCTGTGGGAAATACAATGAATAGGTATAAAATTATTTTGCTATAAAGTTTATCACCGTGTCTGGTACAAAAATGTTATGTCTC
This sequence comes from Melanargia galathea, assembly GCA_920104075.1. Classification (NCBI taxonomy): domain Eukaryota; kingdom Metazoa; phylum Arthropoda; class Insecta; order Lepidoptera; family Nymphalidae; genus Melanargia; species Melanargia galathea. The sequence goes on along the minus strand of OV049862.1, from coordinate 6,895,401 downwards.
AAGCTGATAAAATTTAAATTATTTTACCTTGTTTTCTTAGGCACTTTTCTACCTTTTAAGACATGCCCTAATAGATACATGGATATACCTAAGGATTAATGATTAATAGTAATTAATTAATGAACTGAAAAAAAAAAAAACCGACATTAAAGAACCTGCAACTTACCGTAAAGAACCGTTAATATGGGTATCAAATGAAAGGGCTTGACTAGTAGAATATCACTATTACAAATCTAAGATGGCCGCCGCCACAAAATGGCGAATGTCGGGGGTTTTTTAAATTTTTAATTTACACTTGTACGAGCTGTTACCATCACCTAAAGCTGGCGTTGACGAATCGTCGTTTAAAAACAGATAGTGACAAATGACGCCAAATATTGACACATATAGAAAAACAAAAGGGCCCGACGCTGGGGGCGGGCGGTTCGGTGTCAATCTCTCAAACAAACACCGATGTTTGAGAAAAGAATTACGTGACAAGTTTACTTGTTTGCGGCCGTGTTGGTTTGTACGCAGTTCGGTTTTGGATTGCGATAAAAAATTGCGAAATGTGCAGCGGATATGCGGTGTGAAGAGCAGATGTGTGGGATTCTGCTGAGCGACCCCGCGCTGTGTGTATTAAGGAAGGTAGGTAGTAGCCTAGTAGGTACCTACGGAGGCCTATAACAGCCTCCTGACTTTCAGTTTTTTATGTACTGTCTAGTTAGATAGATTTTATTATATTAGCGATAAGTTGACTTACTATTACTTATACTATTGATTTAGACTTTTTAATTGGTTGTTTCCCAAATTGGTTAATATTTTTTAAGACTGACGTGTTCCAATGATTATGTTGGAGGTATTAAAAGTAAAATTCATTTTTATTATAATGTCAAAGAACATGATAACGGAAGTTTCTTAGTGACCTAGGCTACTGAAGTATATGAATCAGAGAGAACATAAAATATACATATATAAAACAGTAACAAATCGAATGATTACCTATTACTAACAAGGAATAATAATTAATTAGGAATTACCTATTACTAACAAAATATAAAATAAGGACAGCACCTATCTCTTCTCAAACTTCAAAATATCTATGTAAGTAGGTATATTAAAATATATATTATGTATTTTTACTCATTTTACTCAAGCAAACAATATAAAAGGTGGGTAGGCATGAACCCAAATATATGTAGGTACCTATGTTGTTGTTTTAAAATAAAACCATAGCGGTACACACTCAATGAGATGTGGATGTTAGATAAGTAGATGGCAATCTGTCTATTAAAACAGGCAGCGCGTAAAACTTTTGGTAGGCTCAGAGTAGGTAGGTACCTATATTAATGAAAATATCTAGATAGGTACACACCTAGATACACACCTACAGATACAAAAAGATGAATTTTTAGTTATAAATGGTAAAGACGCATGACTGACGCAACAACAGCCGGGTTTTCGGCATTCTCCTTAGGCATGCAAATAGCTATTATGACGTAAGCTTCCGCTAACAAAGGATTTTTTGAAACCTCCTCCTCGAAAAACAGATATAGCTCCTTAACCTAGTGAACCCTACTTAGCCATGATAGTTTTCCTTTAAAATTGATTATGTATACTTACTACTGCTGTGAATTTTTTCAACTTCCTATATACTTACTGCCATTTGGCTGATAGAGGGGGGGGGACACTCTAATAAAAATTAGCACTTTAAAACATCATATTTTACAAACGGATTTAGAAATCGAAAAATGATGTTCCCACACCCACAGTATTTTTAAAAGACCTATTCAACGATATCCCACACTATGGGGTAGACGAGAAAAAAAATATTCATCCCCACTTCACATGTAGGGGAGCTACCCTAAAAAAAATTATCAAAATTTTATTTCACCACTTTGTCGGCGTGATTAATATTTATACCCATGCCAAAATACAGATTTCTAGCACTAATAGTCTCTGAGATTAACCGAGGACGGACGGACGGACGGACAGACAGACAGACAGACGGACGGACATGGCGAAACTATAAGAGTTCCTTGTTTACTACGGAACCCTAAAAAAGATTAATAAGCTAAAACTATCCAGATTTAAAAAAAATAATTTTTAAATATAAAATTAATTATTAAATATAAAAGATTAAAATAAATACAGTTTCGTGTAACCGAGAAATACATGACACTATAATAATACACTAGCATTTCTATGGCCGCGAAATGACCAAAACAAAATAAATTAATTCTATAACGATTTTGGAAATTATAATTCCAAATAAAAAAAATCAAACAAAAATTAATTACCTAACTATTCGCGGTTAAAATTGAAAATACCTATCATAATAATTTTTAACAGTTTGGAGTTTGGAAAAACTTTTTCTCGAGAAAACTTTTTCAAAACTAATTTAGATTTAAAACCCAAAAGCATATATAGATAGGTACTTACATTAAATATGAAAGTTATTTTCCTAGCACTTAAAATTGGGTACATACTGTTAGCCAAAAATCGCATAAATTCTTAATAATATGTCCCGTTAATAAAAAAAAACAACAGCATTGGTGAACGAAGTCCAAAAATAAATTAATAACCAACGAGTCCGGATGTAAGGGCGGCCGCACACTTCGCACCCCACCGTCACGGTGTCAGCCGCCTCGGACGGAATCGAACCCGGGGGTGGCAATCACGGTTCCCACGCGTGGGAATTCCATTGTCTCTCACGGTCCACTGTGATTATTGCGGTCGCCTGTAAACGCATGCCACCTTGGCATTCTGTCTTAAGAAATTGCAAAATAACAACAGTTTTATACAAGTATCACAACCGCCTTCTTCTTACATCTATACTCGGAGTTTTAATTCGATGCAGTAAACTGATGTTTCAAAATGTTATTCTGTAAAATAATGTTGTCAACCTAATTTCAATAGTGATGCGATAGTTTTAATCATAAAATTGTTTAACTGTTTCATAATAAGATCTTAAAATAAGTGTACCTATATAGTAGGAACGATCTACCTCTAACAGCCATACACTATTTAACGTTTTACAGACTACAATTTCATAAAGATAGTTTCACAAAGTTTTAAGGTTACAAAATGAGGAAGCTATTACAGGTATCTATCTAACATTATCTACTATATTAATATATACCATTGAATTATATTAATATAGTAACTCAATGACTATATCCTCCGAAAAATTAATGTTGTACTGTAGTAAATAAAGATAAAATAAAATATGTAATTAATGTTGTGAATATGTAAATCCTTCACATCATTTTTTACCACATCCCTATTTTTCTCGTCAAAAAGTAGCAACCCATGAAACGTCAATTTACTGCATCAAATTAAAAGTCTCTCATTTTAAAATATATGTAGGTATACGTAACATATTTTTTAAAATGAGAGACTAAATTAATAAATAATTTATATATTTAAGTTATCATTGATAGGTAGGTGAAATAGACTAGGCATACCTATAATTATGCGTGAAACGTGACTGATGAAAAGTAGGTATAGCACTATTTTTGGAGGCGTCAATAGTGAACAGAATTTTTAAATCTCGTGTTATTTTTTATTTACTACTAGCGGTCCGCCCCGGCTTCGCCCGTGGTACATAATAACTATATAGCCTATAGCACTCAGGGATCACGTACATATCCAACGGTGAAAGAATTTTTGTAATCGGTCCAGTACCTAGTTCCTGAGATTAGCGCGTTCAAACAAACAAACTCTTCAGCTTTATAATATTAGTATAGATAAAATATTTGTATCCATCTTTATGGCTCAGTTAGAATACTTTTCACGAAAAAGTACCTGAGTACCTACCTACCTACTACCTACAGGATAAAAGCCGGATAGTTGCCCCACTTTTTGAAATAGCTCTATTACTTAAAAATTAAGTACGTTACAAAATATCACGTGTATATTAAAACATTGGTCTTTAATCTTTTATTTTACCCTATTTTTTAATATTGTTTTTGAGTAAATCCGGTTTTATTTGACCTCTCGAAAGTGGGATAGTTGCCTACTGTGGCGGATAGTTGCCCAATAGCGGGGACAGTAGACTCCCTATGAAATTGCTTCAATTTTTTTTGATTTAAATTTATTAGGTAAATATTTTTTTGGATTTATTTACTGAATGTAGTAAATTTAATCAGTCTTTATTATTTATTTAGATCATTTTATTAAATTTTAATGGAAATACTAAATAATCAACATGCAACTATAACATGTATTAGTTACATGTTATAGTTGCATATTGTTGCACATACGTGCCAAGAGGCAATTCGTCGCGTACAGTTTACCTACCTGCAACATGAAACTGTTGAAGAAATAGTTGCCTCATATACTTTTGCGGATCATCGCCCTAAGGGCAACTATCCGCAAAATTATATAGGGCGACTATCCTTCTCAGTACGGATACTTGCCCTTTTAAAAAAAAAAAATAAAAGAAATTTAACAATTAAACGTCGAAGACAATGTAATTTATACTTCGGTGTATGCGAAGAACTATAAATATTCTCAAATATAATTACTCAAAAACTATAAATACTCACAAATATAATTTCGATGCTCATGGAGGTCTTGTCGCATGCACTCTAGTGTACAATTTTTATGGCATTGAAGCTTGCATAGGGAGTGCTTCTAACTCTAGAAGAGTGCTAAGGCCAGGGACATCTCTAAAATAGTGTATTCAGAACCGGGGCAACTATCCCCCTGGGGCAACTATCCGGCTTTTACCCTAGTGTCGCGTTTTTAGCGAGCTTAATTTTTTTTAAATGTTTAGTGTATTCGTAAATCTTTTTCTTTGCATTTTCTGTGTAGGTACAACAAAGACTTGAAAAAAATGAAAATAAATAAAATCTTAACACAATCCCTGTAAGTCACAACACCCCATAAAGCGCGAGTGAAAGTAGTGTTTAAATTAATGCGGCTTAAACACGAGGGCGTACCCGGATTGCGTCTCCCGGGGGACGAAAAAGTGCCTGAATCTATCAACTATTCCCCGGGACTTGATTAAATTCTCACCCCTTGCGTGTTGACAGTAATTGATTGAAATGCGTATTCCTTGACGCGATTGACTTACTTGTTTTAAGGGAATTTGATTTGCAAATTCCCATTGTTATTCTAATTTTTATAGGTGGAAGCTTCACAAAAGGAAGGTGCATTATCCTGTGTGATTTCAATTTCTTTAATTTACCTACTTAAGTAAATGCCTGTGTGATGAAGTATCTACCTATTCAACAAATGGGTATTCAAACTATTTGTAATAGACGTTGTAGACAGTACCTAATTGATTGAAATGCGTATTCCTTGAAGCGATTGACTTACTTGTTCTAAGGGAATTTGATTTGTAAATTCCCATTCCCAAAAAAAATATTCTATTTTTTATAGGTGGTCGTTTCTCAAATATAAGGTGAATTAGGTATCCTGTGTAATTTAAATTTCTTTAATTTACTTAAATGCCTGGTACCACCTACTATGTGATGACTGCTGAAGTACCTACCTAAGCACCTATCCAACTAAAGGGTATTAAACTATGTGTAATAGACGTTGTAGACAGTAATTGATTGAAATGCGTATTCCTTGACGCGATTGACTTACTTGTTTTAAGGGAATTTGATTTGCAAATTCCCATTGTTATTCTAATTTTTTATAGGTGGTTGCTTCACAAAAGTAAGGTGCATATTATCATATTATCCTGTGTAATTTCAATTTACCTACTTAAATATGTGTGTCTGATTAAATACCTAGGTACCTATATCCAACAAATGGGTATTAAACTCTTTGTAGGTATCTATACATATAATAAAATCGTAGAATTGCCGTATCTGTACATTGAAGATTTTTGCAAAATAATAACTGGGGGATATTAGGGATAAGTAATAGAACGTAAAAAAGCTATTTTTGAAATTTTTGTCTGTTTGTCTGTTTATCTGTTTATCTGTTTGTCTGTTTGTCTGTATGTTTGTGCGCGCATCACGTAAAAACTACTGAATGGATTGAAATGAAACTCGGCATGATTTAAGTTAATACTATGGAGTAACATATAGGATACTTTTTATCCCGAAATTCAGCACGGTTCCCTTGGGAGAGGGGATGAAAGGCAAAATGTGTACTTAGCTGTAATTCGTTAACGGGTGGCCCGATTTCATTCATTCTTTTTTTGTTAGGAAGTAGATACTTTAAAGACTACTGGCTAATCTCCGAAAGGCTGGACCGATTTTGATGGGACTTTCACTGGCGGATGTTTACATTTTGATGTACCTAAACATCCGCCAGTGAACTTTTAACAGTTTTTAGCTATGTTTAAGCTCAAAGGAGCATAGGAAAAACAAAATGATTCCCACGGGATTATTAAAATCAATATCCACGCGAACGAAGTCGCGGGTATCCGCTCGTAATAAATAAATAAATAATCATTTATAGTAGTAGTAATAGTAGTATAGTATACAGTATAATTAGATGTTGTAGTACAAATCGCTGACGCTGCTTGTTACCTATGTGAGTGTTGGAGTGGAGTAGATGCTAATTAGCAAATGTTTTTTTAGAATTGAAGATTTTTTATTTTCTTAAAATCACTATGAAAAATCCTATTTAGTTAACCGTAGCTGCTTCACTTTGATTGCAGTATTACAAATATAAAATTTATTTTTTAAATCCTAAGTGATTTTATATTTGGAGACATTAGGTACCTACTAGGTGCCTACCTACCTTATGTCCTAGTTATATTTTTATTTCTCAAGAATAATTCAGTTATAAACTTTGTTGATACCGAATTATGTAGATTCTTACACTTATTACACGTTACTATGAAACTATGATCAATTTCTTAAATTAATTTTGATTGAAGTTCTCAAAACTAATAGGTAAAGAGTCGAGCCTACCAAGATAACTTGAAAGTCCCAGGTACCTGGAAATTCTTATAACCTAGCTAAGCTAGTCAATAAAGACTTCATTTATACCTACCTGTTTTTAGAAACTGTCGAGTTTTAGTTAATTGCATACAGCGAATTTCATAGGTAAGTAATATATTTTTCACTTGAACTGTAGTTTAAGTTTAGTTAAGTACCTACCTACATAATTAATGTATTGTTAAAATAAATAAAAATAATAAATACTTACTCAAAGCTAAAACACCGTTTGGTAATGAAAGGTTTCATTGCCAAACGGTTTATTTACTTAGCTGTAAAAGTTCATACATTTTTTTTAAATTTTTATCTACCTACCTTCTAAGCTGAAAATAGTTATGTTATTAAGTTCAATAACACTTTTCATAAGCTATAAAATATTTACCAAAAAAATAATGGAGCATTTACGAAATTTAATTAAAAAGCTTCATTAGAGCGCGTTGAGATCTTTTGTATGGAGAGCGGGACTACTATTCCGACTATCAATTTTGTACTGAAACTATTGACTGAATTGAAAGACTAAATCTTGATATTTTTTTATCATACCTTCATAATTATGCCATTATTATGATTTATTTAAATTGGGGTTTTATTGCAAGCGAGTGGGATTATGGAACAAAACAGCAAATACAATTTAACGCGTCGTTTATTGATAACTTCATTTTTCTCTTCAATATACTTTGTGTCCACTGACTATATAACACTCACTGTACATTTTTGTATTACAATATTTTTTAGTCTTTCGAGGCTTTCATAACTTTCGATTCCATATAACAAATATTTTGTACAATTCACGACGGGCGTCGAGTGTGGCGTCGTGGCACTTCTTATCGCTATCTACTCTTTACCGACTAACTTCAACTTCGACCTAGCATTTAACACTATATTTACACATTGTTCAAAATTTTTTTGGTATTCAAATAACCTCGGCCGCTCCGTCGTCTCTCATCCGTCCGCACGCAACCGCTCGTCCGTTCGCACACCACAACTAAGAATACTTTAACTTAAACCTTGAAAAAATACAATAATCTTAATATAATACAGAATAATGATCAACAACATTCAATCGAACGATCGGCCGTCGGAGGCGAGCCGCGTCAACGTCAACAGTTCGCGACACTAACGAGGGCGCGCGGCGGCTCGCGGGCCCGCGGCACACAGTAGGTACATTAAAACAAACAAACAAAGGACATACCTAGAAGTATGTAGCCGATAACGATCACTGTCCTAGCGAACGAGTCGCGAGAGTCACTGGGGGCGCGCGGCGAGCCGGCCAGCTCAGAGCGGCGGGATGTCGATCTCGCACGCGAAGGGCGACTCTCAGATGAGCGGCATGGCGCGCTCGCCGGCCGCCGCGTACCGCTGCTCGTCCGGCACGTGGTACATGTTGATGATGTGGCTGAGGTCCTGCTGCCCGTACTCGCGCTTCATGGCGAGCTGCTCGTGCGCGTGCTGCGCCGCGTGCCCGTGCACGCCGAACTCGCGCTTCAGCTGCGGCGCCTCGTGCGGCACGTACTCGCGCTTCATGCCGGGCGGGCCGGGCGACACGGGCTCCGACTTGGCCGACGAGCCGCTGGGCGAGTGCGACGCGCACGACGCGGGCAGCGCGTACCCGCCCGGCGAGCCCGGCCCCAGGCCGTACGCGGAGGGCGAGGGCGGCTGCGGCAGGTACGGCGAGCCCTGGCCGCCGTAGTAGCCGCCGCCGTAGCCGCCCTGCTGCATCTGCGACACGTCGTAGCGCGGGTACCCGTACGCCTGCTGCTGGTACGCGCCGGGGTCGTGCATCATGTACCCGTTGGGCATGTACCCGTTGGGCGTCATCTGGTACACGTCGCGGGGCTGCTGCGCCGTCGGCGCGGACGTCCTCTGCGCGTCGCCCGCGCCCAGCAGCGCTCCGCCCCCGAGCGGATATTTCTCCTGCTTTTTCGCGAGCGTCTTCGTTTTCCTCCTCGGTCTGTACTTGTAATCCGGATGTTCCTTCATGTGAACGGCCCGAAGTCTCTTCGCTTCGTCGATGAACGGTCGCTTCTCGGATTCCGAGAGGTCTTTCCACTGTGCGCCTAGACGTTTGGATATTTCGGAGTTGTGCATCTTCGGGTTGTCCGAGGCCATTTTTCTGCGCTGCCCGCGCGACCACACCATGAAAGCGTTCATCGGCCGCTTGACCCTCTCCGCGTTGGAGTTCTTGCTGGAGTTGTTGTTGTTGTTGTTGGGGGGCTGGTGGTGCTGCTGCGGGGGCTGCGAGTGGTGCTGCGGCAGCGGCTGGTGCTGGTGCTGGTGGTGCTGCAGCGGCTGGTGCTGCGCCAGCTGCTGCTGCTGCGGCAGCGACATCATGCCGCCGAGCGCGCCCAGCGAGCCGTAGCCGTGCTGCAGCGCGTGGTGCGGCGGCACGGTGGCGTGCAGGCTGCCGCCCTTGAGGTCCGTCTCCATCGTCAGCATGTCGTCTTCCTGCGGCGCGTACAGCTTGCCGGTCCTTCGTTCACCGTGCACAACGAGAGAGCTGTCGGTCGCTCACATGGACTCGCGGCGGCGCGGGTTCCGTCTCGCAGGACCGTGCGGCGCGGAGGCTACGTGCGTTGTGAGGCGGCGGTCCGGCGGCGGGAGCGGCGGCGCCGGGCCGGGCCCCCCCGCGCCCGCGCGCCGGCCCCGCCCGCGCCCCGGCCCGCCAATGGCGGCCCGCCGGAGCCCCGCCCCGCGCGCGCGCCTCTACCCGCCGAGCCCTGCATTTTTAATCGCGTGTGCTCGCGGTGCTCGCGTCCGCCTCGCGCCGCGCCGCCACACCGCCTCATGCAAATCACAATTTGTTTGCCGACGGTGGTTGCACCTTCTGGACCTTAGTTTATGTTGTAAACAACGTATGCTATCTGGCGCTTTTGTACGGCGCTACTTGAAATTTCAATTAAAAAACCATTCCGTACCTTCGTTTACTTTCAGTAATTAATTCTCGTTTTATATTTTGGCGTCTTCTGATGTATTTTATGACAACTATTCTACATACCTACCTGCCTACCTATAATATTATAAAAGTGTGTTTAAAGCTAACAATGTTAATGCGTCACCTAGGCACACAACTTGGTTGACGTTACAGTTTGCACAGCTGTGCCCTAAGTTCAAGGTCTCCATTACTTGCTGAGATGCCAACGAAATATGTCTACATTTCAGATAGTCATTGATGATCACTTACAATGTGCCTTTGTTCTTATCCACAATAGAGTATTAGAGCACTCATTCATAGTTGCAGGAGGTAGAGGTAGATATACCTACTATGCTACTATATAGTAGATTAGGTAGCATAGGTAGGTATACCTATTAGGCACCTACCTATAAACAATAGATTACACAAGGCTAATTTTACTATTCTTTTTGAACTGGAAATAAAATCACCTAGGTAGGTATATCTAGTATCTACTAGTGTTTCTGTAGATAGGGGAAAGTATGGTATATTGGACCACTCGTTAAATTGGACCACCCTCATACTTATCTCGAAAAGTACTATTTTAATTTTTTCAGTAAGTAGCAACATCGTAGGTACGATACGCACTTAACTTCATTGCATATCGGCCATATTGTTTTACTTGAGAATTTTAGCGTCCATGTTTTGCAGTCGCAAATGTAAATAAGTGATTTTTGATGTAATTTTCAGTGATTCATGCTAAGGGTATAGTGAGTATTAAGATAAGTACCTACCTATACCTAATAGCGTTTGAAATTATTAGTTTGCAGCTTAATTTATCAACAAATAACTGACATAAACTAATTGGCAGCTCTGATAGGTATAGGTTTTTGTTATATTATATTTTTTCTTATATTTCACACTGTTGGTTAAAATAGACCACAGTTGGTTTGTTAAAATGGACCTTCAATTCAATTATTTTTACATAGGTAGGTACAAACAGCGGAGAAAAATATTATAAAGGAAAACCAGAAGATTAAAAAAAGCGATAAACAATTACGATAGATGATTATTATTGAATTGACTTTAAGACATTTTAAATTATCTAGAAGCATTGCAGTAAAATCAAAATATATCAAAATTTAAATTAAACCTGGAGAATTAAAGGAAACAACATGAAGATCCGTGAAAACAACTATACCTACTTACGTACAAAATTTAACTTTTTAATTGTCTGGAATACACATCTATATTTTTTATTTTATTTTGAGGTATATATAGGTATATATATATTTTAGTAAAGATTCCATTAAAGTCCAATTTAGCGACCCTGTGGTCCAATTTACAGCACCGGTTGGCTAAATTGAAACAAAGCTCCGATCTCACATTTTTTTGATTTATGTAATAACTATGATAATTATGTTGATTTGTACTTAATAAAAACAAAATCTATAAACAGCTGTTTCATTTCGTATAAAAATTATTTGCCTAAACCTAAAATTAGTAGTCGAAAAACTCATTTGAAAAAAAATGGTCCAAGTTACCAGACTTTCCCCTACGTATAAATACTGTAGGTAGTTGGTAGGTAGGTAGGTACATGTCTCAAGCATGCATGCATGAAATATAATATCTAACACCTACCATTGAAATATAGGTAAATCATGTAGGATAAGCAGCGTGTAACCTAATACATTTTAGATTTTTAATCTATACTAATAAATAAAATTGAAGTGTCTGTCTGTAATATCGAAATAACTAACTCATATTAAGCTCATATGGTTATTTGAACGGTACCATAACCGAATCACACGTTTTTAAATTTTTTGTCTGTCTGTCTGTCTGTCTGTCTGTCTGTCTGTCTGTCTGTCTGTCTGTTTGAACGGGCTAATCTTCGGAACGGCTGAACCGATTTTGACGAGACTTTCACATACAAGTAGAGAATTAACCAGGGAGTAACATAGGCTACTTTTTAAACCGACTTTCAAAAAAGGAGGAGTTGTGTTTTTCTACTTATGTACACCGATATCTCCGAGATTTCTGAACCGATTTGCGTAATTTTTTTTTAATCGATAGAGAAACATTGCGACACTGTCTTACAAAAAATTTGGATTCCAACTCCTCAATCCTGATGCTGTAGGGGAACTGATCCCCAAAACTAATGGGATTTAGGAACTGTCGGTTATTTAAATTGATATTGGGGGTACCAATTAAAGACTTTATCGTTGAATGAACTCGAGTAGGTACATATTCAATTCCTCAATCCTGATGCTGTAAGGAATTGCATTCCGAAATCGTGGGGATCCCTCGGAATTTTTCCGTTTTGGTGACGGGTTACTACAGATAGGCTACTTTTGGTTCTGGAAAATCAAAAGTTCCCACGGGATTTTTAAAAACCTAAATCCACACGGGCGAAGCCGTGGGCATCATCTAGTAGATCATAAATGTAGAGGTAGAGAGGTTATTATATACCTACTTGTAAACACGTAGGTAGGTAGCTATGCGTGTCTGTTTCAGGTCTTTTATAGGTACCTAGGTAGTCTTTTTACGGTCTAACCGATCTTGTAGTAGACCTAACTTACCTACTTTGGCACAGAGATTGGAAACGATTCAGCAGTTTTTCAGCAATATATAGGTACTTTACAGGACGGGTAAATAAATTAGTGTAGGTAGGTTGTACGTAGGGAAAAGGACATAGTTACCTAGTAATAAATTTCCACATAGGTAGGTAGGTACCTAAGCTATGGTAATGATCTCATTAGGCCATGTTTTGTTAGGACAAAAAAATAGGGAAAATAAAACGACATTTACGTAGGTAAGTATAGGTATTATTAATTTAATTCAATTTTTTCATAATTTAAATAGCAATGAATAAAAATTATAAATTAATTAATTTGCTACGTATGTACATAGGTACCTAGGAACTTACTTAGGAAGAAATCATGAAGTTAAACCATTATTTTGATATTATTACTTAATTGAATTTATTTTACTTAATAATATCTAATAATAATAATATGTAAGGCAAAATCTTAACATGTTAGATAATAACTATCTGCTTAGTAGGTATATCTATAAATAAGTACATAAACAGAAATTAATAATAGTAGTTTATGAAACGGTTGCATAATAGAGGTTATTAAAACACGAGTGTTAGTTTAAAAAACGAGCCGCAGGCGAGTTTTTTAATAGTATTACACGAGTGTTTTAATAACTAATTATGTAGAGTTTCATACACTACTTTATCTAAACTCATATCTTAAAATCCAAACCATAAAATCTTGGTAATATTTGTCGTGAGTTTTCTTTGATTTTGCTGGCAAAAGATTGTTGGTCGGTGGTCAGGTGGAGTTAAATTCTCTTCAGTATCACTGCTAGACATTTTTCCGCACACATCACACCGACATGGTTTATGTCTTGTAAAGTTTTGAGTAACAAATAAAAAATTTAAATATTATAACTAGCGTATGGCGCCAAAATTCAGTTGTTACCATAGAGATTCTTCTTCTTTTCGGTTTGTCCCTTTCGGGACAGGCCAAGATCGTTGACCATACAGCCTGGGTTACCATAGAGAAATTAATAGTAGTAGAGGAGTCCTAATGTCCTATAGAAATTAGTGGATCGGAAAATAGCTCAAGCTTATCAAAAATTTAATTTTTAATAGTTATTAATTTTTAGGGTTCCGTACCCGAAGGGTAAAAAACGGAGCCCTATTAATGTCACTCGGCTGTCTGTCTGTCTGTCTGTCTGTCTGTCTGTCTGTCTGTCCGTCTGTCCACCGGTCACAGGTCTCTAGCTCGCAGACGAAATGAGTTACAAACCTGAAATTTTGGTATTTAGTGTAAAACGTTAACCCAAAATCAAATATTGAATTAGAAATTGAATTAAATTATTTTTGGGGGGGGGCTCCTATACATGAAAAAGGAGCCGGAAAAAAAAATTTTTTTCTTTACCCTAGCTTGTGGGGTATCATTGTTTAGAGCTCATTAAGTAGAGTACAAATATATATTTTTTTAATTTTTATCTCAAAAAATAAGGGAATGGGAGGCCATCAAAGTTGTCAGTTTTAGACCATTTTTGTGACGGGGGCTATCTCAAAAACTAAACTAGTTGGGAACATGATATTTCAGTATATTATGTACTATATGCTCTATTTAAACAACAAATACTGAAAACAACGATTTATTAAATAGTTTATTTAAGCTGTGACCAAAATAAACGAACATTTTTTTGGGTTTTTCTTTCACGGTTTGTTGCGATGTCTAGCTCGGAAATTAAATATTTCTTAGACCCAAAATATTATATTGTTCATAATTATGTACGGAACCCTGAAAGAGCGAGGCCCGACTCGCACTTGGCTGATTTTTAGTAGTTATTTTTAGTAGTTACTTAATTTTAAGTAAACTTAATTTTTAGTAGTTACTCTTCTGCAATTTAACACAATTCACAATGTTTAACGCGTTTGTACAGTTACACACATCTACTGTAAGGAGGTCGCACGAATTTCCCGCCATGGCTCAAAAATACCAGAACCCAGTTCGCCTGTACTATAATGTAGAAAAAATTATTTTATAACATTACTTTGCAATAATTTCCTAACGAAGTAGTGTTATAATGAATTTTTTTATTTTTTTTTTTTAAATATTATAGATGTATGTGAATAAAGTAGTCCAATATATGACACATTTTGATTTCATATTCGGGATTTTAAGATATGAGAGTAGATAAAATCTTTAACTATAGTACCTACCTACCTAGTTAACGGTATAAAATTTTCGAACCATTTATACAGTAAGGTGGGTATGGGTATACATACATACATACATACCTAATTAAAAAAGTAAGTAACTTATTATTATGTCATATTATTATGTTATACATATATATGTCTATCTAGGACTCGAAGAACAAAAACATTAACTAAATTAATAAATAGATAATTTTAAACCCTCTCGTCTTGAGGGTAAGTTATTTTCTTTTAAATGTTACCATTAATATCTAACATATTGTACCTACCTAACTTTAAAGGAATTAACTCGATCTTTAATTAAAACCTCTTCCTGACAATTTTTTATTGAAATTACAGTACCTACTTATAACTTTTTATTGAAACTACCTAGGTAGTTCTATCTATATTATAGTAGTGCCTATCTAGGTAGATACATACTAAGTTTTCTGAAATAAAATTCATTTGATAAGTACCTACTCAATCTATAGGGTTTTCTTACTGGTTATCGTCCATTTAGTGGAGTTACTGAGTTTGAGAGGGTGAAAATATATGTTCTATAAAAAAAATTAAACAAAAACTTGTTAAAATATACTTCTAGTATAGTCTATTTTCATTGCATGTTAGTATTTTTTTAGTCAGATAACTAGTTTTTTTTTAATCCTAACAAAAAGCTCAAAATGCCAATTTCACCGGTTATCGTCCACTAAATCTAGTTATCGTCCACCCTTGTACCTGTTATCCGTCCACTGATTTCTATGAGAAATTTACTATGAAAAAGTATGCATGTAATGAGTAAGTAATTGAATATGTAATAATAACACCACTATAATATGTATTTAATATCTATACCAATTAAAATTAACTTCCTGTCCGTCTTTACGAAATATATGGGTTTTTATTAGTGAACTTATGTTTACTTATACATTATTAAAAAGCCACATAACCGTTTATAAAAAAATTGTTTTCTGTTTTTCGTCTATTCG
Organism: Melanargia galathea; assembly: GCA_920104075.1. Classification (NCBI taxonomy): domain Eukaryota; kingdom Metazoa; phylum Arthropoda; class Insecta; order Lepidoptera; family Nymphalidae; genus Melanargia; species Melanargia galathea. Next base: position 6,879,915 of record OV049862.1, on the reverse strand, counting down.
TAATATGTACTTACTTTTCAAAACGGCTGAACCTATTTTGACAGAACTTTCACAGGGTGATAAAGAACTTTATACAAAGTGATGTGGTCTTTCTACGCATACGCAATAGCGGTCAACTGCTTGTTTTAAAATAAAACAGATAAACAAACTATTGCCTTGTTAACGTGGTTTATAGAGTCTACAATATGACATAATATCTTTACCAACTTTGCGCCTATCTATCTTGCATCGTCTTTTACCACATCGCACTTACATTATATAAAAGTAGGTACATATAATTTTGCAGCCTCCCTGGCATGGCGCAGAGGTAAGTCTTATTAGTGGAAGGTCCTCTACTTGATTCTCGGCAGACCAATTTGGTAAATTCAATTTAATAATTTCAAAATTGTCTCTAGTCTAGTATGCCTTACTTCCAAGTCATTTAGCATTTAAGGGTACGGATTTTGCTGTACCTCTTTCAGGTTATCCCGCATCCATCTTAGACTGCATCGTCACTTAACATCAGATGAGATCGCAGTCAAGGACTAACTTGTAGATGAATAAAAAATAAATTATAGATATGAGTAATAATCAAAATTCGCCTAAATAATAACATAATATTAAAAAATATGTGTTTTTCATACAGTTTAAAATATAGGTGGACGGATAACCGGTGCACTTCAGATTCTCTATTTTAAATTTCGTCCACAAATTATAATGATCGACAATACTATCTTAACTTATAAATATATCAAAGTTCCAAGGAGAAACACATAAAATATAAGATAATTCTTTTGTCAAACAAGTTTAATTATTTATATTTTTACTAAATCTATTTTTTTTTATAATAATAGCTTGGTGGTCGAAACTTAGAATATTTATTCAGTGCAAATTTAGATATCGTCCACGCGTGATTTTGAAGACCCATAGTTTTATATACAATGAGAAAAAAGTGGACGAAGACTAGTCACTAACTAGTGTATGTGTATAGGATTCGAATTAATAAACTTAATTCCAATTTTGTGCACACCTCGATTGATAGCAAGACTACCTAAAATTAAGACGCTAAACCTGTGTTTGACCGCCCGGACGATAACAGGTTTTCTTAAGAAAATAGTGAACTAGTTGTCGTCCACCCCTTTTATTTGTATTCTAATGTAATCAAAAGTAAAAAAACACGTTCACAGTATTTTATGAAACATAAGTAAGTGCTACAAAGAAGAATCAAACTAAATCTTATAGTAAAATGATTAATTACTTCCCGTGATAGTTGAAGCATGCCACTAATTTTTTTGCTCCACACGGCTCATTTTCATTCCTTAATTGCATACTCAAAATTCGATCGCTTTGTTTTCAAAGACACTTAAGTGAAATAGACTTTTTTCTTTCTCTGTGTCTTGATAAGACATTCAAGTTGGCATAGAGACGCATTATTTTTATGTAAGTCTTATAATGTTTCTATTTTTAAGCGTTTCTTAAGAGTGATCCGCTCGGTGGACGATAACAGGTGCGTGTCCGGAAACCGGTGTTCCTACCCTACTATCTATACTAATCTATACTAATAAATAAAATTGAAGTGTCTGTCTGTAATATCGAAATAACTACCTTATATTAAGCTCATATGGTTATTTGAACGCTACCATAACCGAATCACAGGTTTTTAAAATTTTTGTCTGTCTGTCTGTCTGTCTGTCTGTCTGTTTGAACGGGCTAATCTTCGGAACGGCTGAACCGATTTTGACGGGACCTTCACATACAAGTAGATAATTAACCAGGGAGTAACATAGGCTACTTTTTTAACCGACTTTCAAAAAAGGAGGAGTTGTGTTTATCTACCTATGTACACCGATATCTCCGAGATTTCTAAACCGATTTGCGTATTTTTTTTTTAATCGATAGAGAAACATTGCGACCCTGTTCTATAAAATATTTGGATTCCAACTCCTCAATCCTGATGCTGTAGGGGACCTAATCCCCAAAACTAATGGGTTTTAGAAACTTTCGGTTATTTAAATTGATATTGGGGGTACCAATTAAAGACTTTATCGTTGAATGAGCTCGAGTAGGTACATACCAACTCCTCAACCCTGATGCTGTAAGGAATTGTATTCCGAAATCGTGGGGATCCCACGGGATTTTTCCGTTTTGGGGACGATAAGCTATAAGGGGGAAGCTATAAGACAAGGGGGGAATAAGATTGTTTCTAAAGATAAGCTACTTTTTGTTCTGGAAAATCAAAAGTTCCCACGGGATTTTTAAAAACCTAAATCCACACGGGCGAAGCCGTGGGCATCATCTAGTATTATTATAAGTCGGTAGCTCCTTCAGAAAATTACAGTTCTGGTAGGTACCTATATTGTACCTACCTATCTCCTAAATAGATTAAATTATCTCCTAAATAGATAAATGAATCACAATTATATTATTTAAAATACCAAGTAAGTATTTACCTACCTACGTAGCTACAGTTTTTTACGTAGGCAGTTATTTTCTTATGTAGGTATCTATCTAGGTAGATCGACGTGGAATCACATCCCCTGACAACAACCGATTCTCTAGGCCGCGAAAAATTCCCTCCACTCATTTATCATTCCAGATTCAAATTAAGAGCAATGCAAAAAAAATAGGTAGGTTTTAAAAAATGAAAATCTCAACACCTCCGCACAAATGAAAACCACTAGCGACAACGCATCGAGTCATTCAATAATTGCTGGTGTTAAATAAAAACCGAGCATCAAACACTCTGGGCGTCCTAATTGGCGCGAGGTGTCACTAATGACAACCGCGAGAGGCGCGAGTGTCGCTGCAAATTAATAATTATTGCGCCTGGCAACACTGAGGTGACGCCTCGCAATATGGCCGCCGAGCATTGTTGGCGGGAATCGTCAGTTTAATTTTCAATTATTAATTTGTTACGTTACGGCATGTTTTTTGAGGTGAACATAAAATATTAAAATTGAAACTAACAAGCGGGAGTTGCATCGTACATTTTTTTATTTTTTATTCATCGCTTATAGGTTCCTGAGTAATTAATATCTCTTGTGATTTTTACGTTGCGGGAACACAGTTACCATTTCTGTTTTTTTTAAGATAATAACGGATTTCAATGCTCATATTTTTTATACATACCTACCTAAGTAGTAGGTAGGTAGGTAGATACTTCATGTAAAACTGCGCAGCTATCAACTGTGTATCAACTGTCTATGTCAATTATAACTTCTTATTAGATACCTCTACTTGAAATAACTTTATGAGACGTTTCTCCATACGGGTTACTGGACAACTCGACCGCAATAAAATCGACCGAATGGTCGAGTTGTCCACATTCAATTTTATTAATATTTTTTGATGGTCAACTCGACCGCACGTACAAAGTACAGTCATTTACAGTAGCAGATAGGTTGGGTTGAGGTATAAAAGTACAGTACAGGTATAAAAAGAAAGAGATAGCAAATCTCATTTTCGTTTAGAGACGTACCTATTATTATCTCTTGTATTCAGGAGAAAGAGACGGCTATTGGTGACATTTAAAAAAATTACCTCGTGGGAGCGCCGTATTACCCAACGTGTTTTAGTTGTTTAAAACTGTCACTTGGTTGGTGACGTGCATGTAGGTGCTACTGTGAGTTTAGTTTTATTTGTTATGAAAATCATTCATAACAAAAAAAATCCTGATGTGTGATTTTCTCTTAAGGTGACCTGTTTGATATTATAGATAATAAGAGGTCAAAAGCTACTAATAATTTGTTTTGTTTGTTGATATAAGTGGTATTTTTTTAAACTGACTGACTGACTGACTGACTGAAACAATCCATGAAAATAGAAATTGTTAAGGTTTCAATATTGACAGCAATTATACAAATCTGTGATTTTATAAATAAGACTTATTTTTTTATAGAGTAAAATATTTAGGTTTGTACGTTATATTATGATGTTTTTGATGACTTACATACAGTATTGCGAAATTTTATACATATACATATATATAAATACTTTTATTTCATATTTATAACCTTTTTAAATTTTGTGATGTTAATTTTTACTGATGCTACTTATAATTTGTTTCAAAGAATACCTAAATTTTGCTCTTTCAAAAAATACCATTTATTCATAATATCTTGATAATAATTAATAAAACGCTGATAAATTATAAGTAATTTCATATAAGAGTTAATCAAAATATTTGATACGTGAAACACTTTTTGTATTCGACTGTACATAAACAACTCAGTATTGTGCTATTGGCCGAGTTGACCATCAAAAAATTGGATGTGGACAACTCGACCATTCGGTCGATTTTATTGCGGTCGAGTTGTCCAGTAACCCCTCCATACAAAGATAGGTAGGTAACTAATTATTGGCATATACCTACTATTCACTTATTATATTCTAGTAGAATAATAGATTAGATCTTTTTTAGATAAAGACTTAATAGTATATATATATATATATATATATATATATATATATATAGTAGAATACCTACCTACTAGGTATTATTTGTAATACTACTTGTATTTTTAATAAGTAGGTAGGCACTAGGTACCTATATCACTATCTACAGGTCTACATAATATGTATGTACAAAAAAAGGCCATAGTTGTGTCCATTGAGACATAGCAATGTACTTATGCACGTATGTACGAAAAAGCAGGCTGCAGGGCTAATTATAAAATAAATACATTTATGGCGCCTATATCTAGGTAGGTATAAGCTGGAAAACGGACATAGGTAGGTAGTTAGGTGGCTCGCTGTAAGGTATTGCATCGTACGTCTCAAGACGGAATCTGAGGCCATGCATGATAATGAAAGGCCAATATTGGGCTCAGGACTGGACACAAACAAGACCGCACACGGAAGAGCTATCATCTCTCCTTGTGGGGTGTAAGGTGTTACTCCCCCACGTCTTATATCTGTACTGTATCTGTCTGTGCGAATGTACAGAGGTGTTGAAATAATAAAATATAGGCATATACCTATAGCAATATTCGTCAATTCGAAAGATACTACCTACTAAATACTAACTTATCTTAATAGGATTATAGGATAACTAGGTAGGTAGGTATACTACTTATTGCTTATTACAAACTCTGGTAGGTGCTGGTAGGTACTTACAAAGAATTTGGAATAATACAAAGAAAAGAAAAAAGAAAGGTAAATAGGTATCTACTTACTTATATTATTATGTAGGTATATATTATTTTTGAAAAATCCTGATCAAATAAATATGCTTTACACACAAATAATTTAATTTCATTTGATTTAATCAATTTCCTTGAATTCCCCGCACTACCTGAGTTCAACTATATTGTCCCATTAGTTCAACTTTAAAAAAAACTAGATGCAGTTGAACTAATGGGACAAAAAAGTCTCAGTAGTTCAACGGTTGAACTACTCAGTTGAACTAGTGGGAACTACTCATTTTATTTTATTGAGGCGCAAATATGAAAATATAGAAAATAATTTCATATTTGTGCCTTTTGGGGTGGAGACCATGGGTTCGTGGGGCGAGGATGCTAGGTCCTTTTTTAAGGACCTATCATCCCGTCTCGTGGAGTCCACGGGTGACCGGAGGGCTGGCAGTTACCTCGGTCAGCATATTAGTCTGGCCATTCAACGAGGTAACGCAGCCAGCGTTCTGGGCACCTTGCCTCGTTACAGTGATTTGGATGTTTTATTTGATTTTTAATTTTTATTTTTTATTTTTAAGTATTTAGAGATAATATTAGATAGTTAAGTACCTAGTCGATAATTTTACCGAGGTTTAAGAGGCACCCATCCATTTACCGTCTTCAATTAACACTGCATAGCTCAAGCATAGGTAAACAACTCTTTTAATTATTTAACATGAACTGTTGCCCGCGACTTCGTCCGCGTAGATTCATATATCTCATACACGAGTTGCTGGCAGCCGCTGGATACAATCGGTACAAGATCGTGTTATGTTATGTTAAGTTACTAGTCCAGAAGAAAGAACACCTATGTATGTCCAGCTGTTGAGGAGGACGACTAGGTGTACCTAATAGATATAATTTAGTTACTTGCATGGCTAGTCTAGGCAGGTATATGATTATATATACCTAACAGAAATCTTGTTAAGATTCCGCATATTATTCTGTTGGAAAAAAAAATGGAAAAAAGTTTTTGCAATCTTCATTTTAATACTCTGTCCGTCACACTTGAATAGGCCTGCTGCCTACATACATTATCTGTGTCCAGGGGGCGCGAGCGACCCGCAGGGGGGTGGGGGGTGGGAGGCTCTTCCGGCCGCTGTCTCCGACTCATCAAGCCTATCTTGGAAGGCCGCAAATTAAATAGTAACGTCCAGGTCTGCGTAAATGTATATCTTATGTATAGCTACCTACCTATGTACCTACCTACAGGTTGATATTTGTTGATAATGAAATTGTTACGATTCTATCAAAGTTACCTACCTTATTGGAAGTAAACTGGAGTGAAAAGAATTTTGAAATTCATTTTCGAATAGGTGCTTTATATTCAAAATTCAAATCATGATACAATTTAAAATTTAAATATTAAAAACCTATTCGTTACAATGAAAGAATCTGTCGCCTAAGAGGATTTTCGCTTTTAAAAATCTGATTGGAAATCTTTGATTTCCCAGGTTATGTCTGTTTTTAAGTTGATTATGTCTGTCTTCGGGACGCAAACTACCTCTGTGCCAAAGTTCGTCAAAATCGGTTTAGTAGTTGGGCGGTAAAAATGTATTAGCTTACCTACGATTGTCTAACTATCTATTGTCTCTAATGTCAACAGTTTTAGCTCGTTCTCAGAATCGGTTCAGCCTTTCCGAACATAGATAGGTACCTAGATAGATATAATAGGTATATAGATAGAATACATAGATAGGTATAGTTACCTACCTATTGACCGACAAAAATTAAAAAAAAACGTACCTACCTACTTACCTATGGTTGGATTAAGTACCTACGAGTTATGATATCTATCGTTCAAAATAAATCCCACGAGTTTAATAAAAGGCAGTTATTTCTAAGTCACAGACGTCGACAGTTTTTATTAATTAGTTTAGGGCTCTTAATTAATGTCCAAATGACGTACGGATTCTTTCCGAATCAACAAAATTAATACCTAAATCTGTAAATAAACATCAGAAACACACCCGTTTAATAAACATTCCTAAAGAGTAGGTACCTGAATAATCATTTACATTTACAGACGTCATGATGATTTGATCACACACTGTCTTGATGTTAATGAACTTTCGTTCTATTGTCATTCTATAATTATTCTGTATTTGTTCTTGCTTCGGAGCTGTTACAATAATAATAATTTCTTTATTAAATTAAATATTCTCATATTGAGACAAAAATAACAGCTAGTTTGAACTTAAAAAGGTATCTACCTACCTACCTATAAAATTCATATATTAAGTATATAATAATATGATTTCATTTAATAAAACACAAAATTAAGGATTTGATACATAAAGACAGCGTCTTATAAAATATTGCCTATCTACTTAGTGAATTAATTTGCATTATAAATTAGTCACTAACTTTGTATGTAAATGTTCGCTATAAGTTAGATACTATATTAAGTAGGTAGGTACCTACACGAGTGTTACAATATAACTTTAGTTAGACATTTGTAAGTTCACCACAACAACTTTCACAAAATCACTGGAAACCGACTATAAACAATGTCCACAAACAAAGTTACGGTTTAACACATTACTAGGTACCGCGACTACTTAGTTTACAGGTGTGGATATACATATACCTACACATGTATAGTTTGTATAGGTGAGTCAGCAGCCAGCACTCAGCTGGCAAGAGATATCTCCGGAACCCAACACGCCTCCGTCACACGGCAGTGCGCGCGCACCGCATGCAGGTATAGTAGGTATACAAGAGAACTGCAATACTATCGAAATTTCCGCGAGGAAAAGACGTTTTCCGCGACTAAACGTGCGAGCGACGCGCTCCCAGTGCCCAGACTAAACGCGGGCCGTGAAAAAGCACCGCCACAACGCCGGCCGACAATGGAAAGCGGTAAAGAATCATAATAATAACAATGACAACAATATGAGATGCTATAATAAAGAGCCGCGGCATTGTGCCAGGCTCGGCGCTGGTTCGAAGGGTCGCGGGGATCGATACCCGGCGGATTGTCTGCGGATGCCGTGCGTGAGCCTTTGTCGGCCGGCCTCGCGGCCGCGGCACACGCGGCGCCCTCCCAGCGGCCATTCATATCGGCGTCGCGCCCGCTAATCAGCTCCTATTCTTCGCTACGATCCTAGTACTAACGTCGTCTAGCTAGGACCCGACCTAGGTTACGTCACAGACGGGACTGGTTCAGTTCGTCGCTCTAGGCACTTTGATTAGCTATAACCAGTATCATTTACAGAATCAATTAACATGATATCATGGCTTATCAGTTAGTTCAAATTCAGAATATACCTATAACTAAAAAAATCTAGTAAGTTTATGTTTCATGTTAGAACTCTACTAGCTGAAAATACGCCTTAAGTACTTCTTTATAATACACGGGTCTAAAGGATTTCATTATGGTCTAGGTTACTCGGCTGTAGATCATGAGGTCGTGGGTTCGATTCCTGAGCCAATAAAGAAAGTGATTGGGTTTTTCTATCAAGAAATTGGAGTTGGATAGTTTGCGGTGTTAAGATTCACCTCCGTACCTCGCAGAGCACTTAAAGATATCGTTCCTGCGTATGATCTCTCTCCAGTCATGACGCATTGGTGTTCCATCGAACTATGAAAGTGAAGGAATAAAAAATGCAACTGTATTGACTAGTTGGATGCCGTACCTACTATGCATAAAGAATTCTACACATAAATTCCCGATTACTACCTACTTACTTAGATGTAATTTACACAAGTGTAAATTAAATAATTTAAAAAAAACCCCGACATTCGCTATTTTTTGGCGGCGGCCATCTTGGATTTGCAATAGTGCTATTTTACTAGTCAAGCCCTTTCATTTGATACCCATATTAAGGAAATTGTGAAAAAATATGTAATCCGCCATTTTGTAGCGGCGGCCATCTTGGATCGATTTTCACCAAACATAGCTAACAACACTCTCGACTAATTCACCTTTCAAATAAAAAAACCGCATTCAAATCGGTCCACCCGTTTGAGCGCTACAGGGGAACAGACAGACACACACACACACACACACAGACACGTCAAACCTATAACACCCCGTCGTTTTTGCGGCGGTGGTTAAAAATAAGATACAAATAAACGAAGGAATCCAATAAGACATCCGTAATTCGGAGCGGATTTCGCTACATAGACTGGGAGTAGGTTAGCGATTTTTTTGATCTAGATATCGTTGATAGGTATGAAGTAGGTAGGTACATGATACATACTATCTAAAATCGATTAGTACAAAGAGTCCTATAACTGAAAAAAAAAACATTTAAAAAAAGGTTTCATAGAAAGCCTTCGCATAATCATCGTCAAGCGCAAGCCTATATCTTGCAATAAAAAAAATGTTCAACATAGCAATTCTTGAAAAAAACCGGCGATCGGCCGTTATCATTATATTAGTTCAGGATACATACATATATCTGAACCTACACAAGCGCGGGCCATATTGAAAGCGAAGTGAAACGGACCTCGTTTCGTTTCGCTTCGCTCATGTCGCTAGACTATGAGAGCTCGCAAGTTTGCATCGCTAGCTTCGTAGTTCGCTGTGTGAACCAAAATATGAAGAGACGTCATGAGCGAAGCGAAACGAACCTCGTTTCGTTTCGCTTCGCTCATGTCGCTAGACTATGAGAGCTCGCAAGTTTGCATCGCTAGCTTCGTAATTCGCTGTGTGAACCAAAATATGAAGAGACGTCATGAGCGAAGCGAAACGAACCTCGTTTCGTTTCGCTTCGCACCCAATGTTGCCTGCACTTCAGACAATTTTCTACATAAAATGAGAAATTCCAATGGAACGCCCAAGTGAAAATGCTCACTAGCTCCTAGATGTGGAGGTGTGAAGGCGGCGTGCTTGATGATAAAACATCGACTTTAATGTAATAATCCGACGATCGGCCGTTATCATTAGTTCGATCCAGCGCACCGCCCGCCGCTTCGCAGATTGCCTTTGTGCACTCTCTTATTATGGATATTACCTCCATTTCTGTTCCATCTTTATATTTATCTACCCCTGATAGTTACTTAAACCTCTCCAGTTCAAAGGTTACAGACGGATTCAATGTTTTGAAGTTTCACTTGTAGAAAAAAAGTTACGTGAAAATTGTAGTTTTTCCTTGTTCACCCATTTCGTTTTTCATTGGTGCCATCATGCTACTATCCGTATCAATATTTAAAGTCATCCGCGCAAAGTCCGAGCAAGTCAGTTTATTGATATCTAAGTACCTACTTAAACTAGCAGATGCCGGCGATTTAGGTTTATAAAAATCCTGTGGGGACTCTTTGATTTTCCGGGATCAAAAGTCACTCTACAGGTCTTTAATTATATCCATGCAACTCGCTTCGCTATTGTGAAACCACCTACGATATTTCAATTTTCGCACATCTAATCCACTCCTCGCCTAGTCGGTGTGAAACTACTCGGGTCGTATTTTGATGTTGAATAGCTTGAAGAATTGGACTATTAAGTGCAAAAATAGTTTTTCAAATCCACTGGTATTTCCAGATATTAGCGCGTTCAAATAAACAAACAAATTCGTCCACTTTATTTATATTAGTATAGATATAGCCATATCCAGGCTAAGATTGGTCGGCGGCGCGGGCGCACGGAGCCCCTGCGGCGCGCGTCCATCACCCGATGCTCCGCAATTAAACTTCATATCTGTAATCCAATTATGTAACTGCATCGATTGTCTTTGATCAGCTATCGACAGGGAAGTCATAATTTCATTATGGCCTACACCTGTTGGCGTTATAGATATAATTGCGTGACAAATCGATAAAAAAGATGAGTTATGTATGACACAACTAATATGACCTTATATGCTCTCCAAACAAAGCGTTTAAATTTGCGCTAGGAGTCCTTGGAGTAGGTACTTTCATCTACAAAGTGGACACGGGATCGGCTGTCGCTCACAGCACGAGTATGAAGGCGGACATTTGTAATCCTGCAGGTAATATGCTTTCAAGGGGGTATTTCCCCTTGGTTTCCGAGGAGGGTCTGTCTCGGCAGGCGCCGCAGACTGGGTAGCGCGAATGCGAATGGTCGCCTAGCCACCAGGCAATGCATGAAACACCGTGGGGTTTTAGTCGGTTAAAGTTCGATTTAAATACCGTGCCTCCCCAAGTGTGGTGGTAGTCTAAATTTTCAGACGGGTAAGTGGAGTGCAACCAGCGATTTGTTGAACCTACGACCTTCCTATTTTCAGCCTTCCCTTTGAACCATTGAGCTACTGTTTTTAGAGGCTTTTATAGGTTTAGAATATAATAAACTTTTACACGTACTTTTGAACCGTCAATTGAATCTACCACTGGTTCGGAATGCCGTTCCTACCGAGAAGAACGAACAAGAAACTCGGCTCTCAAGAAACTCGACTCGGTTTCCGTCGTCATCGTATAGGTATAATATGAATTTGTCGTTACGTTCGTGGCAAAGCAGTCGTGGGTCACTTCAGTGTTGTGTGTCGTTTCCACTCCTCTCGTGACAACTGTCAAAACATTGTGCACTCATGCAAACCTCCATGACAAATGATGACGATTAATGATGAAAATGGAACCGAAGATCTTTGGCGTTTCTATCAGGCACTTAATATTATGTTCCACTAATGATGCTGCCCAAATTGCCCGAACTATACAAAAATCAAAGAATAAGAGAAGTCAACCCCGAAGCGCTCACAAGCGCGCCACATAGAAACCAAAGATTCTTATTTTAATATTAACCAATTTAACTCAATGAAATTTTGTTGACACGCTCTTAAAACTAATATATTTTGTACCTCTGGTTTTTCAGATGTCCATAAAAATATCGATTTGTATAGAGAGCTCTAGGAAGAAACTTTCCTAAAGTTACATGGTAGGTACTTAATCAATTACGACGACGTGTTGAATCTGAATTCATAAGGGCAGTTAATTTTGATCGGCTAAAGATAAAAGTATTAAAAGTTATAGACGAAACGATTTGAAAGGTAAACAAGAAATATTTTAAAATCTTAATCCGTTACTTAAATAAACAGTTTACGCAATTTTTTCTTTATTAATGAGCTAAATGCCTCCGCAATCCCATCTGTGCAACATTGTCCCAACAAATTCTCGGATCAAGCAACAATAGAACTGACATGTAGATAGGTACGTTCAAATACGTGAGGAACATGTTAATGATGAGAAGTTCGAATTTTGAAATGTAACCGTTAATTTGAGACGCCATTTTTAATTAAAGGCGATGACTAAGTGCAGGGATCCATCACAGTCGGCACTCGATGCCGAACTATTATTAATTATTATTTTGATCGATCACGCTCCGTCTTATTTTATTAAAAAGATTCGATGTTAATTTACCTTTTTTCTTTTCTTTTTTGTGGCGCGATCATTAATTGTGCAGTTTCAAATTGTGTGTAAATTAATGACGGAGAAGCGTTTAGCGATTAGAATGCGTGGTGATCGGAGTACTGACGAGTTGAATCAAATCGTTAGATTATATTAAGGATTATATTGGTTCGAGCCTCAAAGAAAAAAAAACAATTAATGGGGCATTATTCAGATGGGTAGGTATAGAAGGAATTGAGGATGCGAAAAATCTTTAAACAGGTAAAATTATTGAAGTCGCAAGCTTTATAATTAATATAGACTAGCTGATTGATGCACGCGATTTATTTTGAGTGGATTTAGGTTTCAAAAACCCCGTGGAAATTCTTTGATTTTTCCAAGATACAAAGTAGCAAAGATCCCCCCTTGTGTGATCTCCACCTGCCTGTGAATATCCCGTCAAAATCGGTTCATCCGTGCTGAAGAATAAGGTTGGGCAGACAGACAGACATAAACAAAAACGCGTTTTGGTTATGCTTTCCTTTGAATAATCATATTTTTGTGAGCTTAAAAAGTCACAGACACACAAGTGAAGTTTTGTACATTATTCGAGTATCTATACCTACCTCCTCGATATTTAGCTGCCATCATTTCATCGACTATCATCTGCGTACAAAATACTGTTCAAGATACCGTCTCTTGTACAATGCTGAGGGTAGTGACTCCTTTTTATTAATCACACGAGCGGATACCCGCGACTTCGTTCGCGTGGATAATATTGATTTTGATAATCCCGAGGGAATCATTTTGTTTTTCCTAAGCTCCTTTGACCTTATACCTTGCTAAAAACTATTAAAAGTTCACTGGCGGATGTTTAGGTAGATCAAAATGTAAACATCCGCCACTGAAAGTCCCATCAAAATCGGTCCAGCCTTTCAGAGATTAGCCAGTATTCTTTAAAGTATCTACTTTCTAACAAAAAAAGAATGAATGAAATCGGACCACCCATTAACAAATTACAGCTAAGTACACATTTTGACTTTCATCCCCTCTCCCAAGGGAACCGTGCTGAATTTCGGGATAAAAAGTATCCTATATGTTAGTCCATAGTATGTACTTAAACCATGCCGAGTTTCACTTCAATCCATTCAGTAGTTTTTAAGTGATGCGCGCACAAACATACAGACAAACAGACAAACAGATAAACAGACAAACAGACAAACCGACAAACAGACAAACAGACAAACAGACAAAAATTTCAAAAATAGCTGTTTTACGTTCTATTACTTATCTCTAACATCCCCCAGTTATTATTTTGCAAAAATCTTCAATGTACAGATACGGCAATTCTACGATTTTATTATATTATTTATTTATTTATTTATTATTTATTTATTATTTATTATATGTATAGATGTATGTATGTATAGATAATATTACCAACCCCTAAGGTTGGTAAATGCAATGGTTTTCCACAGATTAATGATTAGTATTTACGATAGGGTTTTCTTGGGAGATAAGTAGCTACCTAATAATGCAGTGAATTCTGAGATCCTTCTGCAATATACCTACTCACTAGTCATGACGAAAATATAAAAGTTATGTTCACATTATCGATTCGAATTACATATAGGCTATGGCTATGTAAGCTAACAAGATATATCCATCAGGTTATAAAAATATCCAGGTAAGTATATTAATTTTTAGGGCATTTTATTTTTTATTTTTTAGGCAGGTTATTTTTTAGGGCAACTAATGAAGGTGTTAAAATCATATAGTTATATTTTTCAAACAGAATGTGACTGATTTTATTATTATCAATGTTAAAAAAACAGATAAGTCCTACAGTAGGTAGATATCCCCAAACGCAGGTAATTTCCTCTCGCATTGCTGCTCACGCGATTGGTATTAGTATTTTCTGGCGAAATTAGAAATGAGTTTATCCCCGAGCGAGTACCTAATTCGTTCCCGTCCGTGAAGGAACATTATCCTTGCCCAACAACTTTTCGCAGAAATCAATAATCCTCAGCTTTTTTAAAGATACAGTTTCTTCAAACAAACACGGTTTCCATCCCCGTCCCGGCGGAGTCAAAGAGGCCGCGGATTAGCCAAATATTTTTTTGTTTGAGCAAAATTCGAAACTTTCGATTAGACGAGAGATTTGGCGCGTTATATTTTCGGAGTTTCGTCGAACAATGGGCTTCCGGGGATCGCTGAGGTATTGCGTTAGGATAAACCCAGATCAGGTTCTAGGGAATTATATGTCAACCGGTTTTAGAATTATCCGAGGTTTCCAAGTACTGTTAAGGTCTTGTCGCTATACCTACGTAAAAAGTTATAGGTACCTAGTCGTTAGATCCATTACAGGAATATGTTTAATACTTGCAAGATACCTATGATTTAAAGAAAAAGTTTTATTGGACCCGAGTTATCACCAATCTAGAGATTCCGAAATGTTTCAATTAATATTTGCGGAGAGCATAATTTTCGGTAGGCTTCGAACAAATCTAGTGGAATTCTGCTTTTTTTGTCCTTACCTAGAAACTCCAACATAGGGGTTCTTAATGTCGTGTACACTACGCGACAATCACCCTGGCTCAGATGTATCGCATCAGACATATTATGTATAGTTACAATAGTCATGGTCCGATTTCGCTCAACATCGTGCCCTTTGATTTTTGTCCCTATCTTTTAATCGTTTCTATCATCATTGTAGAGCGACGCGGACTTGTCTGGAGACACGTGTCCCGGGACGCTTGTTCCCTAGTGAACCCACGGCATTACCGGACATTGTCCGTACCTGACGCACGGAAAACTGCGCATGAACAGCGACTGCGCATATTATGGCTCTTACCCGTTGTCCTAGGTGCACGACAAATGTGACGCGACGCGATATGATTCCATAGAAAATGACAAACTTCTCAAATGACATGAATGTACGCGACGACATAAGCCACGTGAAGCCTCAGCTACTGTTATTTTCGCGTCGCGTCGTAATAGGTAGGTATGTCGCGTTCTTGCTTTTGTCGTTGACCTAGTAGGTACAATGGCTTTACAAATATTATAAATACTAGGCACAGTTCGATAACCAATAAGTAACACCTACGTGATGTCAGCACATTTGTGGAGCGATCGCGGTGTGATACTGACGACGTATCGATCCTATCGGCGTGACTCCGCGGTATTGTAATTCGAACTGTCCGGCTCGCGGAGGGAACGCCGGTTCATATCTAACATGTCATTATTTGCTTTATTTTTGAAGATGGTCCCGATAGCGGCCGCAGAAACGGAAAGTCCGGCGTTAAAATAAAAGATGCCGCACCGTCTGCTACAGAGTAAAGGGCCGTTGACCACCGTAACAACTCGAGATCAGCCTGGATTGGTGTCCTATATTTTTCTCATCTTTACAATTTCCAGGTATACTTTAATAATAATTAGTATGACAAATAGATTGTGGGGTTTAGGTACATTTACCGACCCGAAGAGACCCTAAGGAGAAGCTTAATCTGGGCATTCACGGTAAACATGACTCCGATCGACTGAAGTCAGATGTAGACTCACGGGCCACGGCTTCCCTCCAGAACTCAAATTCTTCGAGTTGAATGAACGCAAATAGATGTGTTTGCACTTAAGAATAAATAGAAATTAATTTGAAGGATTTTGGGGGCACAGAAAATCGGGCGTTTAAGTTTGACTTGAAGATTTGCAAAACATCAAAAATGACCACAAAGAAAAACAAAATAATTTTTGCTGATTTCGTTGCAAAATAATGTTGTTCATCCTGTAGGTATGCAATCATTGTGTCATGAACCTTCGCAAACTCCTCTGACTCAGGTAGTAATTTCCAGGCGCTCTTATTTCAGTGTTTGACTGAACACTAAATTCCACGGCTTCAAAGGTAGGTATTTCGACGGCGCAACTGAAAGTAACTATTCCCGCTCTAAATCAAAGTGACAGGTAAGCAAATAGAACAAAACACACTCTTCTAGGAAACCCAAAAGTCCTTGTCCATAAATCACTGGACTCCTGACAAATGGATTCTACGGGGTTTTTTTCCCGCCACTCATTTATTAATAGGGGCCAGGGAATGTTTCGGAAAACCAATAAAATGCGCCCCGTCATATACCTGTCCACTGGCAGACAGCGTGGCTTTGTTCCTTCAATCTTTTTTTTTTTTAATTTTGTACCGCCTTGATTCTGTGCGTCATAGTAGACATAACATTATATCTAGATAGCTATACTATACTATAGTTATACTACTATATCCCCGCGTTTTCGCTCGCCTAAGTTAAACACTTAAGTCTGCTCTTCAATATAATATAATAGCGCTTGTGCATAAAATACTTGTTACATTCGATATTTTGTAGAATTTAGATGCATTTTCTATTGTGTAAATTCTATCTGTAGTGGAAGTCTGTTGGCATTTATCAAGTAAATAGGTATTTATACCTAAGGGTAATACGTACATAGATGAATGTAGTTTTATAGAGCTATAGTTTTATAAAATCTCAAGATATTTATTTATTATATATATACATATTATACAAACGTAACTCTCAAATCGACACTATCCACTACGAAATCAATAGAATATTTATCATCTAAGATATATACCATACCTTGTAATCACTTAACCGATTGAATAAGGATATTAACACCAATTCACGATTTAATGACCGTAATTCGAGTGTGTCGGATTTAATAATAGACAGTATAGTCTCGGAATGATTCTTTGAACAAACTTTGATGAAAGAAATTATATGGATATATGTAGATATGTTTAATAGATCGTGTTAATAGAAAGTTAGAGTGTTACTGGAGTTAAATTATTAAAGTAAGTATTAAAAATAAACCTTCTATTTCAAATAAGCCTTTTATTTCAAAGTTTATGTTATAGGTAGGTACCTAAATCAAAGTTTCATAATAAAAAATCTAAGCTCTGAGTGCCTCTCGACAAAGACTTCTTCCAACTCAGCTGCTTGCGGTCCTGAGCTACACTTCCCCAGAATGGACCAGAAGTTTCAGCTCGTTTTCCCGTCTTTACTGCCAGCCTTTACTTTGTTTCGCGTCTCTTACTGCAGGGTACCACTATGGTATTGCACTTCCCTTGGATTTAATTATGATTGCATACTTGAAAACGCCGCAATGTTTTAGAATACCTTTGTGGTACCTGGGCACCTTGCACTTTTCGACTACAACTTTAAGAGCTTCAGATATAAAAACAATCCACGCAGATTATAATTAGCTAGCTACTATTCGAATTCGCCGGAAAAGATAGAAATCCACGTGATCCTTGCTTGTTGATTTGCTTTTACGGTGACTAAGCATTTCCTATTTGAACAGCGAACAACATAACATATTTAAACGCGGTACAAATCGCGCGTTTTCCATTTATGTGAATAGACTCTAAATCTGCATTTTTAAATCGCCATAATTCTGACCTATAAGTGATAATGCTTGTGGAGTTTTAAAAGCCAATTTATGAAATGTTAATAATATTTTTAAAGCGGTGTAATTAAATACCTATAGCCCGGTAACATCAGTCAACCTCCGTTTAAATAATTTTTTTGAACACTTCACACTCGCCGACATCGGGATCAGGGCCGCATGAGATTTGCGACTAACCTATTTTTGTGAATGGACGGTTTTTTGCCCCGCTGTGTATAGGTACGCGCACAATGGGCTCCTTCAAGGTATTTTGCGCGTGTGAAAGAGGATCCATTCTCTCAGTCCTTATGGTGTGTGGACCGAGAAATAATTGTCATTTCCTGCGGCGACCGAATATTGTTATTCGGATTGCGCTGCGCGAGAGTTGTCCCGTGAAAGGATTCGTGACATTTGCCGACGCTTGCGACGGTTATATTTACGCTCATTAAGAGTGCTCCAGGCATGCACGTAATTTTCATTTCTCATTCGGTATAAATTTACGCGGTATTTATGACAAAACAAGGTTTCTTTTGTGCCTACTATCCACTTTCTCCAAAATCATATATTTTATTTATAGACAAGCGGATACCCGTAACTTCGTTAGCGTGAATATTGGTTTATAAAAATCTCGTGGGAATCATTTTGTTTTTCCTAAGCTCCTTTGGGCTCATACCTTGCTAAAAACTGTTAAAAGTTTACTGGCGGATGTTTAGGTAGATCAAATTGTAAACATCCGCCAGTGAAAGTTCCATCAAAATCGATCCAGCCTTTCAGAGATTAGACAATAATCTTTAAAGTATCTCCTTTCTAACCAAAAAAGAATGAATAAAATCGGACCACAGGTTAATGAATTACAGTTAAGTACACATTTTGAGTTTCATCCCCTCTCCCAAGGGAACCGTGCTGAATTTCGGGATAAAAAGTATCCTACTTCGTAGTATGAACATGAATCATGCCAAGTTTCATTTCAATCGATTCAGTAGTTTTTGCGTGATGCGCGCACAAACATACAGACAAACAGACAAGCAGATAAACAGACAAACAGAGAAAAATGTTTAAATTAGTTTTTCTACTTTCTATTACTTATCCCTAACATCCCCCAGTTATTATTTTGCAAAAATCTTAAATGTACAGATAGGTACGGCAAGTCTACGATTTTATTATATGTATAGACTCTCCTATAATAAAGTTCTATCTAATATACATATGTATATTATGTAGAATTCAAATATAGATATATTATATCTATAAAAGATGCCAAAAAAATAAATAATAGCATTGTCCAACCATTGCATCGCAATCCATCGTCTATGAAGAAGCGGGTAATAGCAAAGCGAAAAGCACTAAGGGAAAATAATATATCGTACATTACTACATCCTCATTTACTTCCCCACGCGTTGTATTTTAGCCTAAAGATTCGGATAGACAAAACGCGCGATTTCAGCAACACAACACGACATCAAACTGAACGCGAACTACGACTTGTAATACAAGGATGAATCGCAATGCTGCGTGAATGCCTTCATACTTCATAATTATTATTATCATAGGTCCTTCTAGTTTTGGAAGCCGCGTTAGACACGTAACGCGCGATCGCGGTCGCAGTTCGTCTATTTCTCACGCGACCTCAGACCTTAAAACCTCACCGACATAGGTGCGTCGTTGCGTCCTGCGTTATTAGATACCATTAGATACCTACTTCATACCTATCAACGATATCTAGATCAAAAAAATCCCTAACCTACTCCCAGTCTGTGTAGCGAAATCCGCTCCGAATTACGGATGTCTTATTGGATTCCTTCGTTTATTTGTATCTTATTTTTAACCATCGACGCAAAAACGACGGGGTGTTATAAGTTTGACATGTCTGTGTGTGTGTAGGTATGTGTGTGTTTTTCTGTTCCTCCGCAGCGCTCAAACGGGTGAACCGATTTGGATGCGGTTTTTTTGGTTGAAAGGTGAGTTAATCAGGAGTGTTCTTAGCTATGTTTGATGAAAATCGGTCCAAGATGGCCGCCGCTACGAAATGGCGGATTACATATTTTTTCACAACTCCCTCAATATGGGTATCAAATGAAAGGGCTTGACTAGTACAATAGCACTATTGCAAATCCAAGATGGCCGCCACCAAAAAATAACGAATGTCGGGGGTTTTTAAATTTTTTATTTACACTTGTAGTACCTACCTACATTTTGTATTATGACGCATGCAATCTTTTGTGATAATAACGACGCAATAGACGTATGAACTTTTTTGTTTGCACTTGTTTTGGTTAAAAAAAAATCGCGGCAGCAGCACGCGGCGTAGCTAGGTATAGGCAGTTGGACACCAAGAGTGAGAGATCGTATTTATATCTATGCCATTAACCTCCATCAGGAAACACTCGCGAATGTCATTTGCGATGCACTTTGTCTCGTCTCGCGTTACCTGTCACGGGCACCCATTAGCTGACCTCCCACGTTACAAAGTTACCCCATGAAACTTACCCTCCCGTCTTCGCTAGTGATGCCAGAAGCTGTCTTTCTTACGGGACATTCCGATTTACATTACCCATGTAACTTTAGCCTCCGTCTTTTTGATTTTTGTCCCGCATGTTCTGATTTTTAATTATTAAGGTCTGTTTATTCGTGGACAACTTTACAGGGTAGGAAGATTTATCACAGGGTAGTGATAATCGTAACCAGGAGTCAGGACTCTTAATATAACGTACTCTCCGAAGCACGGAAGACAGGTGAAGGACTAATGACCATCAAAGTCACCCATCCTGTTAAAACTAGGGTTAAAATTATTACTTAGTCAGCACAATCGACTGAAACCTGCTATCGCAATTAGGCGCCCCCTATATGTTATAAAATAATTTATATAAACAAAACGATCGATATACTTAGTGCTATTCACAGTAGGTACTTAATTTTTTACAAATCATTATCTTGATTTTCATGAAAAAAATGGTAGGTAGTCTACTATACATATTTGATACATATAATGATATACCTACTATATACAGTAGGTACTTAGGTAGTATCCTACTTACTAAATAATCAGGTTCTGTTTACAGGTCTTGCTTTCACTTTGTCACATAACTAGCGGACCCGGCAGACGTCGTCCTTTTTTTTTTTTTTTTTTTTCGTGGTGGAAAGCTTTATGGCTACTCCCGTTCTTTGGGCAGAACGGGGGTTATGTGGGACTCCCCCTATGGGTATACCCTAACTAAAACCACCACGGCTGTTCCCTCTTGCTGACTATGCTGGACGCCTGGGGAACCCGTTGTATACGGGCAGACGTCGTCCTGCCCGCTATTAGCGCCACCTACCGGGTCCAATTTTTCTACTTATAAACTTTCCTCTTGAATCACTCTATCTATTAAAAAAAAAAAACCGCATCAAAATCCGTTGCGTAGTTTTAAAGATTTAAGCATACATAGGGACATAGGGATATAGGGACAGAGAAAGCGACTTTGTTTTATACTATGTAGTGATATCGCATTGCATTGTGAGCTTTTAAACTGAATGTTATGTATCCATATGAGCATAGCTCGTTTTCTAGTCCCAATTTCATCCTGTATCTCCCGTATTTTGTATTGACAACAGCAGTCTTGGCAACTCACATCCCATTACCAAACTTTGATTGCAGCCCTAAGTTATCACAACATTGAGTCCATTTTTGAACTGAATTGAGTTTGGGGATTGTTGTAGTAAGTTTGCAAGTGAGTCATGACCCAAAACTTGTCATTTTCTCTGATTACTCGCCTCAAACGTTGGGTAGTTGTCACGGAACGTCGGTTGTTATTAGTAAGTGTCGGTTTCAGATATTTCGATGTGTCGATATTTGGTCCTTATTACTTTAGAGTTTCGGTAATGTAATTCGGTAATTCAGCACATGTTTATTTTAATGAAAGTTCTTATTTTAAAACTCTTCTGCACCTTACCGTATAAAACTTTGAGATGTCATATTACATTTGAACCAATGTAATCTTTTCTCATTCAATACAGGAAAAGTTGAAAATTAAATCATTAATTAAAAATAAGAGCTATAAGTGCGTAGAGTTTTTATAGGTTCGATTAGGTATATATATGAATCAGGTATGTATTTAAATTAGTTATATATAAAGGCTATAATATAATATTAATATCAGGTAACAAAATTAATTAATAAGTAAGCTTACTAGAATACACAAGAAAAAACTAAAATATTTTTTAATTTTTTTATATTTTTTAAAGGATTTATTTGCCTTGAGCAAAATTTTTCATTTTGTAAAGAAACCAAACTCAAGACCAACAATTTCTAAGAACTGCGTTCTACAGTTGAACTGCATATGGGTAGGTAGGTAGGCGTTTAATTTTTGAACGAAATTTAAATTTGTGCTTAATCCGATCTCTTGAACACATCTTGTAACCCGAAGCCGGCAACAGGACACCTGTGTAATCCTTTCATCGTGTACATAATACTCCCTTAATTCCCTTGATACACCATGACATCTAACGCCTTTTGTTGTCTTCGAACCTTTTCATCCTCAATTAAAGACTGTCCATTGTCTTGTGATGGGAGATGACACAGTTTTTACCATATTTTTTTCGCCCTCGGGAGTCACTGTTTTGAATAGTAACATGATTTAGTGTGATGTGTTTTGTTGTTTAGACGATTTATGGTAACGAGGGTGTCAGGTGATTCTATAATAAATAAAATTATGGTTAATAGAGAATATGAAATAGATAAAGGCCGACGTAATTCAAAGAGTGAGTGTACTTATCTTACTTTTAAAATTAGGTCGGTCTATATATTATAATAAAGACCGACCTAATTTTAAAAGGCCATATTCGAAACTAAGAAATTTTTAAATTTTTTCGTCATCGGTAATTTAAATTGAACGCAAAAAAAGATACCGACTTCTAATCGTTATTTTACATTAAAGTTATTTTTCCGTCTTATCACACTCAAATTCACCAAATAGTTTGACGGACTTTGACAGTATGAATTCACGTAATAAGTAAGATCAATTAAATTTAATAAACGTTACTATCATTGAAATCATACCCACTCAATTAATTCGATACGCTCTCAGTTTTCCTATTTACTTATTAGTTATTTTCATTTATTATTGCGAAGAATTCTAATTTGAAACCTACTGATTTCTTCATTGTTATCCTTTTTTTGGCTTGTTTTTCTCATGTTTTCCAGATGCTCAAACTAAACCTATCAGTAAAATATTAGGCACATAGTTATAGATTCTAACATCTATAACTTTATAGTGTTGCAACCATGTCTACGAAAATCACTTACAATTAAATTAAATTTTAAGCTATTAAGATACATGTCTTAAAACTTAATATTAGGTTATTACTACCTACTTAAGAAGAGCTTGATGATGAGGTCATCATCAAGCTCTTCTTAAGTAGGTAGTAATAACCTAATATTAAGTTTTTAGCGTTAAAATTAGACTAGGAATTAGTTAGGACTTAACAGACAACATTTTCCATTTGCACCCTTTCCATCTCAAGCGTAAAACAACAATGAAATACATGACAAAAAAGCAATTACATTAATCGCGCAAACCTGTAGGCAGAGAGGGATGACATAAGGCTGGCTATACACGAACGTATTTAGCCTGATAGTCAAATCTGACATCTGGATTAAACCATCCAAGGCAGATAACGTTCGATTCGCGTATCATCGACTTCGTATATCCAAATCCGACTAGCTATCATTTTATATTTATTTCGGTTAGTCTTTAAATTGCAAAGAACTAAGTAGTACGAAGTTAAATTATTGTAGCTATGCAGATTTTTACCGACTCTCGAATGTCCTAGTTGGAAAAGCTTTTTAACCGAATTGAAAAATAGGAGGAGGTTCTCAATTCGTCAGAATCTTTTTTTATGTACAATGTTCCTCGATTTCTCAAAGACGCCTAGGACTGATTTGGGAAATTCTTCTTTTGTTTGAAAGAGTAGGTATACTTCCCAGGTGGTCCCATGGTCATGAGGTCAGGATCTGATGAAGGGATCCTGGGGAAATCGAGGGAACTCTTCAAAAGTCGGGGAAGTCGGTTTAATTTTTCCTAAAATATAGCTTGTGAGGTCTGTACATTGTACCTTGTATATTGGCAGCCTTAGGAAAAATATTTTTGTACGTACGCAGGTAGGTGCGTACAGGATCAAAGCGATCGCGGCTCGTCAGTGACGTCTCTTCCGGCAAGATGGCGGCGTCGGCGATTGTTTGATCTGCGAGTAATGAAGTATGCCACCTCGCCCCGCTTCCTGCTGTCGGGGTGTCAAGATACTGAACGTTTGCGTGTTACATGTTCCCTTGCAATCTTATTGGAATTAGCTTTTTTGGTAGTGGGTAATTTATTTTCCAATAAGATTACATCTCAGTAACGATAGGGTATTAGTTTGGAGAAATTATGGAGAAAACTAGTATGTCGGTAATGGATGTATATGATGTATAATAGACTCCTAGTAGGTATATGGATGTAGCAACTATAATAGACTAGTCTGCATCATATTTTTAAGTTTTAAAATTCTGCGGGAACTCTTTGATTTTCCGGCTTAAAAGTATCCCATATTTAGGATGCAAGCTAGCCTTGTCCTTTTCGTCAAGTTAAATTTAGCGGTACATTAACAATCCGCGAAATTATAAGGATTTGAAAACTCTATCCCACATATAGGTGGGTTTTAAAAGGTATGAATAATTACGAAGTAGGTAGGTAATCTATCTTCTATCTATACATATTATAATAATCTGTAGACATCTATACATATAATAAATAAAATCTATCTATACATATAATGAAATCGTAGACTTGCCGTATCTGTACATTGAAGATTTTTGCAAAATAATAACTGGGGGATGTTATGCATAAGTAATAGAACGTAAAAAAGCTATTTTTGAAATTTGTGTCTGTTTGTCTGTTTGTCTGTTTGTCTGTTTATCTGTTTATCTGTTTGTCTGTTTGTCTGTTTGTCTGTATGTTTGTGCGCGCATCACGCAAAAACTACTGAATGGATTGAAACGAAACTTGGTACGATTTAAGTTCATACTACGGAGTAACATATAGGATACTTTTTATCCCGAAAGTCAGCACGGTTCCCTAGGGAGAGGGGATGAAAGTCAAAACGTGTATTTAGCTGTAATTCAATAACGCGTGGTCCGATTTCATTCATTCTTTTTTTGTTAGAAAGTAGATACTTTAATGATTACCGACTAATCTCTAAAAGGCTGGATCGATTTTGATGGGACTTTCACTGGCGGATGTTTACATTTTGATCTACCTAAACATCCGCCAGTGAACTTTTAACAGTTTTTAGCATGATATGAGCTCAAAGGAGCTTAGGAAAAACAAAATGATTCCTACGGGATTTTTAAAAACCAATATATATCCGCGCGAACGTAGTCGCGGGTGTCCGCTTGTAATTAATAAAATCGTAGATTTGCCGTATCTGTACATTAAAGATTTTTGCAAAATAATAACTGGGGGATGTTAGGGATAAGTAATAGAACGTAAAAAAAGCTATTTTTGAAATTTTTGTCTGTTTATCTGTTTGTCTGTTTGTCTGTAGGTATGTTTGTGCGCGCATCACGCAAAAACTACTGAATGGATTGAAATGAAACTTGGTATGATTTAAGTTCATACTACGGAGTAACATATAGGATACTTTTTATCCCGAAATTCAGCACGGTTCCCTTGGGAGAGAGGATGAAAGTTCAAATGTGTACTTAGCTGTAATTCATTAACGCGTGGTCCGATTTCATTCATTCTTTTTTTGTTAGAAAGGACGTACTTTAAAGATTACCAGCTAATCTCAGAAAGGCTGGATCGATTTTGATGGGACTTTTACTGGCGGATGTTTACATTTTGATCTACCTAAACATCCGCCAGTGAACTTTTAACAGTTTTTAGCAAGGTATGAGCTCAAAGGAGCTTAGGAAAACAAAATGATTCCCACGGGATTTTTAAAAACCAATATCCACGCGAACAAAGTCGCGGGTGTCCGCTTATAATATAATAAATCTACATTCTAATTAAAAAAAAAACGCTACCCAATTAACCCCACACGACAGATGCACAACAGTATCAACACGGATTTAAATTCAATTTGATATCAATATTGAGTTGATATATTTAGAGAATAATCGCGTTACCCAGTCCACTAGTGGGGATTATTCGCTTTTTAATAAAGTTGCGCCGGCGGGGGGTGATGGGGACATTTTTACACAAAGAGGATTACTTGGGCCGCGTTTATCTGCACCTTACAGCTCCGCTTAGCCTTCTAAATACTCTCTCGCTGAATGCACACGAGTTTTACGAATAGTAGGCACCTAGCTGGGTAGAGGTAGGCTGCCTGATGTTATAACTTTCAAGACTTTACATCTACATAAATCTAAGATGCCTCTCATTCTGGTTCTGTATTCCAGTCAGAGTATAGAACGATAATTAGGTAGTCACTGTGGGCGATTCTGTTGTACACAATCTCTAAACCTAAACTAAATTGACAGGTTTAAAAATAGTGCTATCCCCTTCAGCAGGGAGGATTTTGAAAGAGACAGGAATATATTTAGACCTGTCATTTTAGTTTAGATTTAGAGATTGTGTACAACAGAATCGGCCACAATGTCTGTCTGTTCGTCCGGGTTGATCTTTGGAATGGTTGGACAGTTTTTGACGGGAGTTTCACATGCATTATATGGGTTGTAGAGTACGTGAAGCCATTAATTACAGTCTCGGTTATTATCACTATATCATGTGACAATAATAATAATCTTTAATGTCCCACTGCTGGGCACATATCTCTAAGGAGACTTGTGCACAGTTGTGGGACGTTAAAGGGCTGTAATGGTGGTGATGGGATTGATGTAAGCAGAAAGTATTTAGGCTTTCTACGTAAAAACATTTGAATTTTTGGTCGATTTTTTAGGAAGACTGCAGAGACGGACTTGGTCTACTTTTTATCCTGGGAAATGGAATATTTTCCGCGGAATATTCTAATCCACGCGGACATAGTCAGCGGCGATCGCTAGTGTATATAGACGTATAGATCAGGCGATCGCACTCGTACAGTGCAGTAATAGCAGGCGTCCTGTTTGACGGTAGTATTCGCGCGCCCCGGAACGCGCCGGTTCCCAGACAACTCCTCAACTCCTCAACGAGATAATTGGCGGCCGGCGTCTGCGCATTGTTGGTGTCGTTACACCCTCGTTATTCAATTCAACAATTGCTCCTTGTTTCGTATCGAGGCTAATACGCCTTCTTGGAACTGTCCCGTTATTTATTGCGTTGGATACTACATAGGTAGTACGTACCTATGTACATATTCTATGTATACTTCTATCCGTGAATTACAGTTAGTGTTATCTATTCCTAGATAACTTGAGATAAGTAACTTGAGATTGGTAGGTCTAGGTACCAATACAAGTAATTTTAAGAGCTACGTAGTATGAAATCAATGACAAGTTTAGAGCTGGTTTGATATACCTACTTCTATCATCGTAATAACATGTGTGTCTTCTGACATCAGTTAAACATTGACATACCTACATTCTCAAGTGAATGTAAATTGTAGGAGGAATAGATTTTAACTAGGTATGTATGCAGTAAACATAACTAGTTCAAAAAGAGGAATTTGAACAAAAAAAACGTAAAAAATATACGGGTTTAAGCATTTAAACATATTGACATTCTTAAATGAAGTAAGTAGCTTTCTAAGTTAACTTATTACGCTTAATAAAAACTGTACCTATCTAAAAACAAAAACTTATGTTATTATTATTTCAATACTATATTATATAGTTAACGTGCAAGACATATTTGCAAGCAGCGTAAATAAAAGAAAAACTTGACGAAATCCTCTGCTAATGAGGCAGCGAAATCGACGTCAGATGTAAAACATAAACAAGATAAACCGCCGGTGGTCCCATATGAATATCAATTTGTTTGCCTCTGCGACAACGTCATTAAATTAGCGTCCAAATTGAATCACAACTGCGACAACCTTGCCGGTGCGACGTCCCGCGAAACTTTTCCTCCTATTAATTTACAAAACATCTCCGCTGACAGCCCGCAATCGAATCTAGCCCTTCTCACCCACAATCCAAGACTTAACTTACCACGCTGAAACCTTAAGTTTGTTCATTATTTTTACATGTCATTGTGCAAGCAACACGGCTGAAACTACACCGAATTGCGACTCTAGATCCGGGGATTAAAGTCGTTATTCCTTTTAATACGTTGCGAGGGTGTATCTGGTGAAATTATGATGCAGTCTTTATTCGTGAGCCGTCGGGAGCGGTTGTAGTAATCACCGCGTATCTCCATCCAGGGGTGGGCCGTGAATAGAGCCCTAATGAACTGGATTTAGGAGTTTTTGTGCCGGCGACTCGTCAGCTCGGAGGTGCAACCGAGCAATTATGACGGACCAAACAAACGTGACCCGTGTATACATAGGTGCATCTTTTTAATTACGGTGCAAAACTATCGTCGTGCTTTCTTACGCGTTAATTGCGTTTTTCTGTTCCAGGTTTATTGGCAGTACTGAGTCGGGGCGGTCATCGATCGATACGGCGCTGGAGGTCTGCTCGGATTGATGGGCTATTCTCTAAGCCGTATCGAGCTTGCCATTATGTTGAGAATCGTCCCGTACCGACCTCCTCGAGACATCCAATCGTTCTTAATCTTCTTAGAGCGGAGCGAGCGGAATTATTTGGAATCTAAGCACCTAATATGCTTAGATAATAAAAGGCTTCGCAATTGTTCGGACGTCTCGTCGTCGCCTTTATATACCTGGGTAGTGATACATCCTGTCATGTTTACACAGTAAATTATGTGTACGATGTTACACTCTGGTAGTTATGTTTTGTTAATAAGCAATCGGCTTATGTATGAATATGTGTGCCTAATATCAACTTCAACGCCACTGAGGAGAACGTTTCGTAAGCTAGGTTTTGAGAACTATCGTTTAGATAGATACGTATAGATGTGGTTGTACCTACCCTCTTGCAGACTTGTATCAAGTGTTCTATTCTACGAACAAGTATAAATTAAAAATTTAAAAAACCCCCAACATTCGCCATTTTGTGGTGGCGGCCATCTTTGATTTACATAGTGCTATTCTACTCGTCAAGCCCTTTCATTTGATACCCATATTGAGGGCGTTGTGATAAAATATGTAATCCACCATTTTGTAGCGGCGGCCATCTTGGACCGATTTTCATCAAACATAGCTAACAACACTCTCGACTAATTCACCTTTCAAACAAAAAAAAAACCGCATTCAAATCGGTTCACGCGTTTGAGCGCTAAAGGGGAACAGACAGACACACACACACACACAGATACGTCAAACTTATAACACGGAACACCCCGTCGTTTTTGCGTCGGGGGTTAAAAAGGAAATTATTGGAGAATAATAAAATATAACACCGATCTACACAATAATCATGATCATCATGTTTGCGTCCACCGCTGGACATGGACATACCCTGGAGCAACCGCGGTCCTCCGCCTTCCTTTTTCACCCATATTCCGACACCAGTGGAGTGCACAGGGTTTGAAGCCAGGGTATGCAATCAGTAGTAGGTATTTAAATATCCACTGCTTCTTTTCTTATCGTTTTACATAAGCATTGTTTTTCTCAGGGTATGCAGTGCTTTTCTGTCTTTATGAAGTGCACGCAACCTGACACTGTACCTAATGTAGGTACCTAATAAACACTTCGCGTAGAAACTATCGTAAACTAGCTTTTGCCCGCGGCTTCGCTCGCGTGATTTTCGGTTTTTCACAAATCCCGAAGGAATCGTGGATTTCCGGTTACCATTCCCGCTCCCTTTCCAACCTTTATACCTACTTTCAAGGAAGTTTGCTATAGTAGTCTATCTATAGCTGTAGCTATAGATTTCGTTTTTTTTGAAATTCCGTGTGAACTTGTGATTTTTCCAGGATAAAAGTAGCCTATGTGTTAAGGCAGGGCATATTCTATCTCCATTTAAAATTTCAGCCCAATCGCTTCAGTAGTTGCGGCATTAAAGAGCAACAAACATACACACACACACACACACACACACAAACTTTCGCCTTACTTATAATATTAGTGTGATATCACATGCCAATAGTAGAAAGGAAGTAGGTAGGTTACCTACTTTGTCTAATACAACTCATAGGTACACTGCTCAAGTTGCGTATTCCACCGAACTGGGTCACACAACTTTCACCAAACACGTGTCCCGACTTTGAAACAGAGGAATATCATATGAGACAGACATTTATATTTCTAGCATCTATTACCTATCTACCTACCATTATTATGCCTGCATATATCGAAAACACATGCATAGTTACCTACTAGCGGCACGCTATGATGGCCGGTTTGACACATTACAATAGTGATGTGGAATGTCAATTTATTCTCGAACAAAAAACAATTAAGTTTTGTTTTTGTACCTGATTAAATAGGTTTAATAAAACAAAAATGTATATGTTTATTTAATTTATTTGAACGAACTGAATATTTGAACGAAAATGAATATACATACTTTATATGCACACAAGAAACATGAATACAAAAGATACCAAAAAAGGTGCCACAAAAGGCCATAATTAATCAGATTCGTCCATACTACTATTTTCACTGTCGTCACTGCTATCATCACATACATTAATAATTATATGTTCGTTTTCTATAATATTATCTATTTTCACATCTCTTTCATAATCTTCCCTTATTAATTTAACAGTTCTATTCACAACCTTTTCCCAGTCTCCTTTAGTCACATGTTCACAAGCTTCTTCTAATAATTTTAGCATTTTTTTGTGGTAAATGGGGGTTCTGTATTGTGTCTTGCAGCATATCCCTTAATTTGAGCCCACACCAACTCAATCGCATTATACTCACAATGGTAAGGCGGTAACCGTATAACTCTGTGCCCATGTTCTAATGCTATTTCGTCAATGACGTATCGGATCTTGGTTGGTTTGTTTTCTTTTAAAAGACGTACTAATTCCGCTTTTAACATATTCATGTTTGCATCTACGCCATTTTTACGAAGCCATGCGACGATATCAGCTTTCTTTTGGGATTGGGCAGGTGGCTTGTCAATTTGCATCGAGTGGTATGGGGCGTTGTCCATAATTATAATAGATGGTTCAGGGAGGCTACACAACATTGAGGTAAACCATTCAGTAAACTTTTCTCCATTCATGTCTTCATGATAGTCTCCAGTGGTTTTTGACGCAAAAGCCATGAGAGAACCTTCGACAAACCCGTTGATGGTTCCGGCGTGACAAATTATAAGTCGCGATCCTTTTCCTACAGGAACTTTGGAAGTAGATGCTGCTGTGTCATCGTTCCAAGAACGGCCTACAGTATGGTTAGCATTAAGCCATGTTTCATCCAAGAACACAACATTTTGCCAATTTTTGATTTCTTTCACTTGCCGTAAAAAAGTATACCTTGCCATCGCTATATCAAATCTTTCCATCAATATTTTGCGTTTGTTACATTTTTTGTATCGAAATCCAATGGTCTTCAAAATCTTCGTTAAAGAACTTTCCCCACCGAAGAATAATCCAGCTTCCTTCAGTGAATGCACCAACTTTTTTCTTGTTGGATACTCCTTCTGTAAATAGTAGCCGTAAACATGTCTTCGGATAGCATCGGCATCAAAGCTATCGATGCCTACGACTGGTTTTGCTCGTTTTCTCTTTTTTGGTGTGTGAAGTTTATTTTCTTCTGTGCCAGTCTCGCCATATTTTTTTTTAGTTATCCGTCTAACAGTTCGTTGTCCAATATTAAGCGCATCAGCTACGCGTTCAACCACTGACGTTATAGGTAAAATTGGCCCTCCATTTTGAGCTTCACGATCGAAATAGTTACGAAGGCGTATTACGAACTCACGTGTCTGACTATTTAGAACAGTTCTCTGCGTACGTTCGGTCATATCGACGAAATCCACAACAAAGGGCTTGAACAGAGTCCAAATTAACGAGCAAGGGTCAACAGTAATGCAGTATCAATATTTGAAATCCAAAGCCAGGTCAAAACTATATCACAATCGCATTGCACTGACAGTTTATACTTTTCGAAGCAACGTCAATTCGAAACTGCTTTGTTTTGCATTGAGCATTGACGCGAGTTTGCCGGAGGTAGTAGTTGTGCTAGCCAGCGATCCTATGTGACGATCGTATTAGATTCCATTTTTAAAAATTTATTGATATTTTTTTGCGATTTCAGAGGTTTGTCCACATAGTGAAAATTGTTCATATTCACAAGTACATTCACCCCTTAAATGGTGCAAACTGATTTTTCTACACTTGTATACATTTAAGAAATCAATTTAATAAATAAATTTTGAGTCCTAAACCTAAAACTACATTCGATAAAATTTATGAATCTCTGCACATCACTATCGTCAATAAAGTAATACAATTATTTCCTTCAAAGTCGTTATCAATTAATACGGAACTTCATGAGCGGACAAACGTCAAACCGGCCATCATAGCGTGCCGCTAGAGTACACACAAGTTCACTAACCGAGATTGAGATTTTAAAATGGCGTATAAGACATTACGTGTTCTAAAGCATAATCTTCTTTGTTTGGGAGAAGATAGAGCTTAATTTTGTGTTGTTGTTGCGGAAGCGGCTGTAAAAGATGAGTCTGTTCTTATTTATTTACGGCGGTGCGGCGAGCGAAATGGAGCGAAGATGATATGAATGATAAATGACCCTCCGAACGCCTCTCCCCCCCGGACGCCTCATTCCCCCGTTCACACGTGAACACACGCCGTGTGCTACTCTCCTTATCCTCGATGTCTGCTAAGTAGGTACTACCTATAGGAAGTTTGTAGATTTTTATTAGAAACAACCGGATATCTACCAGCGACTTCGTTCTCGTGGATAAAGGTTTTTTGCGAGGCGAAATGAAAAATAAAGGGGCGCGAGGCCGAGGCATTTTGCCTTTCATCCCCTTTCCCAAGGGAACCATGCTGAATTTCGGGATAAAAAGTATCCTATATGTTACTCCGTAGTATGAACTTAAATCATGCCAAGTTTCATTTCAATCCAATCAGTAGTTTTTGCGTGATGCACGCACAAACATACAGACAAATAGACAAACAGACAAAAATTTCAAAAATAGCTTTTTACGTTCTATTACATATCCCTAACAGTCCTAACAAGTAACACTCCCCCAGTTATTATTTTGCAAAAATATATAATGTAGGTACAGACACGGCAAGTCTACGATTTTATCAATATGTAGGTATACCTACTTAGCCAAAATCCAAAAGTAAAAACATAAATCTCAAAGATGAATTTCAAATCGATGAAGTGACCACTCTGAAGCAACAAAGGGTTAACTTAGATTTATCTAAATTACTAGTTGATGGCCGCGACTTCGTCCGCGTTGATTATTTACATTCACATTGATAATATTAAAATTAAAGAAAAAGTTAATTATGTAGGTTGTCCTGAATTCTGATAGTTCATAAGTAGTTACACCGTGTACACAAAGGCCAATTGCGGTGATGAAAGTTTTCTACATAATTATCTAGGTAAGTATTATGGTAGCTGTAATTTGTAAAGTGTACCTAAATATCTTGATCGTTTAGAAAATATGATAATAAGTTTTCTCTTTTGATGTACCTAGCTCACTTAAGGAAAAATGGCTAGTGTAGAAATAAATATAGGTAATAAATAGATACGTACATGGTCGTAAGGGAACTAATAAATTCCTCCGATCAATCTCAACGTCTAGCCGAAGTCATCGGAGCTAAACGGATTTTTTCAAGCCAATAGCCGCGCATCAGCATGCGTGACGCGCCGCGCGATTGGCTCGCTCTTTTTGTTCCATTTTCGAATCCTTTGTTTTTATTGGTTGACACTTAGCTAAGACAAAGGGGCGATGCGATGTGTGAGTGTATTTAGTGAGTGTCGTTTGTTCGTGTGCGTTAAGGAACGAGCTTCCTGTCTGTAACGTAGGTAAGGCGTGGGCCGACGTGGCATGTGGGCAGCGAGTACGTGCCCGGGGTCCTGATTTTGATATAGGTTCGGCCCTCGTCCTATATGCGATGGAGTGGACTGTTTATTTTTATTGAGTAGCTTTATTTGCCAATCCCATACATATAAGTACACGTGTATTTCAAACGATTCCGAAGAAAATTATATAAGTAGAGTCAACAGAAAAAGTACAGTCGTTTTCTTTTTACGGACGTTGGATGTCTAGTAGGTACTTACGTCACCTTACGTCAAAATGGATATTTTCTAACTATAAAATCTCATAGCTGACTTAACATGTTTTAAGTTTCTTCTAATGTTACTTTCCAACTTAAAGTTCCGCTAAAATTAGAGTTTTCCAACTGCTCCGATAAACAGAGTATTTGCACAAACTCACTGTAGGTAGGTATATAGGTACATATTATAATATTATTATCTGTATTACTTAGATTGTATTATGTGCCTGTATCTACTTATAAATAAATAACCTTAATTAAGTTTCTAGTCATTTCATAATCTGTCTAACTTTTATTTAACTCATTATGGTTACTTACAATCAGTTGTTTTATTAGTAACTTGTAATATAATAGGTAGGTATAAACATCGGCACGTACATCGAACGCTGAACAAAACGTGGAGGGGGTAGGTTCGCATGGGTACTATCGCGCACGTAACACAATCATTGCTTTAATTTTATTTAATAGTACCTATTTAATTTAGCTATTAATTGTGCCTGCCTTCTCAAAATAGTATTTTTTCTAGGCATATTCACTGTTCAATGTCACAAACAAACTTAATAAAAAACAAATTAACAAACTCAATCTAAGTAACAAAATATAACAACGAAAATTAACCGCAAAAACAATACAATTAAGAACGCGACTGTACACTGGACGTGCGCTGGGCGTCCTAGCTCCTCCACTTTCCTTCAGCGTTCGATGTACGCGCCGATGTTTATAGGGACGTATGTACATACTACATACCTATATTGCAACTACCTACTATCGATTAATAATTATTTATACAGCAGTGATAGCTTATTGGTGAAGACTTAAGGGGGAACGCCATGCAGCTCTAACATTTTAAGCAATAAAAAAACATCACTTGCTTTAACCTGCATGCCTGAGAGTTTTTGCTATTGTTCTCAAAGACATGTGAAGTCTACCAATCCGCACTTGGCCAGCGTGGTGGACTACGGCCTAAACTCTTCTCATTCTGAGAGGAGACCCGTGCCATGTAGTGGGCCGGTAATAGGTTGATTTAATGATGATAGTGAATTGTTTATTATACAGTAGGTAGTATCCTATTAAAGCATTTAAAAAATTCAAAAGTCGATCACTAGGTACATTTAGCGTCGAATCAAAGTCACTGTTAGTGAAAATAATTCGCGCTCACCTCCAGACGGGGTGTTATGATTAATGAATAGGATTATTCAATCTTTTATGTGTATTAATTAAACTCTTTTATGTGTGCTCAAAAAACTATGAATGGCAAAGTGCAAACTTTGAATCTTCAGTGTTCAAACTTTGAACAAATGCCTACCAAAGACACCTGCCACACGTAACAGTGTTAAAATAAATGTTCAAATGTTTTGTAGGTAGGTACCTGGTACGTACTATGTGTGGCGCCCGGTTAAAGGTCATGGCATGTTAACTTAACTTGAAAACTTACAATAGAGCCTCTGAAACTTTAAACAGCTTGACTACCATATTGGTACGAAAATCAAGTAGTGCCCTGCTTGGTAGGTATTATTGCTTTAAGGTATAGCAGTAGAATGTATTATATGTAGATATAATACATACTATTGTAAAGCGAGGTATTATATTAGTCATGTTTGATTAGGTCCCCAATAGAAACATTCATCCCGGATATAATGCTTTGTGCTGTACATACGCCTACCTGTTTAACACACAAGGACCCACTATACTAATATGTAGGTGTATACATAATACATATAGACGTAAATTAGGATTTGAAGGTACTAAAGCAGGATATAGTAGAATGGGCTTACTGTTACTCTCTGTCAAAATTAAGTTTTAGAAGAAGCGTATGACAAACTAACACATGTTTTGAAACAGGCAACTATGGAGTGAACTGGAATGGTTATTTAAAAACCAAAACCTAAGTAAATATTGCTAGTCTTATGTTAAAACTATATTCATAACAGCGGACGCCACGATGACGCGTACGGAACATACCACAGCGGATGAAGTTCGGATGAAAAATTACATCTGTGCAGGTCAATCGTGCATAAAGCAGGTAAAACTAAAGTTGTGGTCAACATGTAGGTAAAGTCTGTTCGTTTACTTACGGTCAAGGTTCGTTTACTTACCACGTTCGTTTACTTACCACGCTGGTCAAGTGCGGATTGGCAGACTATTTGGAGATTCTGTTTTATTCTTAGGGACCGTTCAGATAGACCGGCGCGGAGAGCGTCGGAGAGCATTTTTTTTTTCACACAGACCGGCCGTTCAAATTTGCTCTGCTCTCCGCGCCGGTCTGTGTGAACGGACACGCGGATGCGTTCGGAGCCGAGCGTACGCTCTTGAGTCTTGGGCCGGATTGTACTCAGCCTCAGTAACTTGTAATTCGGCCTACGGTCGGCTGCGCGAGCATGAAAGAGCACGCGAACGGAGCCGGTCGGATGCTCGAGCGCGAAAGAGCACGAGCATGGAGCAGCCGACCGGCTCGACGAGCAGCCGAGCGGCTGCTCTTATATATTTCACACCGAGCGTATTGGAAGCATCCTCGAGCATCCTCTTATCATAAAAGAGATAAAATGTAAAAATAAATCTTAATTCAATGTCTTAAGATTCTATTTTAAATGCGATTAAAATTTGCTCTGCTCTCCGCGCCGGTCTATCTGAAAGGTCCCTTAGAATAGAAAAAAAATTACAAAGTGTAAAAAATAATAAAAATAAAAGCAGAATAATAAGAGCACCTGCGCCTGTGTGACACTATGTTACCGAACGGACTTTACTTATACTTGTAAAGACAGCAACGCAAATAAGTACGGGTTATAAATAAAATTAATACTTATCTAGGTACATACAATGTAAAAAGTAGGTATCTGGCTGTTGGCCAGAGCCCAGAGGCGTTGTGCAGTGAATGCGAGATGGCCCTCAAGGGGTTCAAGTGACGCGGCGAGCGCCATCCAGCGAGCGCTGGAGAAGACATGTCAATGTCGCCACTGGACTAGATATTGTACGCTATCTAGCGCATCTACACTTAAGTACCTATAAAGTATATAGCGATGGCCATTTTTACAAGTTTTTTAATAGCTTGCTCTGTTCGTAATAATAATGTTTCTGTCGAAATTGGGAACTGATTTTTCGGCCACTTCCGAGATTCCGATCGACCTGATTTACAGATACCCGCAGTTTGGATGACTATTACAGATGATTATGGTACCATTAAGGCTGTCTGGGTATTGAAACTCGTAGATGGCATGCTAGGACAGTCTAGTTAGTAGTTTGTACTCGTTTGTTTTGTTTTCATGAGTATAGGTACTTTTTAATAACTTGATGATGGAGATGGAAGGTGGTTATTGGAACTCCCAACGAATATTTAAAAACAGTAGAAACATTTGGAGAATTTGAACTTCCTTGTTTTGCTTTTATGAGTATGTAGATACTTTTCAATACACATTATGAAATGAGACTAAAACCATGAACTCTCTGAGTGTACTCAAACCGGGTTTGGTCACATTTGCAAAGCATGTCTTTTTCAAAAAAAAAATTATTCCTTATTTTGGCTAACGATAGTTACCTACTACTTTTAATAGATTTGAAGTTAAAATATGGATGAATGGGACATGGGGTATCCTAGTTAAAGTTTGTTATTATTTTAACTTTCAGTCTATCCATTGCAGTCCTATTGTTTATTTTTGTGACTGGACTCGATAGATATAATTAAAAAAGTGTACCTACAACCTACTATCTATAACGGAAGGGTTAAATCAATTCTGTAGTAAGAACATTGCTTATTCCAGTTATTTCAAAAATCAATAGTTAAAATAGCATTAGTCTAACCTTTTAGGGTTAACCGCATAGTAATGAATATCCTCAGGGCGGGGTGGTCGGAGGGTAGATTGCGTTTGTAATTAATGATCTTTGTACAAAGTGCGCGCCGCGCCGTGAACTGGGTCATACACGCGTACCGTACGCGGGTTTTAGAATAGGGCTATAATATTATAATTCCTTTGGTGCTGCAAATGTTCATGGGCGGTGATCACTTAACATCAGGTGACCCGCTTGCTCTTTTGCCCGCAATTAATATTTTTTAAAAAATTATGAGGTTAAATAATAATATTATTTTCATTGAAAAACATTATATGACGTCTTATTATTTTCTACTCGTAGGTATTTAATGGACGTTGGAGTTATTAGGCCACCCAAAATTTACATTTTCCCTCATCTGATTTGTCTCAAAGTAACTTCGTTTCGATCTCGCTATCAATTATTTTTAAAAATAATATCAAAACTAGCCAGTAAAGGTTCGGATTAATTTGACCCGGTTGAAAAAAATATTTATACCTCGACGTATTCAATAAACAAAGCGGAAGCGGGCTGTAGATTGCGTATAAAATATCCATCTGATAAATTACCCTTTCCGAAAAGGTTTACCAGAATATCGTTAAAAATTGTTTTTTTCTAACAAAACGTCCATTAAACTCAACCCCATCCCTTCCGTGGGATTATAATAAATGGCGCAATAATGGCACAATATAATATTAACACAAAGTTAAACGCGTTTTTATTTTCCCGCCGAAGTCCTCGCTCTGTTGAACATGCCACCCGAGTCCCGAGTCCCGACGCCATTTCGTCTCTTTACGCGCGTTCTCAAAAAATGGCTTCAGGAACGAAATAAATCGCAAATATTTATCAAATGCATGCCGCTACGGATACAGCCGGTGGGTTACATTAGTGATGTTACCTTCAAAACAAAAATACTTATGAAATTCATCTAATGTAGGTATCTATTTAGCTTTTTACTGCAACATAATATCAATGAAATTCTACGACGTTTTGTTTACTTTAAAGAAGTGCTATAGAGACAGCATTGTTTTAATAATTTACATAGAGCTGAGATATTTAAACAGTAGAAGCACAATATTTAAATGTCGAAAATCTTCCACTTCAAAACTGTATTATCACATCTAATGCAATTTGATCATCAAGTGTACGAAGTATAGAGTATCGATATTATATTCAAGCAGGATTGTTCCCATCACTACAGTGGGTCGACAAGTTGTACGCCGGCGGACATTTTGTTTTAGAGCGCGAGATTACGACAGTTTAGGCGTTATGAGCGTGTATTTCGCTTTACGACGATACCATTACCTCCCTATTACACTTACAATTTGTAACTTTAATATAAATTCGGAATTTTCGTATAATACCAACTTGATTTTGATATAATGTATTTACTTATTCAAGTAGGTACCAATTTAGGTACAAAGTCAAGACTCTTTAGACTTAAAATGAAAGTGACTTATGTAATTTTTCAGATTCGCAATTTTGATCTTTGTGTTTTAATTTGTTTTTATAAATAGCCAAAAAACGAGCAATTAAAGCAGCCTATACTTAAGGGCATGGGCGGGGCACATAGTTCGGAGAACCGATGGACGTTGGGGTCCCAAGGTGCTGGAGTGGCGACCTCGCACCGGGAAGCGCAGTGTTGGTAGACCCCCCACTAGGTGGGCCGACGACATCAAACGAGTCGCAGGGAGCCGCTGGATACAAGCGGCACAAGACCGTGGCAAGTGGAAGTCCCTTCAAGAGACTTATGTCCAGCAGTGGACGTCAATCGGTTGACAACGACAACGACGATACTTAAGTGATTTCCAGATCAGTATCCAAGGAGAAACCAATGTGTCAAAGGTCTTTAGAAAACTTGTTTATGCGCCCCTTGAATAACCCCATTTTAGTTTTGAGGTAACTCCGTGGATTTTATTTATTTACCTCCTAAAACGTTCTGGTACCTAACTAAACGACACTAACTGCTATCAAACTAAAAGACATTTGTCCAGCTGAGTCAATAGCCGGAACTATATCCCAAGTAATGCACTCAAGTGATTATTAGCCGTTTTTCCAAGTAAATCGCTCGGCCATCGGCTAATCGTCGGAAATTGTAGCCATTATCGACGCTCGGTGCAACTAAAAATTATCATTGTTCGCTAAGAGTAGCCATTTTCCCGATTGCTGCGAGTGCCCACGGTTGCTAAGTATCGAATAGTGAAACTACTTAACGCGGCCATATCTACCTACTAGTTTACGTTATACCTAAGGCAATGTAGGTAGGTATGTTCACAGAATATTATTATCTAGTTATTCTAATTCACGACAATGCATCCGTAAAACCATATTTTTAGTTCCTACTAATGTGATACAGGCAAGTGCATTTTTTATATGTGTAAACCTAAGTAGGTTGAAATCTGGCGGAAAATGGTAGCAAAACCTAAATAAACACATCATTTTATTCACCTTGAATCTATTACGAAGCACGTTGTGTACGAGTAAATACTTACAAAGAATACCTATTAATAAAAATTGTGAAAAAGATTATAGATAACTAGTAGGGCGCTTGGCTGCGCGGCCCGCTAAAGCGGACCGCGGGGATTTCAGTATTATTTTTGTTTTAGAAGCCTCCACCTTCTTCTATCATTTTCAGCATCTTTAACCCTGGCCGTGCTCCTCATTCATCTTCCAAACCCTTGATCATCATCACTCTCCAATTTTTTTTCTCCGAATCATTTGCCGGAAGGAGAGTTCTTCCATAAAAACAAATTTTGAAAAGGAACCGTATCAAAGTAAGACTTTGATACGGTTCCTTTTCAAAATTTGTTTTATAGTTTCCCAACTTATAGTCTCTTCAATATTCGCCATATATTTTGTGGGGAAAAAATAAATTCCGCCGTCTTGATTTTTTTCTGTTCATCAAATTGTAGATCTTTAGTTCTTGATCATATTTTTC
The DNA here is from genome assembly GCA_920104075.1 of Melanargia galathea. Taxonomy (NCBI): domain Eukaryota; kingdom Metazoa; phylum Arthropoda; class Insecta; order Lepidoptera; family Nymphalidae; genus Melanargia; species Melanargia galathea. The sequence goes on along the minus strand of OV049862.1, from coordinate 6,839,097 downwards.
TAAGAAACCACTCTTCGATCTTTTAGACTTGGTGAGATCTACACCGACGAAATTTGTATAGCCGCCATCTTGAATCCGCCATTTTGATGTTTTCTTCAGCTCAGTGCCAATTGGATGAGGTTCTGAGTATTTTTTGTTGGAGCAGCCCCCATCCATCTACAATACCCTACCCTGATTGAGGGTTTGGAAGATGGATCAGGAGGATCCATCTTCCAAACCCTCAATCATCATGTCTTTCCATATTTTTCTTTGAGAGTTCTCCAAAGAATCGCATCAAAGCCTTGCATAGTTTACAACTTGTAGTCTCTTCAATATTCGCCATACATTTTCTATGGAAAAATAAATTCCGCCATTTTGTTTTTTTTTTTTCAATTCATCAAGTAGACCTTTGGATCCTCATCATCTTTTGCGAAGAAACCACTCTTCCATCTTTTATACCCTCCGAGATGGAGACCGATGAAATTTGTATGGCGGCCATCTTTTTTTCGCCATTTTGAATTTTTTTTCAGCTAACTGCCAATTGGATGACGTTTCGAGTGACATTTGTTCGAGCACCCCCCACCTATCTTCAATACCTTAAGCGTGCTGCTCACCTGTCTCCGAAATCCTCAATCATCAGCTCTCTCCATATTTTTGTTCCGAATGAATTTTTGTCCTCTATACGAAACCATTAGTGAAAAAAAAATTTTTCATACAAAATTTTACAGGAGGGGTGATCAATCAGTGAGTCAGTCAATGAATCAGCACGAGCAGCTATATATATATTAATGCTCTACTAGCCCAGACACCGTGTTACTAATAAACATTTTTCAGTAGCCATTACCAAAGTAATCAACACTGGAGAAGAAACTTAAAAATACCTCACAGTTGACATTACCCTCCGTCCTCAGAGCCCTTGCTTCCGGTTATCGCTACACAAAGAGGACCGCTCCCCCCTCCCCCCATCACCCCGCTCGCCCTTCCTACAGGAACAGGAAATACTACCCTTCTATCGCAAGGTCTAACCGCGCGTCTCGGGAATTTTAGAAGCATTTTTTTTATCTTAATGACAAATTCTTGCACTAAATTTTATTATGTTCATATAATTTAATACCTACTATATTCCATTTTAAATGCTATTTATCGCTTTCGCAACGGACAATTCATAACGTACCTACCTACTTCAGCGATTTCGGGTATATAATTATGGTTTCACGGCGCAGCGCAGGTGTGCTAAAAGCCTAGATTTCCAAACTAATATTATCAATGTGAATGTAACTAAATCAACGCGGACAAAGTCGCAAGCATCAACTAGTATTTAGATAAATCCAAGTTAACCCTTTGTTGCTAAGAGTGGTCGCTCTTCGTCGATTTGAAATTAATCTTCGAGATTTATGTTTTTACTTCTGGATTTTGGGTCTTGATACTTTCATAAAAACTTAGATAAGCGAAGACTTTACAAAACATCAATTGCATATTTGAACAAAATTGTACTTAGACACAAAAATCATAGTCCAATCGATGAGATTCCACGCTTTTTATCGCCCCTAAAAAGGTGAAAGCAGCTAGGGCGACCCCGGAAACGCTACTAATGCATCCGAATGCACCCAGCGCCGCCCCCGCCTGCACGCGATCAATTCATTAGCCAGGCATTGTTGCCAGCCCTAGATATTAGCCGTAATGTTTATACTAATGCAGGTTTACTTAAAGAAATAGTGAGACTTAATGCCTCACTTTTTCCTCGCGACTTGTTAAATCGCTCTTTTTCCTTTTTCTTTTTGTCTTTAGCAGTTAGATACACCATAAGAAGCAGGTTTAATCTCTTGCAAAAATATTATAAAAGAATATCTAGTTCTAATATAAAGTTCTAACTATGGAAGGAGATAACGAAAATTAACGCGTAGGATATGTTGTAGTTAGGTAGGTATAACATAATACATATTATATGATTTTAACCAGAAATACTAAAATGTTTCTAACATATTCCATCGTAACATATTAAATAATAGTAGTTTTTCCCAAAGCAAACCGCGTAACCCCCCACATAGTGGTCCGGAAGCTGTACTTCGGCGACACGACTTGCCCATTTATCCCGCTGCGTTTGAAGGGTTAAAAGGTACTCGAGCGTATACGACAAAGTGTTTTAAAATTGAAAATTTTATTTATTTCTTGCTCTGCCCTCATACGTATGAATAACTTAATGCATTTAGGTTATGTATTTAGGATAAATAATTTCAAAAGATTGTACTTACTTACCTACTAAGTTACTTTTTCTTGGCGCATGGTAAAATATTAATAAGAAACAACTTTAAAGTAAACTTATCAATGTTCAGCTTATAATGATGCAGAACTTAAATTAAATTTTATATTTAATGCCCACATGAAATGTAGCTAGGTATGTATGTATATCATAAATGTGTAAGCATGAAAACTCAAAATATCCATGTCTACAGTTCACATAAATCTAAACATATCTATTACTTAATGTACATACAAGTATAAATTAAAAATTTTAAAACCCCCGACTTTCGCAATTTAGTGGCGGCGGCCATCTTGGATTTGCATAGTGCTATTTTACTAGTCAAGCCCTTTCATTTGATACCCATATTATGGGAGTTGTGAAAAAATATGTAATCCGCCATTTTGTAGCGGCGGCCATCTTGGATCGATTTTCATCAAACATAGCTAACAACACTCCCGACTAATTCACCTTTCAAACAAAAAAAAAAACCGCATTCAAATCGGTCCACCCGTTTGAGCGCCACAGGGGAACAGACACACACACACACACACATACACACACACACACACACACAGACACGTCAAACTTATAACACCCCGTCGTTTTTGCGTCGGGGGTTAAAAATAGGAAATTACAATTTTAAGTAGCTTCTCCGAGTACCTACCTGTATCAGTGTAGAATTTTGCATAAAATTAGCTCTAATTTTGTGTGGCAGCATTATGAAGAACATTCATCTATCACCTGCTTATAAAAGGGTAGAAGCGGGGTTGACGGCGATTGAAGCCTTTCTTATTTATTTCAGTGCCCTCTTGGCGCCAGAACGAGCGACCTTTCTGGGGAGAACGGGGGAGCACGTAACGTGCGATGACCGATAGGGTAGTGCGGGGCGAGTTGGCTTTTCGCGGTGACACTTTTTGTTATTTTGGGCCACTCTCATACGTCAAGGTGGCCTTGGAAAAGGTTCGTCGGCAATGGAAAAGCGCATAAAGGTGATAAAAATATACTGTATAGGTATAGGTATACTTACTTAGGTTTTGGTATGATTTTGATTTCGTGTGACTCACAAATAACTTATGCAAATTCACTCTAAAAGGTACCTACGAGTAGGTACTTTGCAATAGCTGATGCCCGCGACTTAAGCCGCGCAGATTTAGGGGAAAAAATCCGTCGGAACTATTTGATTTTCCTAAATAATAAGTAGATCACTTCATGTATGATCGTATACCTGCCTGTGGAAGTTTCATCAAAATCGGTACAACCTTTCCAAAGGTTAGTCCGGACAAATACATTACATAGATATACAAAAAATTTAAAACATCTGTTTGGGTTATTTTATCGGTTAAATAATTATGCAATGAAATGAGCTTATAGTAGTATTTCGAATTCACAGACAGACATACCTACTTATTATGCATAAATAATAATAAACAATGATGACAGTTATTCCCACTGAAGTAGACACTTGTGACAATAAGTAATAGGTACAGTGTATAGATCGACCAGAATCTCATGAAAAATAGGGAAATGAAATTCCAAGGTTAGCATCACTACGGCTGCCCTAGCGTATAGATATACAAAGTAACTGACATTTTTTGTGAAATTGACTTTTTGCATTAACAAAAGTTTTATGTCGAGTAGTTTTTTACCACAGTTTAATATTTCAAATAACTTGAACCGTTTACTGAAATATTTAAATTGCCCAAACAAAGTAACTGCACTCACTAACCCGGAATATAAATGCAAAAACCAAGTAAACGACAAGCACAACACAAAAACAAAGTAATTGGATGTCGATTACTTTGTTTTTGTATTTAGAATGCAGTTGCATGATTTTTTGTTTCGTGAAACGATCCCAGGTAAGGTGTTCTGAATGTAATTACTTTGTTTATCACTAGGGCAGCCGAGTTAACCTAGTGTTGCTTACTACAAAATTTAATTTCCCTATTTTTCATGAGATTCTGGTCGATCTCTAAGAATTAATTTCGTCATCATTCATCAATCATCAGTTGTTTACTACGAAAATTGACTAGTTAGCTGCAGTTTCTCTTGCTTCGTTTAAATTGATTTTCTTGTTTATTAAACAACATCTCTTTGAGCTATCTAACGTTTTAATTCCACTTTCAAAGTAAAATGGCCAAAGTTTTCAAATGAAATTAACATGGAGAAGATATTACATATTACGACATTACAGCAAAACTTTACATTTTGAATCTATAACATCTTTGAAGTAGAAATGAAGTTCACTGTATACTTATGGATTAAAATAGTTAAGTATAAGTAACATTTTAATCATAGACACGTGCCAGAGATAGGGCAATGTAAGACATGTTTCTTAATGTTACCGGAGATAAAACAGTTCCCACAAAAAAGATAATAAATTCAAAACTTACATTTAAATAAAAATCAATTGCCTCATGTAGATATGACAAATGCCTGACAGATACTTCAAGTACTTTAGTTTGGGGTAAAATCGAACTTCAGGTGGTAACCCTATTTTTCATACAAATAACTGATTCTATTTTTAAATGACAACTGTCAGAATTCCACCGAATTAAAAATATACAAAAAAAGTGAACAGACTATACAAAAAAAAATAACCGTGTAATATATATTTTAGAAAGCATATTAAAATGATTGAGATTTACACGAAGAATTACTGTAACAACTAACAGTGTAGGTAATGACTATTACCCACTATGTAAGAAAGTAATTTTATTGTTTTTAATACGTCTAGCTCGCAGCGTCCTGCGCGAATGGTCCAGGCCGCTATAACCGTATATCTTGTCTTTGTACGCGGGTATTTATGGCCATCCCTATTTTTATTTTAATGCTGATGCTACCGGTGCCTCTGTGTCTAGTGCTGGGATTAATCTTTGGGCGTTTCTAAAGTTTTTCAGTGCTCCTAGTTTAAGTTTTTATGTTAACAAACGTGACACTGGAGATACGTTAATCTGTTTTTGTATGGAATTCTCAAATCACGAAGTTGGCCGAAGACGAAATGATAGATTTAGATACACCGTTATCACATTTGTTTACTTGAAAACTTATATATCTACTTACACTTAATTGTTGGAAGGACGTCAGTTATCTATGTGGTTATCTACGACTATCAAAAAGAAGGAAACGAACATTCAGTATTAAAAGTAAAAAAAAAAAGAATTAAGTAAGCAAATTAGTGAAGTTAAGGTGGGAACGGCAGTCGAAGTGTTTGCTTAGTACCAATTTTATAGCGCTGAGGAATCTTTGAGTAATTTCATTCTTGAGCTAGGGTTGTCGCCCTCGCCGCAAACAATATTTCACGGCTATAAGTTTCCGATACATGAATTTTATTAACTTTCGCACCCCTGACGGATGGAGTGAGAGTATTTGTTTTACGCGTCATCAATGCGTCGTAAACAGATATTGTTGGGGTTGCCGACTACTGGCTGTAAACTGATTTTGGCATAATTCAATTATGACTGCGTATGGGCCTGACAAGCTCGTGGGGTAATAAGATTTTAATTGCGTTTAAATACATTATCGAGTTTAAATTAAATAGTGATACTTTTTTTGGGTTATCTTATGTTTTAACAGTAACAAAAACAATTTTTCGGATCTTTTTATTGTAAGTGTGGAAATCCTCTGAAATTCAATATTCTGTTTTGTGTCAATGTTCTACAACAAAATATCCTTTCAGGTCTGCAATTCATTCCGTCTACGAACTAGAGATCTGCGACAAACGGACGAACAGATAGACAAACATAATATATAAATAATTAATGTATAATGACATTAATAGGGCTCCGCTGAGGACTAATTTGTTATTTGGACACGGAACCCTAAAAATGGATACAGTGAAAATATAAATAACCTAATCAATGTGGAATGGCATTTAAATAAATGACTCGTATAAAAACGGTGGCGCGAGTCAGGGAAGGGTGACTGGATGATTTCCAACTTCGGCTCCGATTCGAGAGAAATTGGCTAAAAAATTCCTCGGCGAAATAAAATCGAAGAGCAACTTCCGAAAGTTATCGAACTTCCCAACAATCCATTACACCGAGTTTCGCAAAAAATTGACTCGGAACTTATTATTTTGAGTGAAAACATCTTGAAGTTTCGACGCCTCGAATAAGTTCGCCCTCGGGCGGCGGCGCCTCCGTCTCCTCTCCAAATACACTTCAGCCACATGTAAGCTGAAAAATTACTTTCGCTTAGGCCGGCTCCACACCTTGGCCCCGGCGAGTCTCAAGGTGTGTGTCACATCGCGAGAATTGGTGCGTATTTTCTAGGAACTGAAAAATATTACTATGGGTTACGTCACAATGTTGGCGAATTTTGCGCTATTTTGTTGATTATGGATCACGTTCATGTACGTGTTACGTTCGGTGAACAGTTAACGTCGAGGCCAACATTCGATTCGGGGTCATGCAAAAGTTCACATTTTAAATCTTTTCAGTCCTGAGATAAATGTTCAGTTCTGAGATAAGATAAATTATAGCGGCTTTTTTTTAGTCTAGATTATCTAGACTAAAAAAAGCCGCTATAATTTATCTCATTCATGGCGTTAATTTAAACCCAAATAAAATTTTATTTCACAAAATGGCCATCGAAGTGCAGAAAATCAGCTCATGGAAAGAAGAATAATTCGTTAAGTATTTCATTACATTTTTTAATGCATTCAAGAAAACAGTAAAAATATACAAAGGTGGAAATATTTCACTTAAAAATAACAGAGTAATAAAAGCTCTATTAGAGCTTTGCCATAACCGTAACACGCCGGTTGGCCGAGCGCACAGCACAGCGGCACCGTTAAGCCATTAGGGCACCTAAGCGCGGCCTGAGCTAACAAACTTTACGGACACTACAAGTGTAAATTGAAAATTTAAAAAACCCCCGACATTCGCCATTTAGTGGCGGCGGCCATCTTGAATTTGCAATAGTGCTATTCTACTAGTCAAGCCCTTTCATTTGATACCCATATCAAGGGAGTTGTGAAAAAATATATCATCCGCCATTTTGTAGCGGCGGCCATCTTGGACCGATTTTCATCAAACATAGCTAAGAACACTCTCGACTAATTCACCTTTCAAACAAAAAAAACCGCATTCAAATCGGTCCACCCGTTTGAGCGCCACAGGGGAACAGACAGACACACACACACACACACACACACACACACAGACACGTCAAACTTATAACACCCCGTCGTTTTTGCGTCGGGGGTTAAAAATCACCACTTTCAGAGCACGGACACTAAACAGCAAACAAAGCTGGCGGCGCGACGAGCGGCGTCCGGCCCCGCCACAAAGGCTTTGTGCCCGGCACACTGACACGCTTTTTGCGTCGCCGCTGCTATCGCTCGATGACGTCCCAGGAGATCGATAAGAGCCTCCCACTCGACGGGAATGCTCTATTGTAACACTGACACTGCAATGTCTGAGATGTGGAAAATCGTTACACTATTCCAGTTACGTTCATGTCTTTCATTGTAACCAACCAGAATAATTACAGAACAAGTATAAATTAAAAATTTTAAAAACCCCCGACATTCACCATTTTGTAGTGGCGGCCATCTTGAATAGCATAGCGCTATTCTACTAGTCAAGCCCTTTCATTTGATACCCATATTGAGGGAGTTGTAATCTAGCAGTGATAAGAAGTGCACTAACATACGCCGCACTAGTGTGGTGGCCGAGAACACTTCTTATCCCTACCCAGCTAGAACTACAGAAATTTCAACGACAAGCATGCCTCGCCATCACTGGCTGCATGAGCACAACGCCAACAACAGGACTAGAAGTGATACTGGGGATCACACCTCTACAATTACACATTAGGGAAGAAGCAACACTTGCGGCCCTCAGACTCAAAATACTAGGTTTATGGAAGGGCTATGACACAGCACATACCAAAATTCTAACTCAGGGGATCAATAAAGAGCCCCGTTTAGAGTGGATATATGCGACAGAACTATCAAACAATTTACACTAGAAAGAAATTACAAAATAAACGCGGAGGAATACAAAAACCCGAAACCAGCACAAGACACGATTGAAGTGTACACCGACGGGTCCAAAACCAGAACTGGCACAGGAGCTGGAGCCTACTGCCAAGAACTCAACATTCAGATAAGCCACGCACTTGGTAAGGACAACTCCGTTTTCAAAGTAGAGTGTGCTGGAATCACAACAGCAGTCATAGCAATGACCAACAGACAGGTAAAAAACTTTAAAATTAACATTAACTCGGACAGCCAAGCCGTTCTCAAAGCCTTGGCTAGTACCACGTCAACATCCCTACTCATACAAGACTGCCATAAAGCCCTGGAAGAACTCTCCGTCTCCAATGATATCACCTTACGGTGGATCAAAGGACACGCGGGAGACCCAGGCGAAGCAGCTGACGAACTAGCACGTAAGGCCACGACACTGGAAGTTGCAGGACCGGAACCTATGGTACGGTCTATTCCTTTCAATGAGTATACCTGGTTGCATGCACTAACACGCAAGGAACATTCCACACTCTGGAACAATTCCACAGACTGCCGCCAGACAAAGGAAGCCTTTCCTACTCTGAACCAACAACTAACTAACAAACTACTGCACCTAGACAGAGGTAAACTCAGGAAGATGGTGGGACTCATAACAGGGCACAGCCCACTAAACAAACACCTTTTCATTATAGGTGTCACAGACAGTCCTCTATGCAGAGCATGCATGGAGACAGATGAAACACCAGCGCACGTGCTCCTAGAGTGCACGGGCGTGACCGAACAACGCAGGATCCACCTAGGATCCCCAGCCTCACTCCAAGAAGTCCTTGGCAACCTGGGCGGCCTGCTAGGCTTCTGGAGCGACCTCGGATGGCTGGAGTGAAGACTTCAACGCAAGTGGCACATCACGCACAACAGACCTGTATGGTTTACGTGCGGACACCTGCCCAGAATGAAGATGAAGATGAAGATGAGGGAGTTGTAAAAAAATATGTAATCCGCCATCTTGTAGCGGCGGCCATCTTGGACTGATTTTCATCAAACATAGCTAACAACACTCTCGACTAATTCACTTTTCAAACAAAAAAAAACCGCATTCAAATCGGTTCAATCGTTTGAGCGCTACAGGCAAAATAATAACTGGGGGATGTTAGGGATAAGTAATAGAACGTAAAAAAGCTATTTTTGAAATTTTTGTCTGTTTGTCTGTTTGTCTGTATGTTTGTGCGCGCATCACGCAAAAACTACTGAATGGATTGAAACGAAACTTGGTACGATTGAAGTTCATACTACGGAGTAACATATAGGATACTTTTTATCCCGAAATTCAGCACGGTTCCCTAGGGAGAGGGGATGAAAGTCAAAACGTGTATTTAGCTGTAATTCAATAACGCGTGGTCCGATTTCATTCATTCTTTTTTTGTTAGAAAGTAGATACTTTAAAGATTACCGACTAATCTCTAAAAGGCTGCATCGATTTTGATGGGACTTTCACTGGCGGATGTTTTCATTTTGATCTACCTAAACATCCGCCAGTGAACTTTTAGTTTTTAGCATGATATGAGCTCAAAGGAGCTTAGGAAAAACAAAATGATTCCTACGGGATTTTTAAAAACCAATTTATATCCACGCGAACGAAGTCGCGGGTGTCCGCTTGTTCAAATAATATATTCCAAACAAATAATAAAAAGTAGCAGCGAGATTTATTTGTGTAATTCATTAGATTAGTGCCTGTCACAGAGCGACAATGATCTATAAATAATAAAGACAAAAGTGGAAAGAACTTAGAAATAGTTAATAAGGTACCTACTCAATCACTAGGTACGCAACGTGGTACGCAATGTACTTAAATGTAAATGTAAACAAGTGTAAATTAAAAATTTAAAAACCCCCGACACTTACCATTTTGTGGCCGCGGCCATCTTGGATTTGCATAGTGCTATTCTACTAGTCAAGCCCTTTCATTTGACACCCATATTACTTAAGGGAGTTGTGAAAAAATATGTAATCCATCATTTTGTAGCGGCGGCCATCTTGGATCGATTTTCATCAAACATAGCTAAGAACACTCCCGAATGCTAACAACACTCTCGACTAATTCACCTTTCAAACAAAAAAACCGCAATCAAATCGGTTTACCTGTTTGAGCGCTACAGGGGAACAGACACACACACACACACACACACAGACACGTCAAACATATAACACCCCGTCGTTTTTGCGTCGGGGGTTAAAAATGAATTCCATCTCTAATAGCAATACTTAGTGGGTACATGGTACTGTATATTACTAATAGTTATAGTACTTATATAACCTTATAAATAGGTAGGTATAATCAAATAACAAGTAGGTAGGAATGCATATAACAATCTCCTCCTGCTACACATATTTATAACGCGAGTGTGACACAGTCGAGTCGTGACGCAATGTCGCGTGAGAAGTAACGTGGCGTGACACCTGTAAATTATTGTTTTGATTAATTCACCATTTCAATATTTGACACAATATTATTAATGAATTGACTTTCGACATTAATATTTGATTACAGTTACACCTACCTACTACTCTATCTACAGGTTATAATGCCATTCTGTCAATAAAAAATTCAAGCTATCGTGTTATGATAGAACGTGGTTTCTATTTAATTTTTTGCACAATCTAAACTACTTAGTTTAAACGATTCCTGTTTTTGAGATCAAAAGCACTCGAAATAGATACGAATATTACCTATTATAACAAGTATAAATTAAAAATTTTAAAAACCCCCGACATTCGCCATTTTGTGGCGGCGGCCATCTTGGAGTTGCATAGTGCTATTCTACTAGCCGCTCAGCTGCCGCAGCTATATTGTGTAATATGAGTCAATTGCAAACCAACTCGTCAAAATACGCGCCACGTATACCTAAAATAAAATCAGCCAAGTGCGAGTCGGGCCTCGCTCTTTCAGGGTTCCGTACATAATAATTATGAACAATATAATATTTTGGGTCTAAGAAATATTTAATTTCCGAGTTAGACATCGCAAGAAACCGTGAAAGAAAAACGCAAAATAAGCTCGATTGTTTTGGTCACAGCTTATAAACTATTTTATGAATCGTTGTTTTCAGTATTTGTTGTACAAATAGAGCATATAGTACATAATATACCGAAATATCATATTCCTAACTAGTTTAGTTTTTTAGATAGCCCCCGTCACAAAAATGGTCTAAAACTGACAATTTTCATGACCCCCCATTTCCTTACTTTTTAAGCAAAAAATTAAAAAAATATATATTCGTACTCTACTCAATGAGCTCTAAACAATGATACCCCACAAGCTAGGGTAAGAAAAAAAAATTTTTTTTCGGCTCCTTTCTCATGTATGGGAGCCCCCCTGAAAAATAATTTAATTCAATTTTTAATTCAATATTTGATTTTGGGTCAACATTTTACACCAAATACCAAAATTTCAGGTTTGTAACTCATTTCGTCTGCGAGCTAGAGACCTGTGACCGGCGGACAGACGGACAGACAGACAGACAGACAGACAGACAGACAGACAGACAGACAGACAGACAGACAGACAGACAGACAGCCGAGTGACATTAATAGGGCTCCGTTTTTACCCTTTGGGTACGGAACCCTAATGAGCTCAGTGTGCTTAGTCTAAATCGGAGCACTCGAAAACGAACTCGAAAACTATTGATCGATTTCAGAGTAAAATAGACCTAAAATGGCTTGTATTAAGGTTTGAGTTCGCCAATACATTCAGCATTCGAACAATGCTGAATGTATTGGCGAACTCAAACCTTAATACAAGCCATTTTAGGTCTATTTTACTCTGAAATCGATCAATAGTTTTCGAGTTCGTTTTCGAGTGCTCCGATTTAGACTAAGCACACTGAGGAAGGACTGAAGTTTGAACGGAAAAACGGCAAGATCTACTGTCGCTGTGTATGTTGTTCTCGTTTTTCATATAGTTTGTTTGTTTGTCCCTGCAAACAATTTTATACCTTAAAATGCCGAAAAAATAAAACTTAAAAACTCGTTCAGACATAATATGTCTTTTTAGCAGTTAACGGAGGTTTTGAAAAAAGAAATAATATGTCTTTTGGCCAGTTGAGCGGCTAGTCAAGCCCTTTCATTTGATACCATAGAGATAATAATAATAAGTAGAGTAGGCATACCTACCTTAAAAACGTGCCAAAAATACACTCACACACGCACAATCCCCCAACCTAAAATGGCGCGTGTTCATTGTGATGTCTCAAGTTGTGCGTGTGTGAGTGTTCATGTATACATTTTAGGGAGGCCATCTTTAGGGAAGTTGCAATAAAATTTATGCCACGATCTGTTTTATTGTTATGTTTAAAAATGTAGTGTTGTCTCTTACACACTTATGAAAATTTTGATAAGCTTAAGCTATTTTCCGATCCACTATTTTCTATAGGACATTATGCCAAGTCCTCTTCTATAGGTTCATGTTTGATACCCATATTAAGGGAGTTGTGAAAAAATATGTAATCCGCCATTTTGTAGCGGCGGCCATCTTGAATCGATTTTCATCAAACATAGCTAACAACACTCTCGACTAATTCACCTTTCAAACAAAAAAACCGCATTCAAATCGGTCCACCCGTTTGAGCTCCACAGGGGAATAGACAGACACACACACACACAGACACACACAGACACGTCAAACTTATAACAGCCCGTCGTTTTTGCGTCGGGGGTTAAAAACTACGAGTGAAGCTATCGTGCGGTCGCTGAATTTTCTATATTATTTAAGTTCACCGATAACCGATATAGCAAAAAGTAGCAGTTCCAGTTGAGAAGAGCAAGTATCGAAGTTTCTCGAAGGCATAAAACTCTTGAGAGCGTTATAAGGCTCCGTTTACATTGGTCGTTGACCGGCTGGCGGGCGCGTCTATTTACACTTAGGTGCCCTTTACATTTTCTCGATAAACGACTGCCGGTGTCAGCTTCTATTACCAAAACCTTTCGGATGACCGTCTTAATTGCATTTGGTAGTTCGCACTGGGATTATAGAAAATCTCACTTGTATAAAAAGATTGGAAGTACCTACGTATAAATTCCATTATAAACGATAATGAGCGTTAAGCTTCCCTCAAAATTATTTAACTGAATCTTTATTGAACAGAATAACGATGGATAACGATGTTACATTTTATCAGGTTGTAATAATATGTACATAAACTTTTAGGACCTGTTTCACCACCTTCTGATTAGTGTCGGATAGCCTAACTTAAGTTTTGTCACTTTCTAACTTTATACCAAGTGACAAAGACAAAACTTACGTTTAGGCTATCCGGCACTTATCAGAAGGTGGTGTAACAGGCCCTTAGTCTTTCAAATATGCTGTAGTTTGCTGTATAATATTATTTATAAACGTGACGCAATGAAAATGGATCCTAGGTGCATATCTCTATGCGCTCTCAAGAATTTAAGCTCTAGAGTTTATAAGGAAGTATAGGTACGTTAAGTTGTTATTTTCCACGCATTGTCCATCAGATCTCGCCACGCCGAGAGCAAACTTAAAATACGTACGTGCCGTACATATTGATCGGTGACTGATGGTAAATAATTAGCATAAATTAGTTGTTAGTCACGCGTGAAAAACGTGAGTCACATGTCATCTGTATGCGGGAACGATGCACGACGGAGTCCTCCTCACGAATAATCCTCCACTTATAAACGATGACACCGCTAAGACGTCCGTCACATGAGTAGATATACCTACAGAGAGGAAGCTTCATACAAGCGGCCCGCTGTAGGTAGGTACCTACACTCGCACACAGCGCACGTTTGCCATCCAACTGAGCCGGTGGCGTCAGACGCGGAGCGTCCGTGAGCCGTTGGTGAATGCTCATGTGTGAGTGTACCCTACAGCGGGTCGCTTGTATGAAGCTTTTTTTTTATTGTATGGCTTACGCTCGACGACAATCATGCCTGGAGAGCAATGATGAGGTCTAGGTTGGAACGCGCTTGCCTAGAAAATGCCTATTCACTCTTGTTTTGAAGGCACTCAAGTTGAATGAGGCGGGAAACACGGACGCCGGAAGGGCGTTCCACACCCTAGCGGTTCGTATCAGAAACGTTGATCGAAAGCGCTTCGTGCGGGCGGACTGAACGTCAACCACATAGGGATGCTAACGTTCACGACGTCTCGCTGTTCTGTGGTGAAATGGTGAAGGAGGAACCAGGTTAAATAGTTCCTGAGCACACTCTCCAGAGTATATCCGATAAAAACCGATAGACAGGCGACATTGCGCCGGTGCTGTAAACTGAGCTTCCTCTCTGTAGAGATATCTCATACTCATGTGCGTCCGTCGCCTCGTAACGGATCCAACAAAAGCTTCAATATTTCATATTATTTAATACGTCTTTGTTATTAGAGAGATACTCGTACTACTAATAACAGCATGTACGGGTTTCCTGGTGCCTATTAATTTAACTAGTGTCTTGATTAACTGCTCGCTGCACTGAAATATATGTGTTTAAAGCATCACTCGCATAAGGGAGTTAAAGGAGAAATAATTACACTTCACTAAGAAATAATGACATGGTGTAATAACTTTAACTTATTAACTGACTTTAAAAGAGATCATTATATCAATTCGGCATGTATGCAATATTATTGGAACGGCAATATTAAATTCACATACATATCTGTTCAAGAATAGTGCAAGATTCATCGAAATCAGTTAAGTAGTTTTCAAGATAGGTGTGTACTAATACGTGTAAGTATGACGAACTTATTTCGCTATATTGAAGTCAGTTTAATTTTTCTTAAATTATAGCTTATCCTCCTCTCAATCGGAGGTCCTAGAAGACCTCCCTTTCAAAACTATCAAGTAATGGGTTCTAAACTCTACGTGGTTCTATAGTTCCATATGTTTGAATGTCAATTTATTTACGGCGACGCGCATTAAAGGTGAGTGGGTACGTTTGGTCGACAGACGGTCATCTCTAAGAGATTAGATAGTCTCTACTTAGGTATATAATACTTAGAATTATATACCTAAAGCAAAGTAAGAAAAGCAAGTAGTTTATTGATGATTACTAGACTGAATAAGTATTCTATAGCTATCAAGCTTTATATTGATGATTAATTTCTTTTGAAGAAATATTATCGATCGCAGGGAAAAATAAATACTTTTTCAAATCAAATCAAATCAAATCAAATAATTGTTAACATTAACTAGGTAAATACAACAGGAAATGTATTGGGGTTTAATTTGGTAAGTTTATTATAAAAAATAGAACTCTGTTTCTTTTGACATAAGGGTGGAATTGCAACAATGCACTGCAATGCCTGTTCTTGCAAACGCTCAAGCTTCATTGTAATAAGCCGTCTAGTATCCGTTGCAATATTGCAAGTTGAATGCTGAGACCTCCTATAAGGCCTCTCGAAGAGATTTATCTGCCAATAATATCTAGCAAAAACATATTTCTCAATGCAAACATCTTGAGACGATTGTTCGGTATAGGAAGGTATAAACGGTATGAAAATTGTAATACTTACCTACCTAGAATTTCTTGCATGCTTTTTCTAGGAAAATCCCAATAAGTTACCTACCTAACAATTTTTGACCGACCGGAAATCGAACCTAAGACCACGATATCCGCAATCGAATATGCTAACCGAAGCAGTCCAAGTAGGCAAGTGTATGGCATATTAAACCTACCAAAACAATATAACCCAATGTAAAGTCACTCTGCAAATTGACATTTGCGACGGAAAGTATGGCTTCCATAGAATATCCTCCACTTGAACTTTTCAAGAGTTTAGTACGCAAATGTAGGCAAACTATGTATTTCATTGATTGCATACTCGAGGGTCCCCGCAGTTGAAAGGGTTCGCTTAAATTATCAAACAGAAGCCACTTGAAAACTGCAATGACACATGTTACATTTCAATCGAACTGCTGCAGGGTTCTACAACGTTATTAAATAACTCGTTTACACTAGCGGCACGCTATGATGGCCGGTTTGACACATTACAATAGTGATGTGGAATGTCAATTTATTCTCGAACAAAAAACAATTAAGTTTTGTTTTTGTACCTGATTAAATCTATAATATAATAAGACTGTAACAGATCCAATTCTGTACATTGAAGATATTTTGAAAATTTTTATTGGAGGGCACTATATAATCGATACTGAAGCCAAAACTGCAATTTTTTTCATTTTTGTCTGTCTGTCTGTCTGTCTGTCTGTCTGTCTGTCTGTCTGTCTGTCTGTATCTTGGCCGCGCATCACGCCGAAACTACTGAATGGATTCGAATGAAACTTGGTACAATTTGAGTTTATACTCCGAGGTAGGTTATAGGATACTTTTTATCCCGAAATTCAACACGGTTCCCTTGGGAGAGGGGATGAAAGTTAAAACGTGTATTTAGCTGTAATTCATTAACGCGTTGTTCGATTTTACTCATTCTTTTTTTGTTAGAAAGGTAGTACTTTATATATTATTCCATAAATATTTCAAGGTCATAGGTCTTTTAGTTTAGAAATGACAGACATTACAACCCTCAGTATTGGGTTCAAATAACTTGGGAGCCGGATCTTTGAACGTACGGCTTATTTTAAACTGGTGTGCGTTTAAATTTATGTTTATCGGTCTGTCTATTTCTTCCAGCTAATCTCCGAAACGGCTGGATCGATTTTAATGGAACTTTCAATGTTATAAGGAGTAACTTAGGCTACATTTAGTTTAGGTACATAAAAGAATTATGGGATCCGATCCGATCCTATATAAAAACCTATATCTACGCGAACGAAGTTGCGGGGTTCAGCTAGTAGGTTTAATAAAACAAAAATGTATATGTTTATTTAATTTATTTGAACGAACTGAATATTTGAACGAAAATGAATATACATACTTTATATGCACACAAGAAACATATGAATACAAAAGATACCAAAAAAGGTGCCACAAAAGGCCATAATTAATCAGATTCGTCCATACTACTATTTTCACTGTCGTCACTGCTATCATCACATACATTAATAATTATATGTTCGTTTTCTATAATATTATCTATTTTCACATCTCTTTCATAATCTTCCCTTATTAATTTAACAGTTCTATTCACAACCTTTTCCCAGTCTCCTTTAGTCACATGTTCACAAGCTTCTTCTAATAATTTTAGCATTTTTTTTGTGGTAAATGGGGGTTCTGTATTGTGTCTTGCAGCATATCCCTTAATTTGAGCCCACACCAACTCAATCGCATTATACTCACAATGGTAAGGCGGTAACCGTATAACTCTGTGCCCATGTTCTAATGCTATTTCGTCAATGACGTATCGGATCTTGGTTGGTTTGTTTTCTTTTAAAAGACGTACTAATTCCGCTTTTAACATATTCATGTTTGCATCTACGCCATTTTTACGAAGCCATGCGACGATATCAGCTTTCTTTTGGGATTGGGCAGGTGGCTTGTCAATTTGCATCGAGTGGTATGGGGCGTTGTCCATAATTATAATAGATGGTGCAGGGAGGCTACACAACATTGAGGTAAACCATTCAGTAAACTTTTCTCCATTCATGTCTTCATGATAGTCTCCAGTGGTTTTTGACGCAAAAGCCATGAGAGAACCTTCGACAAACCCGTTGATGGTTCCGGCGTGACAAATTATAAGTCGCGATCCTTTTCCTACAGGAACTTTGGAAGTAGATGCTGCTGTGTCATCGTTCCAAGAACGGCCTACAGTATGGTTAGCATTAAGCCATGTTTCATCCAAGAACACAACATTTTGCCAATTTTTGATTTCTTTCACTTGCCGTAAAAAAGTATACCTTGCCATCGCTATATCAAATCTTTCCATCAATATTTTGCGTTTGTTACATTTTTTGTATCGAAATCCAATGGTCTTCAAAATCTTCGTTAAAGAACTTTCCCCACCGAAGAATAATCCAGCTTCCTTCAGTGAATGCACCAACTTTTTTCTTGTTGGATACTCCTTCTGTAAATAGTAGCCGTAAACATGTCTTCGGATAGCATCGGCATCAAAGCTATCGATGCCTACGACTGGTTTTGCTCGTTTTCTCTTTTTTGGTGTGTGAAGTTTATTTTCTTCTGTGCCAGTGTCGCCATATTTTTTTTTAGTTATCCGTCTAACAGTTCGTTGTCCAATATTAAGCGCATCAGCTACGCGTTCAACCACTGACGTTATAGGTAAAATTGGCCCTCCATTTTGAGCTTCACGATCGAAATAGTTACGAAGGCGTATTACGAACTCACGTGTCTGACTATTTAGAACAGTTCTCTGCGTACGTTCGGTCATATCGACGAAATCCACAACAAAGGGCTTGAACAGAGTCCAAATTAACGAGCAAGGGTCAACAGTAATGCAGTATCAATATTTGAAATCCAAAGCCAGGTCAAAACTATATCACAATCGCATTGCACTGACAGTTTATACTTTTCGAAGCAACGTCAATTCGAAACTGCTTTGTTTTGCATTGAGCATTGATGCGAGTTTGCCGGAGGTAGTAGTTGTGCTAGCCAGCGATCCTATGTGACGATCGTATTAGATTCCATTTTTAAAAATTTATTGATATTTTTTTGCGATTTCAGAGGTTTGTCCACATAGTGAAAATTGTTCATATTCACAAGTACATTCACCCCTTAAATGGTGCAAACTGATTTTTCTACACTTGTATACATTTAAGAAATAAATGTTGAGTCCTAAACCTAAAACTACATTCGATAAAATTTATGAATCTCTGCACATCACTATCGTCAATAAAGTAATACAATTATTTCCTTCAAAGTCGTTATCAATTAATACGGAACTTCATGAGCGGACAAACGTCAAACCGGCCATCATAGCGTGCCGCTAGAGTAGTAGAGTTATTTATTGTGTCACTATTTTCAAAAGTGAGTAATAAAACAAAGAATAGAATAAAACAAAAGAACAGCCTGAAAAATGAAGGATATTTCATAGCTCATATCGAATCGAAGTCGTCCACATCGCCGCCACGCAAACTCCCCGGGACGCACGCAAAACGAACATTTTTCCGAACGGAACGCCCTCTCGACGCAAAACTCTATGAAAACGTCGAAAAAAAAAACATAACAGTAACATGGCGTATAATGACAGCTGGTCCACTTGAGAACAAAAGGGGAGAGCGGAGCCTCGTCGAGAAAAAAATATGCGAAGAGTAAAAACAACTACGCGTCCGTGCACCCGCGGACCGGCGGCGGCGACTGTCCTCTAATAAATTCGCAATCGCGTTCGATTCGCGGCGACAATGGACACGTAAACGCAGCTTCGGTACAGCGCGGCGCCGCGGAACACTCTACCTACATCCGTGCCCACCCTCGACCTGAAATTAGGTAGCGGCGCTGAGAAAACTCGTTACGAATATTGCTATATACGTCTCGGGGAGAATAGCGCCGCATTCGAGTTTAAAATGCGAATAATAATCTGCGCCATTCATAAAAATCCCGTGCGCGGAATGCGAGGAGAGGCCGTGTTTTGCACGTTATAATTTTGCGCCGAAAGCAGGCCTAGGACTGGAGTGGAGGTTGTTTTGTGCGAGAGTAGGCCCGGTTCGAATACCGCGCACGGACCATTAGTTGATGAGCGTGTGCACGCCCCGCGTCCGCGCCAGACGCGACGCGACCTAGCGCCGGGAAACTAACTATTTTCAGCTACAACATGAAACTGTGTTTTTTTTTTGGCTCCAGTTTACAAAATATGTTCACTAAAAGAGTACTTACAATTTTTTTATGCACAATAAAGTTTCATGTTGCAATTTGACCATGCACTTCGTAGTCTAATGACTGTGTAATTATAATAATTGTTCGTTCGAAAAACATGCGAAGGTTACTCGAGACAGGAACGTTACATAAGGGAATATGTTATTATATTATTATAATACTTAATAATTATTGTTATTTTAATAATTTGAACGTAGCTATATCTACCTACTTTTCTATTCGTTTCTAGTTATTTTTATTAATAGAATATTATCACAATCGAGGTTAATTGTTTTCTTACGCGTTTCTACCCTTTTTTATTTACGATAAAATAATTATGTATTCAAAGTATGAAGAAACTATACCACAGAGTACCTACAGAGGGGAAGCTTCTAGTAAGCGGCCCGCTTTAAGTACACTCACACATATGCGCATGTTTGTCACCAACTGTACCGGTTAGTGGAACGAGCGCGCGTCCGTGAACCGTTGGTGAGTGTGTTTGTGTGAGTATACCTACAGCGGGCCGCTTGTGGAAGCTTCCCCTCTGTAGATTTACTACTCGTGTGACTATACCATCCATTAAACCTACTTCACATAAAGCAAATATGGAATTAGTCTTCGCTGTATACCTACTACGAGTATAGAGAGAAAAAGAAATAGAAACAGTTAAGTTATATGAGTAAGTTTAAAATATTGTACTCGTATTCGATAAACGAGTACCTACTCCAACTATATCCAAGTTCATATCGAGCGATACTAAATCGTTCCTCTACGAAACGATATGTGTTTTATATGAATTAATTCCTCGGCTGACGGGGCCTGAAAGCGATTTACTCACGGGCCAGATGGCGCACGGACAGATCAATTTGATGATTGCAAAAAAACAACCTGTTTGATGTCGTTCGGCTTCTGTGTACGTGTGTATACGATACAAGCTCTTTGGGCCTCTTTCGCACACTATTTTAGTTTCAATGGGGATTTAGAACGAAGCCCGCGATTTTCGTAAGGTCTCTTAAAATTAAAGGTAGGTATAGGCACCTTAAAAGGATTGCTGCGGAATTCGATTTAATTTCAATAAAATGAGGATCGGTATATTATTTATTTTGTACTACAGCCGCCATAAGCAAGGACCACAGATTAATCGCAAGGTTTCTATCCTAAAATTAAATGCAAGTGACGTCAGTCGCGTGAACGTCGGTCGCGTCGTGAAACGCGTGAGCAGAGGTCACGTGAGCGCCGACTTCTTTCCGCTGACGAAATTGGCATTTCCACGACGCGATCGATATTCGATTCAACTGAATCTTGCTGCTGACGTCGCAAGCATTTTCAAGTCGCAAGCAAGTGTAAATTAAAAATTAAAAGCACTTCCAGTAATGGTATACTTACATTTGATAAATCTAACGTTTCACCACTTTTCTGCTCTGACATCAGACCTCGATTACTATGCCTCTATACTAACTACTCGTTGAGGCAAATCCAAAGTACAAACTAGGAGAACATACGGTTATATTATGCCCTGTTGTTAGACCGTGATTACTATCCTGTATACGCTAACTTTTTATCGATACCAGATCAATGAGCCCAAACGCGATGAATCTGTTGACTGTTTGCATGTTGTAAAGTAGTTGGGGAGTCCTGTCCTAGTTGCAGCATCAAGTCAAGATTACCATTATTGCGTCATATTAGTAGTATTTATAGTGTCATTGGAATTACTTAATATATACATCTATAATATAATAAAACTGTAACAGATCCAATTCTGTACATTGAAGATATTTTGAAAATTTTTATTGGAGGGCACTCTATAATCGATACTGAAGCCAAAACTGCAATTTGTTTCATTTTTGTCTGTCTGTCTGTCTGTCTGTCTGTCTGTCTGTCTGTCTGTCTGTCTGTCTGTCTGTATCTTGGCCGCGCATCACGCCGAAACTACTGAATGGATTCGAATGAAACTTGGTACGATTGTAGTTTATATTCCGAGGTAGGTTATAGGATACTTTTTATCCCGAAATTCAGCACGGTTCCCTTGGGAGAGGGGATGAAAGTTGAAACGTGTATTTAGCTGTAATTCATTAACGCGTTGTTCGATTTTACTCATTCTTTTTTTGTTAGAAAGATAGTACTTTATATATTGTTCCATAAATATTTCAAGGTCATAGGTTTTTTAGTTCAGAAATGACAGGCATTTATTGGGTTCAAATAACTTGGGACCCGGATCTTTGAACGTACGGCTTATTTTAAACTGGTGTGCGTTTAAATTTATGTTTGTCGATCTGTCTATTTGTTCCAGCTAATTTCCGAAATGGCTGGATCGATTTTGATGGAACTTTCTGGTGATGTTATAAGGAATAACTTAGGCTAAATTTAGTTTAGGTACAAAAAAGGATTATGGGATCCAATCCGATCCTATATAAAACCTATATCCAGGCAGACGAAGTCGCGGGGGTCGGCTAGTTTTACATAAAATTACATAAATTTAGACTACACGAGCTGAGAAAAAAGCTGATAATCCTCAGACAGCCCGCCTAAAACCTACAGCCGTAAAACATATGTAAGAACCACATAAACAAAAAAAACAGACATGTTATATACTTACGCCAAGCTGTATTATATACTATACCTACCGTTTGTTTCGTCGTGGGTAAAACGTAGATAAAATAATAGTAGATAAATAAAATCGTGGACCATCCGTTAAAGCGTCACGTTACACACACTTATAAACAAACAAACTTATAAGCTATAGGTAACAACCCTCTGTTTGCGTCAGGGGTTAAAAATGTGAGTGACGTCAGTCACGTGATCACGGGTTGAACGTCGGGTGAACGCGTGAACGACGTAAAAAAGCGTGAGCGTCACGTGAACACCGTCATCTGCTGACGAAATCAGCATTTCTACGAGTTGTATTCGTTTCGACGTGTTGCTTCTAAATGATGACGCATTTTCAATCTTCTTCTTCTTCGTCAACCGATAGACGCCCACTGCTAGACATAGGTTTCTAGTAAGCACTTCCACACGCATCAGTCTTACGTCACTTGTATACAGCGGTTACCTGAGAATCTTTTGATTTCGACTGTCCAACTGAGGGTATGTTAATACAATAAGCTTTCCAGTGTGAGGTCGCCATTCCGGCACCTTGGTACCTCGACGTCTATCAGTTCTTCTTTATGTTCTTAGTGCCGCAACGTGTATCGGTTCTTATGTGCTCCATTCATTGCCACTTCAGCTTCGTGACTCGTTGACTTTTATCGCTTATTAATCTGCTGTATGTCGGTCTATGTGGGATCTCTTTATTTCCAATCGTTCCCGTAGAGAAACTCAGACCAAAGCTCTGCATCGACCGCTAAGTGATTCTGATCTATCCTATGAGGCCCATAGTCAGTGACCATGCCTCAGAGCATTTTCAATGACCATTGAAACATGCGAGTGACGTCATTCGCGTGAACGTCGGTCGCAAAGTAGGTGAGCAGAGGTCACGTGAGCGCCTTCGTCTGCTGACGAAATTAGCATTTCTACGACGCGAGCGATATTCGATTGGTTTGAATCTTACTGTTGACGTCACACGCATTTCTGAAACTTGTTGAAAAGTTGAGAGACGTCATTCGCGTGAACATCGCTCGCGCCGTGAAATGCGTGAGCAGTGCTCACGTGATACACGTGATTAGCATTTCTAGGATGCGATCGATTCGGCCACATTTTGCTGCTAAAATAACACGCATTTTCAGTGATGGAAGATTACTCTTTTCTTCTCTAACAAGGTCCTCGATTTTGTTCCCACTTCACCATTTAGCCACCGACCGTACCGCAAGACGTCATGCAGGCAGGTTTTACGTCGTCCCTACATCGTGACTACTTAACGTTTCACATATACCTATGCGCACGATGCCATTTAAGTCTTCATCCTTATTATATCTACAAATGAAACCCTAGTCATGAGGCTAGGGTCTGGAATACCATTCCGGCATCTTTGTATTCCGGATGCTTACAATCTGGATAAGTAGGTATCACCATCTTCTGGGCAACCGAGTTCTATCTTAGTCGTCACTTTCTACCAGGTATGATTGTGGTCGAGCGTGTGTATGTAAGGTATAAAAAAACTAATATTGTCGATGTAACTTATAAAAGTGGTGTTACTATACTTATAAGTAAACATGTTCATCATCGAGACACGGCAGATAACCGCTTATTAAACACGTCGCTCGCCGCTGACAGTATCTACCCTCGATCTGCGCTGCGCCGCGCGGAATAGAAAAATGGTCGATGTCATTACACTTGTGATCGAAATACTAAGTGAAAATAGGTTCTCTATTCGAATGGTTATAATATATGATTCTACTAGTTTATCAAGTATCATCTATAATATAATAAAACTGTAACAGATCCAATTCTGTACATTGAAGATATTTTGAAAATTTCTTTTGGAGGGCACTCTATAACCGATACTGAAGCCAAAACTGTAATTTTTTTCATTTTTGTCTGTCTGTCTGTCTGTCTGTATCTTGGCCGCGCATCACGCCGAAACTACTGAATGGATTCGAATGAAACTTGGTACGATTTGAGTTTATACTCCGAGGTAGGTTATAGGATACTTTTTATCCCGAAATTCAGCAGGGTTCCCTAGGGAGAGGGGAAGAAAGTTAAAACGTGTATTTAGCTGTAATTCATTAACGCGTTGTTCGATTTCACTCATTCTTTTTTTGTTAGAAAGGTAGTACTTTATATATTATCCCGTAAATATTTCAAGGTCATAGGTTTGTTAGTTCAGAAATGACAGACATTTATTGGGTTGAAATAACATGGGACCTGGATCTTTGTACGTACGGCTTATTTTAAACTGGCGTACGTTTAAATTTATGTTTGTCGGTCTGTCTATTTGTTTCAACTAATCTCAGAAACGGCTGGATCGATTTTAACGGAACTTTCAATGGCAGATAGGTGTTGTTATAAGGAGTAACTTAGGCTACATTTAGTTTAAGTACATAAAAGAATTATGGGATCCGTTCCGATCCTAGGTATATAAAACCTATAAACACGCGAACGAAGTCGCGGGGGTCAGCTAGTACGTATATATACATATATCTACCTTGTGTTATAATTTATCTGCGTTTTCTTTACTTCATGAGAAAAATCATGGATGGATGTAACTATTATTACAGACACATGAACTTTTTTATTGGTGCTAATTAAAGAGAAATAGGCAGGCACTTTGTCTATAATAATACTTATTGTATTTCAAATTCAAATTTAAATAAACTTTACTAAAAATTGGTAAACTATACCAAGATACCATAGTGATACCATGTATGTATACAGTAGGTATTATTGACTAAAAGATGAAGAAGATGTATAAATGACCTACATACGAGTGAATCCTCGAAGAGAATCGAGAAGAAAATTACTCTTTAATTTGCACTTTAAAATAATACACCCAGGTACGAACAATAAACAAGAGAAATGTTATTCTAAAACGGTATAGATACTATTTCTAACAACGTCAGTTAACATACCTTAACTTACAAAATGAATCATACGTGCAAACTGCAAACTAAGACGGTTCCTCTAGTACTAAATAAGTTCGAGTAAAACTTAAAGACTTCCAAATACTCTCCAATATAAACCCTAAGCTCCACGCAAGACGTAGATATACCTACACGTAGAATAGTAAGGAGCGTATTGTGTTGATGTCATATAGAGGGATTAATTCAACACACGTCTGCGCGCTATCTGATCTGGGGGCCGGCCTTTGATATGCTGTTTATTATTTACGATGGAGAGATAGTGAGAAAAGGATTTTCTTTATTTTTATACTGATAACCCATATTTGAGGTAGCTATAAAGAAAATATATTATACTTACTCGTAGGTATCTAATAGGTACCTAGATGAGACAAATATGTATGAGAAAGTTATAATTTTTTAAACAACTTCAAAAAAGGAGGTTCTGTGTTCCACCCGTACGGATATATTATGTAAGTATGTATATATGAATGTTCGCGATTATTTCAAAAACCCATGAACCGATTTTGATGAATTTTTCACTATCGTAATTTACATACTTTCAGAAAGGTTTTTTAGTATATAACACGCCTAGTTATCAATCTTATGTAGGTACGTAGTTACACGCGTAAATGTACCGGGTACCCATATGTCACTAATATTTTTGATTGGACACCGATTGAGATTGCTCACTCTCTTAATTGATCTCTGAAGTTGGTTCGATTTTTTCTAAAATATAGTTTATTTAAACCATATAAATGGCAAATATTAACAAATATGTACGAAAATTTATATGTTACTAAAGACTGAATAACACGTGTACTTCTACCTACTATAAAAAGCCCGAAAATACTATATACTTAATCATTTCAGCCATCACTTACGCCATCTCACTTAACAAACTACTTTTCTTACTTTAATAAAGTTTGCGGCCATTTATCACACACAAGCGACAACCATTGATTCGCAAATTTGTTACACAAGCAGTTTCACAAGTTTCATATCGTAATAAATTCGCTCGGAAATAAATCATAACGACTGGCAGTCATTGAAATCACGTTTCACAGGCGACTACAAGAAAGGGGGAGGCCGGGGACAATCGAAAGCCCCGATGAAAGTCGCTAAGAGATACGATAACATCGCACTCTCGTAGCATGCGACCACTGCCCCTATCGCCCCCATCAACCATCGACTCACCAATATAATGAGCGTACAAATCGTGACGGAAATTGAAAGAAAAAAACTTCCCAGAGCGCAGATCTTATCGCCGCTCCTAAACGCTCTCGTAAAAATATTAATAAAACATAACTTTTTTCACCCAAACCCACATTAAACTCCGATCCCGTAGAAATTTATTGACAATTACCAGTCAATAAGTGGCAATAAAAGCACAAAGCGTCAATGTCCACCGATTTGAATGTCAATTGTACACAATTGTGTTGTGCTGTTTTCGTGGAGGCCCATTTTGATTGTGATAGTGATACAATTAAAGTTTGACTTTCGCTTATCGATTTCTATATGAGGAATGAGGATTATTATTTTGATAAAAATGACGTTTAGTATTGTGTGTGAACATGGATGAATTAAAGCTCTATTCGCCGCATCCGGCGTAGGCTATTTGAGTATGTTACGGCATTTTACTGTTCAAAAAGAGAGATGCAGCTCGTAGTTGATGCTATGTTTTTATCTTTATCTCTATCTAAAAGAGACCTAACCGCATAAAAATAAAATAAAACAACAACAAAGCCTGTTCACTAAAAAGGCTAATCAAAACCAAAGAAAAAAAATATTTGTCTCTATTTGGTGCATATCTACTGGAAACAGATAAATAGGTTCTTGCCAAAATTACGAAATAGGTACCTACATATTTCGTAAGCCAATTTTGGCAAGAACCTATATATAAGATTTATATAAGACTAGAAAATGCCCGCGGCTTCGCCCGCGTGAATTTCGATTTTAAACAAATCCCGAGGGAATCGTGGATTTCCGGTTCTCGTTCCCACTCCCTTTTCCTACCTTTATACCTACTATCAAGGAAGTTCGCTATAGTAATCTACCTATAGCTGTAGCTATAGATTTTGGGTTTTTCAAAATCCCGTGGGAACTGTGAATTTTTCCAGAATAAAAAGCCTATGTTTAAGCCTAAGTCAGGGCATAATCTATCTCCATTCAAAATTTCAGCCAAATCGGTTCAGTAGTTGCGGCGTGATTGAGTAACAAACATCCAAACATCCAAACATTAAAGATCCAAACATCCAAACATCCAAACATCCAAACATTCACACTTTCACATTTATAATATTAGTAGGAAGTAGGATTTGGAATTAATCAAGATGAGAGTGGCGAGAGACGTGGCGCAGCCGTGATAAATTAAAATGAGGCTGCGAATGTCGTGCACAAACCACTAATAAGACGACATTCGCTTAACCTTATCTCCAATCGAGGAAGTCTAAAAAACGGCTGAGGGGATCGCGGGGGTGCGGGGACCGCGGGCGGGGGAGGGGGGCCAAGAACAAGAGCCGTCAGTGAAATAGAGATGGATGAACAGTGGGAAATGAAATTCTTTGTGGCATCGCGGTCCCGCAAAAAATGCACAGATTAGATTTTTCCCCTCGCCTCGCCGAGGGCCGAGGGTAGACGGAGGCAATGATTTTTTACAACGCTCGCCGAGATATATATAGGAGTTTTAGTGCCGGGATTTGGTGTAACTGCCCTCTGTTTGAGAATTTTAATTTCCTTGATTTGAGCCGCGACGCAGACTGGGCGCGTGCGGTTTGTTGTCTGTTGACGAAATTTCACATTCAATTTATTGACGCCTATAAATTGCCTGTACATATTTTATTTAAAACCTATATTATGTGTATAGATAATAAAATTATTCATTAGACAAGAAGAATTACTTTGGTAGTATACCTACTTAGATGGTATTTCTCTTGAAAAATTAAATTTGAATTCTCATTAGAAAATTTATTTATATCCACATTTTTTTATTGACGCGAAACTACAAATATTTGGACGTTTGAAATATGAGCCAAAATTACTAAAGCAATGTCACACTTCACGAATGGACGCAGCGATGAAACGCTGGCTGGCGCACCTTATCTATTGGCTGGGCAGTGCGTATTGCTGTCCATATCATTCAGCAAGACAAAAGCTTCGCTTCAGTCGAGTGTCCCACGACACCTCAAGTCTTTATGAATAGCAAAGTTTATGAGACAAAATAAAAAAACTAGAGAATGTATTTTTCTCTAATTTTTTAACCTGTTAACAATAGTGCGCGCGGGTGAATCCCGGGGGAAAGGATAGTTTGATATACATTTAATGTTGGTAATAAATGCCCTAACAGATGTTTGTTACAAGTGCCAAATCACCAGGACGCCTTCGGTTACCGCATCCCTCTTGTTTTTTACGAAGGGTGCGGCTAATCTGGCGCGCTAAGCACCTATCATGCGAAGTAATTTTTGGGCTCGTCTGTGGTATTAGTGTAGGTAATTCCCTACAATCTACATTTTACAACGACTACAAAAAATTTCAAGTGAAACAATTCAAAGGAGTTCGTTATTGTCAGAAAAATTGTCATGTTACAAGTATTTAAGCATAGCTTATACTAGGATTTATAGTAGGACGATTGCAGTGATTTAAGGCTTATTTCGTGGTTTATCGACATATTCTAATGTAAAAATTACGGGTACATACCACGATTAATTTGTTTTATGTCGATATTCGACACATGTCGATGTCGATAGTCGAATATCGACAAAAAACAAAAAACAAATTAATCGTGGTATGTACCCGTAATTTTTACATTAGAATAGGACGATTGTAGATTTTAATGGTTGTGGGTTCACTTCTCTTCCGTAATCAATAAGCTTTTAAATAGGGCTATAGGCTTAATTTGTCTCTTGCGTTTTAAACGATGAGGTTTTCTCATCAAAATATATGTAGGTAAGTTTTATATGAAACGTAAGTGATTACCAAAAACTTTAAAATTCCAACCTGAACAAAATCGTTTCGTTAGATGTTTCAACTGAAAATGTTTAAAGGTTTTGAATACGAAGTCTCAGATTCTGTACTCCGAGGCCCGAGCCCTACCATTAACATACTTTCTTGGCATGGAGGTATCTAAAGTATTGTACTTACATTCATAACTATTATAGATATGTGCCATAACCATCTTTTGGATTAATGTTACGGGATTAATCTCTCTATATATCTTCTTCTTCGATTTCTGAGCTAGTTGATCCACTTAATTGTATGTATAGAGTCCACCCGCTGTATACGGAGTAGGTACACTGGAGAGTGGAGAGCGCTGGGACTGCTTCAATTACATATGTACATGAATCTTGAGATGATCACATGAACAACTATTATGTGCTAACTCTCAAGAAACCTAACAACCCGCCCAGAGCAAGGAAATACATACCTATCTACATACCAAGGAAATAAATACATACTAAGTACATGTCTACAAACCAAAAAATAAACTCCACCATCAATTAATACACACATTTTTTCGACGAGTCTGTCTACAATCGATATAATCCGTCGCAAAGCGGCGTGTCATTTGGGGCCTGTTCTGTATAGCTTCGGAATCCCGGCAAGTGTCTCAGCAATTTGTTTGCCTACTTCAAAGTATGTTGTCCCCCATGGCTTCGCATTAGACCATTGATATATGGATCAGTAGGAAATGAATCATTATAGTAGTTTATCGTTTTTATTTGAATAGAGGTTTATTTTTAATCATAAATTAAGAAGAGCAACAGAGAACAATTAATATTTAATTTCAATAGTTTTATTTTACCCTGTATATCCTAATGCCTATACCTAATGGCTTGTATTTCAAGGCTTACAAGAATGTACATATTATGGTATTACCAAAAAAATCAAAAATCATGGCTATAAACGGATAAATCGGCATTTATCTTAAAACTTAAATATTAATTTTTTTATTTTGTGCGATTGAAAGACTCCGGAAAGTTCATTTTAAGCCAAATATTTTATATGATTGCAAAATAGGTGTTGACAAATACGTATAATATTTATTTACCAAACAATAATATGTAAACTATAGAAAGTTAAGTTTTCTAAATGAGCTATGCCAGAAGACCCGCTTCGTCTTCCTTTCTTTCAAACCTACTTGACCTTCAATGCTCTACGGAAGTCGTGGGCTCGCTTCGCTCGCGTCATCTCCCCTCGCTCCGTTCAGGCTCGTAGACAAACTTCATTCCGGACGTTCGCGCTTTACAAAAATAGATGAGCCTACGTGAAATTAGAATAGCCAGATATGATTACTACATTTTATAATACCTAACTGCATTCACACAGTAAAAACTTCTTGGTAAATTTTAGTTAAGAAATCTTGGTAGTTGTGAAAACAATTCAAAAGCTACAAATCGAATCGAAAGTTATTATAACCTAGGCTTTTTTTTGTAATTAAGTTGGTATATTTAAGAAAAAATACAACTGATTTTTTTTGTTATGAATTCATTAAAATGTCTCCGCTATAAACTGATTTCCATTTCGAAATAAAAAGAAATCTTCCCGTACTTAGGCGTGCTGTATTTAGACTATAAATTACCTCATTAACCGAGGACAAGTTGTCTGCGAGTGGGGGGAAATGGGGAAAAAAGGATCGTTTCCCGAAACTAATTGCCAAACACGATAATTAAAAAACAGACTCTACCAAGAAACGGGAAAAAGTGAAAAAAAAAATGCAAAGTGTTCACTCGTAATTTACATGATAAAACCTCCTCTTTCCTTCGTTACGCCCAAAATAACCATTGTCTTGTGAGCAGTTGTTGTTTTTTCTTCTTCTCTGATGTATCTTCATTTTCATTTCGACCGTCAAACTTTTTAATAAGTTATATAAATGATTCCCTTTATCAAATATTAAATTCAATGTTGTTTCACTTTTATTTTTAAGACGCTTTTATTAGCATCTTACACTAAGTATATAATTACGTAAACAAATCTTGGAAGTCGAATTTAACCAACTCATATCGTATCGATTTGTAACTTTGTAAATGTAAAATTAAAATAATTTGTAAAACTTCCGATGACATACATATACATGACAATAATTTAGTTCCATCGAACTGATCTGATGTTGGAACCAGGAGGTGGATAGTGGAACTTTTCAATGGCTTCTAGTAAACCCCTCGAGTTTGGGCTCAATTGGTTTATTTTAACTATTACAATATGTCTTACTTGGCGATGAGGTTCTGATGATAAGTTCCAAATGTTTTAATTGGAACTATTTAATGGTTACTAGTAAACCCCTAGAGTTTGGGCTCAGTTGGTTTATTTTAACTATTAAAATATGTCTTACTTGGCGATGAGGTTCTGATGATAAGTTCCAAATGTTTTAATTGGAACTATTTAATGGTTACTAGTAAACCCCTCGAGTTTGGGCTCAGTTGGTTTATTTTAACTATTACAATATGTCTTACTTGGCGATGAGGTTCTGATGATAAGTTCCAAATGTTTTAATTGGAACTATTTAATGGTTACTAGTAAACCCCTCGAGTTTGGGCTCAGTTGGTTTATTTTAACTATTACAGTATGTCTTACTTGGCGATGAGGTTCTGATGATAAGTTCCAAATGTTTTAATTAGAACTATTTAATGGTTACTAGTAAACCCCTCGAGTTTGGGCTCAGTTGGTTTATTTTAACTATTACAATATGTCTTACTTGGCGATGAGGTTCTGATGATAAGTTCCAAATGTTTTAATTGGAACTATTTAATGGTTACTAGTAAACCCCTCGAGTTTGGGCTCAGTTGGTTTATTTTAACCCTTTACCGCATAGGAATCCAAATATGGATTCAAAATTTTTAAATTAGTTTTTTAGTTTACAGAAATATTATTTTTTAATAACCAAATATAAAATCTTATTAAACAAGGCTTCCTGTAACGATTCGCATTTTTTGCTGCCTATGGTAAGAGTCAACTGTCAATCTATTTGATGTTATGTGGAGACTATTTGACGCGTGTGGTGTGATTAAACTTAGTACAAATTTCATCGCTTGAAAAAATATTTAAAACGGTAAGTGAAAAATCTGATATTTTTTATATTTGCTCTCTGAATATCTAAGAATGTGGGTTTGTTGCGTTTGTTGTGATTTTTCTTGTTTTTCTTCATTTTTGAGCCTATTTTTTTATTTGCCATATTTGGCTTCGTATGCATTCCCGTCAAAGTACTGTCGATCAAATATGGCTTCGTATGCATTCACGCTTGCTTTGTTTTGTTTGCAGAAATGGATTCTGCTCGCTTTTATGTTGCTATTGCGCTTTTTTTTACTATGTTCCTGTTTGTATATTCCATTTGACTATGGCTAGAAAACGTGGTCGTCCAGCTAGTATTCTCGGAACACCGTCCATAAGTCACTGCCACCAGAAGTTACTGCCAGAAAACGTGGCCGTCTACGTAGCATTATGGGAACACTAACCTCAAGCTGAATTGATACTCCATCCAGCTTACAGGTGATTCACTGATACCTTGTAAAAAGGCCCGAAAAGATCTGCCTTTAGATACTGTTCGTTGTGATAACTTGGCTCATTTTCCTAACTGGGCAAAAAATCGTCAAATATACCAGAATTGTACGAAATTTCGTTCATTCAGAAAGTGTGAAAAATGTCTAGTTTATTTATATGCTACTATGACAAAAGAAACTGCTTTACAGATTTTCATAATGCATAATTTTGTTTTTCACTAAATGCGTACGAAGCCAAATATGGATCTTATATGATTTTACTAGAATGCATATGAAGCCATATATGGCTTCGTATAGCAATTTCTAAAATAAATAACTTTTTTTTATTTTGCTGACTAAGACTGCTTAGTAAGGCCAAATAAAAGATATTTTCACTATTAAAAAAATTTTATTTCATCTCCTTCATAATTCATGCAATAGAGGGTTAACTATTACAATATGTCTTACTTGGCGATGAGGTTCTGATGATAAGTTCCAAATGTTGTAATTGGAACTATTTAATGGTTACTAGTAAACCCCTCGAGTTTGGGCTCATTTGGTATAATTTAATGTGTCGAATCGGTAGGTACATCTTACTTAGTGACGATGGTCTGATGATGGAACTGGAAAGTAAATGAAGGCACTCCACAATAGGCAAAGCCGGGGCATAGACCGCTAGTACATATTTATAATAAAATCGTAGACTTGCCGTATCTGTACATTAAAGATTTTTGCAGAATAATTACTGGGGGATGTTAGGGATAAGTAATAGAACGTAAAGAAGCTATTTTTGAAATTTTTGTCTGTTTATCTGTATGTTTGTGCGCGCATCACGCAAAAACTACTGAATGGATTGAAATGAAACTTGGCATGATTTAAGTTCATACTACGGAGTAACATATAGGATACTTTTTATTCCGAAATTCAGCACGGTTCCCTTGGGAGAGGGGATGAAATTCAAAATGTGTACTTAGCTGTAATTCATTAACGCGTGGTCCGATTTCATTCATTCTTTTTTTGTTAGAAAGGAGATACTTTAAAGATTACCGGCTAATCTCTAAAAGGCTGGATCGATTTTGATGGAACTTCTACTGGCGGATGTTTACATTTTGATCTACCTAAACAGTGAACTTTTAACCGTTTTTAGCAAGGTATAAGCTCAAACGAGCTTAGGAAAAACAAAATGATTCCCACGGAATTTTTAAAAACCAATATCCACGCGAACGAAGTCGCGGGTATCCGCTTGTATTAATTATAATTATTACTAACGAAAAACTACTAGATCATAGTATATTGTAAATGAAATCGATTTAAGAATACGCTAATGCCTAGTGAATATGATATTCAATATACTTTTACTATCTCATTTAAGTATTTTAACTACCTATAGTTAGTAAACGAATGAGAATGCCATTTATATCTACCATTATCTTCGCTCACGTGGTCTCTTCGAACCCCCTTCTCGATCGGAGTGGGGGCGAGCTGTAAGTGACAGACCGTACAGTGTTGTTGAGGTTTTAATTAGTTCAGCATTTGAGTTTTAATGCCGTATAAAATTTATAGAAAATAATTTCCTTATTAGACACTATTTTAATGATGCAAAATTATTTATGATATCTATATAAAGAAATATGAAGAAGTTGAGAGTGACCTGAGGAGTGAATGAGGTCGAAAGTTAAAAGAGGTAGCCGTACGATGGATAAAAAAGTTTGACTAGTCTAAGGGCTGTCACATGCTCGTACTTAAATTTTAATCCTCAGTAACCTCTAACTATGAATTACCTCCTGCTACTAACTATGAATAACTTTGGATAGTGCTAAAGATTATGAAGAAGAATACACCTTAAGGCCTAGCCCGCACTGTGAAATTTATTCGCGCGGTTTATTTTCAGTATTTTAATATATTTTTTTCGTGAATTTTAAATTGCAAGTGCACACAGCTTCATACATTTCCATATGTCTTAGAGTTCTGCGAAAAAGATCGCAACTGTAAATTTCGCAGTGCGGACTAGGCCTAAGAATGCCGCTATGATTTTATACTTTTTTTTATACTTTTGGAAATTTATTAAACAAAAAGGAAGAAGTAACGAATTCAAATCCCAAATTAAATCAACCACTAAACGCGGCATTAAAAGTCAACTCAACCCCAAGCAGCTATAAGGGGTGGATAAGTAAATAAATAAGTAGCCCCGAGTATGGTGGGAGCATAATAACAGACGGCAAACAGCATCAGAAGCTGCGAGATAAAATCGTATTGCGTTGTCAAAAATAAATGAATCCGGGGATTAGTCCGGGACACGGGCAGCGCAATATTGTCGCTTGGCGCCCGACGTGGGGCAATAATAAGCCGCTTGCCCGGGATGAAACTTCTGCTCTCTACATTTTCGGAAATAATTACTTTATCTATGATTATATTGGTAGGTCTTCGGAGTGCTTCCAATTCATAATTATTAACTTTTATGTTTATAGCAAGTTAAGGACGATTCAGATGGAGAGCGTCAGACAAGCTGTACCTAATGCAATAAAGAAAATTGAAATTATAATTAGACAATTGTCAGAATTATAGATATCTTCTTTTTTTAGGTATACAATATTACCACTGCGCTTTGTAAAGTCTGAATCATACGTTACTCTTAATTATGTAGATTTTATACACTAAGGCCTAAGCGCACATTGGTTAGTATCTATTATCTAAGTTTCTAGCGTTTCTAGCCGCTCTAAATGTCACAGTAGATATACCTATATAAAGCAGATATTCCAGCTTCTTTACAGGCAACTCTCAATGAAAAACTCTAATAAAACTCCAAACTATTCTAACTGAGAATTTTAAGTAAAACCAGAGGTACAGTAGGGGAGACTGGGTACGGTTGAAACATTTTAGCGTTAATCGTCCATTTCGTCGGGAATAGTTAAGCGAGCGTTGAAAGAAATATATCAAATAAAAGACCACATATCTGTCTACGAATGGGCAATGTTATTTGCGATCACTGTATTATATTTTATGTGTAAAATCAAATCTTAAAAAAATGGGAAACTGTTTCAACCGTCCCCATGCCAGGGTCGGTTGAAACAGTGCCTGGGGTCAATTGAAACACATGCAAATAATACAAAATATAATAAATGAACTTTTTTATTCATCGTCTAATAACATTTTACGACTTTCTAGTTATATATCCTTTAGTTTAGCATAGTTTAGTTAGACATCCTTTTTAGTTAGGCAAAAATATATGTCTGCACATCTAATTAAATATTTAGATTGTTCACGCTCTTGTTTCTGGTTAAACACTCGATTGTGAGCTTTATATCCCATTTCTTGATTTTCATTGCCACTAGTTGCATCTTGTTTACTTACATTGTATACCTCAACTGGGAACAGTGGTTCAGTCCATTCTTTTCTGCCGCTGTTCTTAACGAAGATCCGGCTTTTACACCTTCTTATGCTTACTTGTACGTCGATAAGTCAGCTTGACATCTCGTAGTCTCCCTTTGGCATCTTTGAAACAAGAAAATAAAATAAATAAATTGTTTCAACCGTACCCACAAAAAATGTTTCAACTGTCCCCAACGGGGGGTTGGGGACAGTTGAAACATTCGAACAATTGCGAACAATTTTATACATTCTAGGTATAAAATTGTTCGCAGTAAGAATAATAATAAATTTGAATAAACACTAATCATACAACCATATTCTACAAACTTCAATAAAAACGATACAAAACTCTCAGTACTCTAACTTTAATAAAACCATTATAATTGCAAAAATGTACGGACATAAAATACTTACTTTTACG
The DNA here is from genome assembly GCA_920104075.1 of Melanargia galathea. Lineage (NCBI taxonomy): Eukaryota > Metazoa > Arthropoda > Insecta > Lepidoptera > Nymphalidae > Melanargia > Melanargia galathea. The sequence goes on along the minus strand of OV049862.1, from coordinate 6,802,433 downwards.
TCAAAAAACACAATGAGGCCTCTTATCTACAAGTACAGCTCGCAAAGGGCGACGCAACACCAAAATTCGTGTTTGGACTTGTCGTCCGCTTCGTTCTTCCCTTGTAACCATCAACCTCACCACACGCGGTGTCGAGATATTCGCTTTGTTTCAACCGTCCACCGTTTCAATCGTACCCAGTCTACCCTAATTACAGTGAGTAGGTATCTTATCAGCTGGATCAAACTTATAAACATTTACGTCATTTCGCTACGTAACGTAATGATACTCAAGACCCATAAATAATAAAATGATTGAGCTTTGAAAATCCAAAGTTATTAACAGCATTTCGTCGTTATCGCACAAAATTTCACGGTTGTTATTCATTTTCGTCGGTCGATGGCAAGAGGACGCGAAACTTCAAAGTCCGAGTGATTCTTCAGCAAAGAGAGAGCTCTATAACAACTCCCCATGTTGGAAACGAGCATTGATACCCATCGAATTTATATCGTTATGAAATATTAATAAATATGCTTCGATTATTATTCTAATACCATACTATAAGTTTAAAAAAAAGACTGATTAGATCTTTAAAATCTTATAGTTAAAATTAAAGTAACCTTAGGTATTTAGCACGGTAGGTACACTGAAATTATGAAAGTAATTTTTTCTTCAGATAAGTTTTGAAAACATATACTTTGGTATTTACTCATTAATATTCTGGTACCCGCTATGTATTTAAGCCTAGATAGAAATAAAATCACATAAACAGCAATAAAACACGTACATAGGTAAACTATATTGTGTAAGTATTGTTATCCTATTTGCTGCAATCTTGAGTATGATATATTTTAGTTATTATTTATACAAAAAAAAACTGATAAACAATTTTATCAAGAGCATCTGCGGATTACGGCCGGCACTGCATCGCGGCCAAGTGAACGGATGAGATAAACTGGTCCGCGCGATTTCGCAGCAAAGAGAGAGCTCTACAGCTCCCACTATCGGAAACGAGTTTTATTCCAATCGAATTTACATCGCCATGAAACGAGGAAAGCTTTTCGACGCCTGAATAGATGAGTGAATGTTCATGTTTTGGAATTGTTTTCCGATAGGAATTACTAATTTTTTTTTGGATAAAAATGCTGCTTAAAACGGAGTTAATTTTACCAAAAATTAATATACTTAATTAAATATAAAAAATAAATCATTTTCATAATAATAATTACAATATTTGAAAATGATCCAGTAGACATGTTACGTTGACGAAGAAAATTCGGAAGCGAAACGAAGTCGTACAAACTGAAAAAGGAAGACATAAAGATAACGGCTTTCAATAAAGCGCAATTTATCAATGGCGTGTCAAACAGTCGATCGTCCGGGCGTCATTTTTATCCTATTTGCGTATAAATAGTGGAGTCGCGCGACGTTCCGAGTCGCCGCTAATGATACGGAAAATGACATCTTATTTCGACGCGTAAATCGAAGAAAAAATCGCTCATCTCTCGCCCGTCTGCATGAATATTTTATAGGCGCGTCAACAGCGAAATGACAGGTTTTATCGTTTGAAAATTCGACGAAAATTGCACGAAATGACGCGACGATATTTTTTATTTAGTGAGAACATCCTTCCGCCAATCAGGAGCGCTCATTGTGGTCTCACAATGAGGCCTCTCCCTCGGGACGTTTCTGACGTAATTTTTATTTAACTGACATGAGCAACAGTTTATTTATGAATGTTTAGATTTCATAAACTTTTACCATTCGTAATAAAACAGTCAGTTTACAATTAAGTTGCCTACTACTAGTTCGAGCGGTGTTTATTCGCTCAAAAGCGGTGGCGGTTATTCTAGTGGCCCTGAGTTACTTTATCGTGCAGGGGTATGAATTGTTGAACTACCTATGCTTGAAAACAATAAATTATAAAGTTTTTTTGTAAAATGCACTAAAACCCGCCAGTAATACCTATACACGCGGTTTTTAATCATGAACAATATGTTTTGTTGATCATAATCGTAGTATAGGTGTGATATACCTACTTACGTAAGTGAGTTTATGACAGATTATCCAAGACCACGTTGCAACAGCATCCATGCCAAAAATCACGTCAACCCTAGCTCTATTAAATTGAGGCGTGATTGAAGGAAAAACAAACACACTTTCGCATTTATAGTAAGTATGGATATTAGATATATTTTTTACATCTCAATAAATAGAGTTAAGGTAAAGTCTCCTTATTCCGTGGTATTCTAAAATTGGCACCCAATTCCGAGGTATATAGAAAAACAGCGTTTTCAACCGATCACCAAGCTATTTTTTACTGCAACATATCTTAATCAATTGATAGTTTATCATTCCATAGATAAATGACGAAATTGTTGGTTTTATATGTATATGTTTTAAAATAACCGGCAAGTTTTACACTAGCAGCCGGCCCGAACGCATGTTTCATACATTTTGGACCTCGTGCACGAAATACCTACATTTTTTTAAATAGTGTTTATCCGTTAATTTTGAGCTTTATTTGTTTTTATTTAGATTTGAATATTTGAAGGACTATATTTTCAATAGAAAACAATCAACTTTTGTGAATATTTGTAAAGAAATTAAGGTGAAAATAGGTTTTGAAAATACCTCGGCGTTAGGTGCCAAATATTTTAGCCGGTTCCTAACGCCGCGGTATACCGCGGAATTGCGATTTCATAGACTTCATAACTTTTTCAATTTTTAGAGTCGTTTTATGTTAAATACTTCTTGTTTCGGTTTTGAATATTTAAATAGGCAATAAGGTTACAGAGTCCTAATTACGAGGTACACTTTGGCGTCTCAATCACTAACTATACCGTGTCAAAGTTTACCTATTTAGGTAATTTATTGATAGATTGTATGGGAAAGCTAAAGAAAATTAATTTAAAAGAAAATTAAATTTATACATATTTCGATGCAATTTTGAGAGAGTATTGTACATATTTACGAAGATAATCTAATTAAGCTTTAAATTATTTGTTTATTATGGAAAAATCTTTTCTTTTTTAACACTCGGAATTAGGAAACGTGTTTTTTGTTACAAAACTCAATTCCGTGGTATTACCTCGGAATAAGGTTCTATGAGCCCCTAATTATGTGGTATGGATAGAAATACTACCTCGGAATAAGGTTCTATGAGCCTCTAATTACGTGGTATGTATAGAAATAAAATACAGGATGCTCACAATATTTCAGTATGGTTTCAGTTACACCAAGTGTCATTCGCGTTCAGTCACGCAAACATTCATATTCTAAAACGTTTATCTTATTATTGCTCGTGCTGATTCATTCACTGACTCACTCGTTGATCACCCCTCCTGTAAAATTTTGTATAAAAAATTTTTTTTCACTAATGATTCCATATAGAAGACAAAGATTCATTCGGAACAAAAATATGGAAAGAGCTGATGATTGAGGATTTCGGAGACGGGTGAAGAGCACGCTTAAGGTATTGAAGATAGGAGGGGGGTGCTTGAGCAAATGTCATTCAAAACGTCATCCAATTGGCAGTGAGCTGAAAAAAATTCAAAATGGCGAAAATAAGATGGCCGCCATACAAATTTCGTCGGTGTCCACCTCAGAGGGTAAAAAAAATGGAAGGGTGGTTTCCTAGCAACAGATGATCAGGATCCAAAGGTCTATTCGATGAATAGAAAAAAAACCAAAATGGTGGAATTTATTTTTCCATAGAAAATGTATGGCGAATATTGAAGAGACTACAAGTTGTAAACTATGCAAGGCTTTGATGTGGTTTTTTGGAGAAATCTCAAAAAAAATATGGCAAGATATGATGATTGAGGGTTCGGAATATGGTTGAGGAGCCCGGGCAGGGTATTGTAGATATGTGGGAGGTGCTCAAGCAAAAATTACTCGAAACCTCATCCAGTTGGCACTGAACTGAAAAAAACCCCAAAATGGCAGATTCAAAATGGCGGCTATACTAATTTCGTCGATGTCTCACTAAGTATAAAAGATGGAAGAGTATTTTCTGGGCAAAATATGATCAAGACCTAAAGATCTACTAAATGGATAGAAAATAAATCAAGATGTCAGAATTTTTTTTTCCGTACAAATTTTTTTTTTCATTGATGGTTTCGTATAGAAGACAAAAATCATGCGAAGGAAAAATATTGAGACAGCTGATGATTGAGGATTTAGGAGACGGATGAGGAGCACGGCCAGTGCACCTATTGAAGATTGGTGGGTGGTGCTCAAACAAATATCACTCGAAACATCATCCGATTGGCAGTGAGCTAAAAAAAACGATTGTACAAATGTAAAATTTGTTTTTTTTAAGAAATCTCATCCTTACAAATTATTCGGAGCAAAAATATGGAGAGTGATGATGATCGAAGGTTTGAAAGATGGGTGAGGGGCACAGCCAGGGGCACATTTTAGATAGGTAGGAGTATATATATATATATATATAATATATATACAGTAGTACAATATTATACAGTAGTAATACAGCGTACAATATTATACTGCCAGCCCTCCGGTCACCCGTGGACTCCACGAGACGGGATGACAGGCCCTTAAAAAAGGACCTAGCATCCTCGCCCTACGAACCCATGGTCTCCTCCCCAAAAGGCACAAATATGAAATTATTTTCTATATTTTCATATTTGCGCCTCTTGGCCCTTTCCGCCTTAGTGGCTGCCGCTCCGGCCGCCACAGAGGTCACCTGTATGTGAGACAGTGCCAGTGTATCCACACACGTGGCATCCCATCCAAGCTACCTCCTTTGCTTCCATGGAACAAGAGTCACACCGTCATACCTAAACCTATGTTATCAAATCTAAGATTTTTGTCGAACAGCTGATTGTTAACCTAGTGAATACAGAGGCCTTATGCCGACTTTGTACATTGGGGAAACGATGATAGAAATTCGAGTATCGAAACACATTGACTAACATGACTTGAGAGTGAAATGCAACTAAACTGGCTGGTTTTAAGGTTTGGGTCCGCCAATATATTCAGCCATTCGTCTACGCCCCAAGTAGAATTTTTTAAAATAAATATTCGAAGTACCCTACTACATTATGACTTTTTTCTGTTCATCAAGTAGATCTTTAGGTCTTGATCATCTTTTTCCAAGAAACCACTCTTCCATCTTGTATACTTAGTAAGATAAACACCGACGTGTATAGCCGCCATCTTGAATCCACCATTTTGTTTTTTTTAGCTCAGTGCCAATTAGATGAGGTTCTGAGTATTTTTTGTTTCAGCAGCCCCCATCTATCTAAAATACCATACCCGGGCTCCTCAACCATCTTCCAAACCCTCAATCATCATGTCTTCCCATATTTTTCTGTGAGATTTCTCTAAATAACCACATCAAAGGCCTGCATTGTTCACAACTTCTCTCTCTCAATATTCGCCATACATTTTCTATGGAAAAATAAATTCCGCCATTTTGATTTTTTTTTCTATTTATCCAATAAACCATCGGATCTTGATCATCTTTTGCCAAAAAACCACTCTTTTATCTTTTATACCTTCCGAGATGGAGACCGACGAAATTTGTATGGCGGCCATCTTATTTTCGCCATTTTGAATTTTTTTCAGCTCACTGCCAATTGGATGACGTTTCGAGTGACATTTGCTTGAGCACCCGCCACCTATCTTCAATACCTTAAGCGTGCCCATCGCTCGTCTCTGAAATCCTCAATCATCAGCTCTCTCCATATTTTTGTTCTGAATGAAGTTTTTGTCTTCTATACGAAACCATTTGTGAAAAAAAAAATTTCATACAACATTTTACAGGAGAGGTGATCAATCAGTCAGTCAGTGAGTGAATGAATCAGCACGAGCAGCTATATATATATTATATTAATAATATACATATATTAATATTTTACACACAAACATAATTAAACAATTACATACGTATCGAATTGATTTTGAAATCTATTAATAAATACAGTTCATTTTTGAACACCATGTAGAATTCATTCTACTCGTTTCCCTTTGTATTTTGTACCCTCGGAATTAGGAGCCATTTGCCTCGGAATTAGGATTTTTACCTCGGAATTGGAGCATTCGGACTTTCTTCATATTTAATTTAATTTTACATTTAAATCAAGTTGTAATTGTTGTCCTTTTAGGATAAATCAAGAGTTAAATAAATAACGCTTCTGATAAAAATAGCCAGTTCTTCAGAAAGGTGTAGTAAATGCTTAATTTTTGACGTTCTTTCGAGTTTTTATGAAAATACCACGGAATAAGGAGACTTTACCTTATATTTGTTCGGTAATTATACGAAGAACAAGTGGTGAGAATCCTATGGGTATCTACACAATAAGCAGTTTATCGAAAAGCGAAACAATCAGCAAGTTGGTGTCGATGTTTCAGAACTGTCAAACAATGATTATAAATCGATTCAAGAGCTTCGCAAGATCAAAGGCTTATTGAAATCCAAAGCCTATAAGTCAACGTTTATTGGCAGAATGGCGTGAATATCTTTATTAATCTGCTAATTGCTTATTATAAATTGCTTACATATGTTTTGGTGTGTTAATGAGGGCTGCTTTGAAGGGAGCTAACGTGTTCATTTGCCGAGTACTTAATGTTACACGCAGTACGTGTGAGCTTGTAAGTTATACTTGAGGTCGTACCACAGAGTACAGAGGGGAAGCTTTTACAAGCGGCCCGCTGTAGGTACACTCACACATATGCGCACGTTTGTCACCAACTGTACCGGTTAGTGGAACGAGCGCGCGTCCGTGAACCGTTGGTGAGTGTGTTTGTGTGAGTATACCTACAGCGGGCCGCTTGTGGAAGCTTCCTCTCTGTAGATTTATTACTCGTGTGGTCGTGCCAAGATTAACATTTACGCCTACCTACTTTTCGAGTACCTACCTTTGCTACTCGTAAGTCGTACCTCGATGTATATGTACAACTTATGTATATTAATAATAATTAAACATTTATTACACACTATATTTACCTTTGGATCCTCTGTGATATACCGCTGGTTTGGGTTTGTGTCCACTATTATTACTAAGAGGCTGCTGTCAGTTGGAGAATCGTCATCTGCCATTTTATGGATGAAAGTTTTCAGGTATTAGATCAATTCTTGCTTTATCTTCGTAAGTTAGCTGTGATAGCCTAGTGGTTAGGACGACCGACTTCTAATCGGAGGTCGTGGGTTCGATCCCGGCCCCCGGGGCATGCACCTCTAACTTTTCGGAGTTATGTGCGTTTTAAGTATTTAAATATCACTTGCTTTAACGGTGAAGGAAAACATCGTGAGGAAACCTGCATGCCTGAGAGTTCTCCATAACGTTCTCAAAGGTGTGTGAAGTCTGCCAATCCGCTTGGCCAGCGTGGTAGACTATGGCCAAAACCCTTCTCACTCTGAGAGGAGACCCGTGCTCTGTAGTGAGCCGGTAATGGGTTGATCATGATGATGATATTTACCTATGTATTTTGTTACAATTTTGTATTTGTTTTTCAGTAGGATTTGTTGAGTGGCCCTTTTTAACCCCCGACGCAAAAACGACGGGGTGTTATAAGTTTGATGTGTCTGTGTGTGTGTGTGTGTCTCTGTTCCCCTGTAGCGCTCAAACGGGTGAACCGATTTGAATGCGGTTTTTTTTGTTTGAAAGGTGAATTAGTCGAGAGTGTTGTTAGCTATGTTTGATGAAAATCGGTCCAAGATGGCCGCCACCACAAAATGGCGAATGTCGGGGGTTTTTTAAATTTTTAATTTACACTTGTAGTTTCATATGGTTTTGAGTGCGTTGATAGTTTGAAGAAAGTCACTCCTTCAAGAAATTCTTCAAATTAATCTTTCGCTGATTTTAATATTAACTACTATAAGACAGTTTTGCACTCAATTTAAACCTTAATTTTAATTACGTTTAATTACCTCAAGTTTATAGGTACTTATATATTTTTTGGCATGCAGTTACTAAAAAAAGCTTTTTAGTTGAAGAAATGTGGCTTTTCATAACCTATTTATTTTGCTAAAAATTGTGACACTGCCAAACTTTCGACATGGGCTTTAAGTTAAATATTTACAGTTAAATTTATAAAATGCTCCGCGATAAAAATATATCAGCACATCTACCTCTTAAATCCGAATACCACAGCGAGCACGCATTCCCATAAAATCAATAGCGTAAGGAAATACAATCCAGTTTCACGGTGTCTGAAATAAACCATTCTTTGCATTGAAAGGGGAATAATCTGCGTATAGCAGCGGGGGTTTAATCAGAAATCCGTGAATTGCTTTAAATGGAGGAAAACGCAGGAAATATCCTTTGTGCCGGCAATTTCCCGCATGCGTGGGGCTAATGCGCTATCCGTGCGTGATGACTTCCTTAATTAATACGCAATATTGTCGCGACTCGCGACGCCTTCGTCTGCGCTGAGCTTTTGACTAAATAAGTTTAGCTCGTACTATACATACCTAGTTCACCAACTCAAATCAAATCAAATCAAATAAACTTTATTCAAAATTGGTATACACTGTACACTTTTTGAACGTCAATTTAGGAACAGGCAATGGTGATAATTACTTACGGAAGCTTAAAACTAAAACTACGAGGGTTCCAAACGCGCCCTGGTCTGAAAAGAGCCCACAACAAACTCAGCTGGGTTTATTTTTTTTTTATTATCACCATCTTACAATATTATGGTAAGTATAGCCATAAAAATTATTTGAACTGTTGGCTTTTAGAGCAATCTATGTCCATGGATTTTTGTCATTAAAAAAATCTTTTAAGCTATAGTAAGATTTAATGTATGTGCACTGAACAATGGACTTGTGTTTAGCAGTGGGAAAGACGTTTAAGTTGAACGATTATCTGCTAGCTATAGAGATTTTATTATTAGACACGGAATGCTGTAAAAAGCTATAAGGGCAGAAAGTAGGTATTACAAGTACAGCAGCCGACCGTTGACGATGTCGTTTTCGTCACATCAACATGTACCGCTTTTTTTTTTACGTGAGGATATCCGTCATGGATACCACCGTGCCCGGGGAAGCGCGGTGGTTATGTTGGACTTTATCAACTAAAACCCCACGGTGATCCGTCTCGTCTTCTGGTTTGCTGGGTGCAGGAACACTTTCGTACACTACTGCACCCAGCAAAAGCACCCGCCAAAGCAGGTCCAACCCTCAGATCATTGTGGATCCTTTTCACACTTAGAGGCGCGCCAGGAACACATGGCGCGCCTTCCAACACATCAACATGCACAGCTGCTGGCTATATACTAATCATCTTGTTCTTCTTCGTATGGGTATTGGATATTACTATGTGTATACTAGGTACTAGGTACCTTTTAGTGATTTTTTGCCAAGATAGAGTCAATGTTACTTTACTTAATTTGAGTAAAACGGATACCTACCTATATATCCTGCAATTTCTCCGTATTCCACTAATGCGCTATCGGTGCGTGATGACTTCCTTAAATTAATTCGCAATATTACCGTTACTCGCGACGCCTTCATCTGCGAGTATACCTACAATATTATGTAATAGACACGTTGCATGAACGAATTAGGTACGTTGTTGATTGATATTATAGGCAAGTTTTGAATATCAGAGTGCTTGCTCTTATCTTCTATATATATTCTTTTTATATGGTTCGTTAAGTTTTGAAGCCTAGATAAATTATAATTATATTATATTATACTATTTAAACTTTTGCCAATAATAAGAATTACGCGACCGGATAAAACGTACCTATATTATTATTCATTATACAGAGTGTTTCATGATTGTGTTTATTACGCAAATAGTTTAACTAACCGCCGAGTTTCTTTATGGTTCTTAATTTCGAACCAGTGACAATTCAAAAGTACCTCCAACGGCCTACCTACTTGTAAAAATTTATTTGAATAGAAATCTTTTCTATTTTATTTTATTCTATTCTAACTAATTATTCAATTATATTATATTAACTAGCGGACCTGGCAGATGTCATCCTGCCCGGTGACATAACTACATCAACGCCACCTACCGAGACCCGGTGGGTTACCTGTACCTACTCGGTAATTGTGTTTTCGAACCATCCAGGAACCCATTGATAATAAATTAAAAATTTAAAAACCCACGACATTTGCCATTTTGTGGTGGTGGCCATCTTGGATTTACATAGTGCTATTCTACTAGTCAAGCCCTTTCATTTGATACCCATATTGAGGGAGTTGTGATAAAATTTGTTATCCGCCATTTTGTAGCGGCGGCCATCTTGGATTGATTTTCATCAAACGTAGCTAACAACACTCTCGACTAATTCACCTTTCAAACGAAAAAACCGCATTCAAATCGGCCCACCCGTTTGAGCGCTACAGGGGAACAGACAGACACACACACACACAGACACGTCAAACTTATAACACCCCGTCGTTTTTGCGTCGGGGGTTAAAAATGAAAAATGTGATAAATGAAGAACCGCTCGACCGATTTTGTGCAAACTTCACACAAACCATCTAATAAATAGTTCGAACAAAGCCTAAACATTTGGTTTGGATAGGTGAGCCCGTTTTGAGTTATAAAATTACAACGAAAAGTGTATTACGCACCTAAAGGCAAAAACTAAAACAGAAATGAAAAAATATAGGGTAAAACCCGGATAGACGCCCCACTTTTTGAAATGGCCTCCTAACTTTTAAAATATTGATTTATCACAAATAATATTAATGAATATAGCTAGTTTAATCTTTTGGGTTCCATTATGACTTGTTTTTGTTGTCCTAACGATTACAGATTTTGCAGAATTTAACTTTTTGCAGACCCTTTTTTTTGAGGATAGATGCCTACCTGTGTGGATAGATGCCCCACTATGAAAATACTAAAAAGGATAGATGCCCTATGAAAAAAATAAGCAAAATACATAGTTTTATAAGGTTTTATTATCTAAATATATAAAAGGAAAAGGTGACTGACTGACTGACTGACTGACTGATCTATTAACGCACAGCTCAAACCACTGGACAGATCGGGCTGAAAGAGATAGATGCCCCGAAGAATATTAAAACTATTAGGAATTTATTGAAAAAAGAAATAAAAATATAAAAGAACATTAAAAATATTAAAAAAAATACTTGATATATCTATAGGTATATTAGGGGATAGATGCCTCTAAGGGCACCTATACCTCGAAAAATCGAGGCAACTATCCTTTTTGATATGGATAGATGCCCTTTTATTTATTAAATAAACTAAAAACTAAAGAGCGATTATTTACACTTAGGTGTACACTTATTGAACCAGTGTATTGACATAATAAAAAATATAACAGAATCTACTACTACTTCAAAAGTTATACAACGGCAAATACTCGCCTCTAAAACTTTGAAGGATTTGCCGCGTTCGCTGCGGAGATAATCACACGCACAAGCGAAACAAATTGTTTTAATACAAATGTATGTAGGGGCCTGAGGTTTGGGGGGCCTGCGCTTCTTATTTAAACTATCAATTTTTAGTCACGAGTTTGGGAAGTCAGGTTTTTTGACACTGAGGCATCTATCCAACTGCGGCATCTATCCGGGTTTTACCCTACATACACTGCACTAAGTATAAACTGCCATCGTGTCGTCCCAGATTGATCCTTATAAGTCGTACATATTTGGTAAATTTGTCCCCATGGGGGAACACCTGCCGTAAAGATAAGCCTCTGATGTTCGCAATATTCCCCTAAAATAACTTCTTACTGCCTCAGCTCCGGTGCTAGGCAACGGTACCCTCTTCCGAGGAACTGACGTCTTATGTACCTAATAGGCTATGTAATAAAAAGGCCTGTTAAGGGATAGGTACCAATCTATTATTATTGGGTTTTATAACAATAGGTCAAATAATTATTCCATTGTTAATTTGTTCCTTTGATTTTTAAAGGTTAGGTACTTACTAAAAATAAAAAATATTTTCAAACGCCGCTACAAAGTATAAAAAATATTTTTATTTGTTTAATATACGTATTATGAAGTCGAACGAGCATCCCAAATCGCTTTCATAGTTTCTTTGTAAGACCGCTTTTTGGTATCGTAGTTAAAAAAACTTTACTTTTACCGGTTTCGACCATTATCTGAATCTGATGGAAATTAGGAAAATCGCTAACCTAATAAGGGACTAAGTTTTCCTTGATAATATAATGAAGCTCTACATAGGTAGGTGCTACAGCGTCACTAGACCCATATTAGGCTATACCCATAGTCCCATACTACCTATAGCTCTTATGCTTTCAGAAAGTTCGTTTCAAAGATGAGACCAGAGTTAGCATCTCTAATACTCATATACCTAGAAGAAGATGCGATGGTATTCATACCGAGCAGGGAAATAAGCATTTTTTATACCTATGTATTTATAATTTTTAAGTAAGTATGTTAAGAAAATGTAATTTCCTGAATTTATTGTTTACATTTTAACTCATCTGTCCACAACAATTAGTTTTAAGTTAATTAATACAAATATCTAGTGCCGTTGAGTTGCTCTATGGCACACTGACATCATTGTCCATTTTCTTCAGTTTTGAATGCGATTGTTTGGATAACTATGCCCTATAGTAAGATCCTGATGCCGAATAATAGTGCAAAGGATCGAAACTTTGGGCATTATGTCCAGAAAAAAAAAAACAATTTGATTGCGCTGTATAAACAATGTATATCAATCCATCTTGGATGCACGAACGTTTGATTATTGGATCAACATCCTATAATCAAACTGCGTTAATTAGGTACCTACCTACCTATCTATAGAAGCGCCCGCATCGCAACTAACCAACTTTAGATTGCCACAATAATTATTTATTCCGCTCACTCACCGACTTGGGAACTATTCAACGTAGGAAACGCTATTTCTCTACGGTCAGATAAGACGTTTGATTCTCCCCATTTTCGCTCCGGACTTTAATTATGGCCTCTGGTTTTGTGTAAAATAGTTGTCGAGTAATTTAATCCGGGTATCTGTATGCGAGGTGGCGCGCTGCGACGGGGCCTGGGAGCCAATGAGACGAAACTACTCTGCGAAAAACGGAACGAAATTGGCTATAGTCACTGGCTACAGTAGGAAACTCGCCATATCTATACCCGAATTACTAATTCCGCGAAATTCTGACAGCTGTCATTGTCATTTACTTATTGAGTTATTCGTATGGAGAACAGGGTTAACATCTACGAAGTACGACTTTACCCCAAACTACTTTAATTCCCTGTCATCATAAAAAGCCATATGCCGCGTAATAATATTACTCGTTTCGCCTTAAAATAGAAAACACTAAGAGTGGAAACTAGAAAGTGCACACTAACAGCAATAGAAAACAAAAGAAGCACATTGAAAAAATTTATTCAAAAATGGATGTCGAATGACATTATCACCATGAAGTGTCTGTCAGGCATTTGTCATATCTACATGCGACATTTGATTTGTATTTGCATAAGTTTTGATTTTTTTATCTTTTTTGTGGGAATTGTTTTATCTCTGGTAACATTACGAAACGTCAGAATTCCGCGGAATTAGTAATTCGGGTATATACGAACTCAGAAATATACAGGGTGGACTTTAAGTCGACACTTTCTTCAAGAAGGGGTTAATTGTAGGGGTCATACTACACAAGCCTATAGTCAACTAGGCAACTACTCTAGTCTAGTGAAACTAGTTGAGCTCGCAGTTGTAATGGATTTCAGATTCATGGAAATTTCTTTCCTATTTCCCATTTAGATTTTAAATACGTCGATAAGTACCTACTACAGACGTCACAAAGCTTGCAAAAAAGAATAAATTTTATTTGTAAAAGGAAAATTCCCGAAGTTTTTTTTTTCAACTTTAATGTTGATTTTTTGTAATTTTATTATAAGACAAATAGATGCACGCTACCGTACCTAATTTAAGCTAATCTCCTGCCAATAAGAAAGGATGATTCTGCCTAACACCCACTTTAATATTTATTTTTGGCATTTCTCCATTCCAGATGAAATGGAGAAATATGTCTATAGGTACTTTGTAGGTACGTATTCAGTATAACAGGCTATTAACACTAAATATGTACAAAGGTATGAGCCGTTCCCAAAAATAAATCTTCAATGGCGGCATTGAAGCGCAAAGCTTGTATTTTTATAAAGGACTACTCTTTCACGCTTTTCCCTAAATCAAAACTGCAAACATGTTTTGTTTACCTACTCAACCGCCCCCTTATTCCTTCAGTCGTTGAACTGCATAACTATACGAGGAGTGCCATATAGCATCGTAAAAAATAAGCGCGCATCAGACTCGAGCATGTAATTCTAGCGCGCTCTTCCGGCCCGAACAAAGGAGAGAGGGTAAGAACACGAGTTACTCAACACCCGTACCTTACGCAGATTTGTTTCTCACCGTCTCACCGCCCGAAAACTAAAAATAAACCTTACACTTCGAACAATAGAAAACTTTTTTGTCCAACACAAAGTCGCGTCATCGAACGTTTCATGGCCGCGGAGGAGCAGGAAATTCGCGATAGTCAAATTGTAGTCTTACGGGCGTGCTGCTATTAAATTATTACATTTACAACTGTGTTACCCGACTTATAAGACACTATTTGCATTACAACGACGCGGAGGGTCCTCGGGTGTGGTGAGTGCGTCGCATGAGGACTGCAAAAGAAAAATGTACTTTTAACAACGCGAGGATTGTGAGAGTCGAGAAAAAATGCTTCACCGCGGATGTCATATTAATATACTTTATAACAAGATAAATATTGATGAAAGCTTGGCTTTAACTCTACTTTATTGAATTCATTTATAACTAAGTAAGTAACTGTACTGTGCTTAGTTAATTATAAAATCTGTTTGGGGTATCGTCTTCTAAAGCCAATATCCTCCTATTCAAACTCATGCACCTACCACTATATACGTGTTGCGTAAATTGCAAAGCGAAAGAATCGTAAAAATATCAGGTAAAAAGGCTCAAGTTGTATGTGTTCAGTTCAAGTGTAAACACTGTTGTAACTTGTAAGGATGTTAGACGTGTTAAACATGACTTTTATTTCATTTCCGCTCCATATTACTTTTGTGATAGGAGTGAGCGCGTCAATTATAGTCAGATGATTGGAATTTGAACCATCGACCTCCCTTTCAATCCGTTGAACTATTGAGGTTCTCATGTTTAGTTTAGCTACCCGTAACTTTTATGGGTTTCTAGTGAAAATGTATTAAATAACTCGGTACATGGAAATAGGTAGAGCAAATATCATAGCAGAGACGACATAATTCATTCACCCAAGTCTGTCTAAACGATTCATAAGTCGATATCATTTAGCTTCTTGCGTAAACTCGGCAAGCGATAGACACGCAAACACTCGTAAAAACATCAGGTAAAAAAAGCCCGAGTGTGAGTTGAATGCACGTGTGTGAGACACTGTAAACTCGGCCCTTCTGTAGCTACTTGTAGGTAAGTAGCTATCCGACTCCTTTGTTCTAGCAGCTGATTGGAGCCGGGCCCGGAAATGCGTGTCACCCCACCCCCCCCATTGGTCCGCTTCATTTTCTTAGCGAGAGTGAGACGCAGCTAACTGGAAGTGTGTAGTTAAGGATACGGATCTGTGTACGATGGGTAGCGCGTCTTATTTTCCTTGCTCACTACTTATGTTTGCAGATTGAATATTTGAGTTGGTACAGGTCATAGATAACCTCGGGTTATCTGTGGTATATAGGTACCTACTCATATATACATATATCTACCTATTATACGTTAGTTATAATACCTCAGCGGTCGGTGGATTTTTCTCCGGTTATTATTTTGCACAAATTACCAATTTAGATACATAGATGATTTCCACAAAACTTCTGGTTTTTAGTAATTTTATTTTACTGCCAACTAGGTAGGTATGTAGGTATAATTTTAAGCAAAGGCTTTTGCTTCGCTTAAGTAATTGTTAAGCCAAAGCCGTTTTTAACCCCCGACGCAAAAACGACGGGGTGTTATAAGTTTGACGTGTCTGTGTGTGTGTGTGTGTGTGTGTGCGCGTGTGTTTGTGTGTGTGTGTGTGTGTGTGTCTGTCTGTTCCCCTGTAGCGCTCAAACGGGTGGGCCGATTTGAATGCAGTTTTTTGTTTGAAAGGTGAATTAGTCGAGAGTGTTGTTAGCTATGTTTGATGAAAATCGATCCAAGATGGCCGCCGTTAAAAAATGGCGGATTACATATTTTTCACAACCCCCTTAATATGGGTATCAAATGAAAGGGCTTGACTAGTAGAATAGCACTATGCAAATCCAAGATGGCCGCCGCCACAAAATGGCGAATGTCGGGGTTTTTTTTAATTTTCAATTTACACTTGTGATATAATTGCGTTTGAGAATTTAATTTTATGACTACCCTATGGGCTACGACCTACGACACCTCAAGGTATACGTACCACTCCTTTGCTACCAATAGTTAACCTTATAAACAACGTAGCTATCTTGATCGTAGGCAGCGATCGACTAACCGCCACTCCATCTGTCAGGCACAGGCTCCGGAGTCCGGCCACCGCAGCGACATTGTCTATACTCTACGCGAAATTAACACTTATTTACACCGCCATAAGGGGTGTTTATAAGCACAGGTGAGAAGTTATATTCTAGCTAGGTTTATATTAGTGTAAAGGAAAAGGGTTGGAAAATTTAAACGATCATTTTATGTATCTAACTGTGTTTTCCGGCTGTGAAACTCTGGTTCTTATCGACTGACAGCAGGAACTGAGCTAGGTAGGTATATGATACATTTGGAGTTGAAGGTGTAAAAATTTGAAATTATCAAAAAGTTACATGCCAGTGTAACGTATCGTAACCTATGTAAAATATGGGGAAAACACCTAATGGTCTAAGATCCCGCTATACAACGACCTTCACCGAGATGTTTATTTGATGAAACGTATTTTATATTTAATTTTATCTACACCCATGCTTTAAATCCTCTATTAAAGATTCTGAAACAGTTAGCTTATTGCCAACTTTAGAACACCCAATGTTGTAACAACCATTACATCATCCAAACGAGTGATGTAATGAAATACGGTACAATATTACATCATCCGTTTTTAACCCCGACGCAAATACGACGGGGTGTTAAGTTTGACGTGTCTGTGTGTATGTGTGTCTATTCCCCCGTAGCACTTAAACAGGTGAACCGGTTTGAATGCGGAGGTGGGAATGGGGGTGTGGGCGTGGGCGTGGGCGTGGGTTGGGCTTGAGTTGGGTGTGGATGTGGTTGTGGGTGTGTGTGTGCGTGTGTGTGTGTTGTGTGTGTGTGTGTGTGTGTGTCTGTCTGTTCCCCCGTAGCGCTCAAACGGGTGAACCGGATTGAATGGGGGGGTGAGGATGGAGTGTGGATGTGAGGAGTGGGTGTGGATGTGTGTGTGTGTGTCTGTTCCCCCGTAGAGCTCAAACCGGTTTGAATGCGGGGGTGGGGATGGGGGTGTGGGTATGGGTGTGTGAGTATGTGTGTGTGTGTCTGTTTGTCTGTTCCACCGTAGTGCTCAAACGGGTGAACCGATTTGAATGCGTTTTTTTTTGTTTGAAAGGTGAATTAGTCGGGAGTGTGCTTAGCTATGTTTCATGAAAATTGGACACGCCACAAAATGGCGGATTACATATTTTTTCACAACTTCCTCAATATGGGTATCAAATAAAAGGGCTTGACTAGTAGAATAGCACAATGCAAATTCAAGATGGCTTCAACACAAAATGGCGAATGTCGGGGGTTTAGCAGTAAGCTAACTATTTTAGAATCTTATAGAGGATTCATATTATGGGTGTAGATAAAGTCTTGTATGCAACTGTTGATAATTAGGTATTAAAACACTCATGTGATACTATTATCACATTCGGCTTCGCCTCATGTGATAAACCCACATTCGTGTTTTAATACCCCTTATTACACAACAGTTGCATAAATAACTATAACATGTCAATAAATATATTGCATAATATGGGTTGTCTAACAAATTTCAGTTCAGGTTAGGATTACTTAATAAATAAAAATAAAAATAAAAAAATTAACATTTCACCGGTTTGATTATTATTAGACAAATTCTATACCAATCGAAAGTATGATGCCCATAGAATATGCAAACGTTAGGTTGCTTATTCTTTTCCGGTCACAACTCTCGGGTAGCCAGGTGTAAGCAGGTAAATCGATACTAGCATTTTGCACCGGTCTGATTATGGAATTAAAATTAAATGAAAATAAAGATGATTTCATTATGAATTTATCTAATAATCAAACCAGTGAAATGTTTAAAAAAAAATTTTTTTTTTTTCAATTATTAATTAATCATATCCTGGACTGGAATTTGTTAGGCAACCCATATGCAATATATTTATTGACGTATTAAATTAAATATAAAATACGTTTCATCAAATAAGCATCTCAGTGAAGGTCGTTGTATGTCGGGATCCTATACTATAACGCTCTAAGCGAACCATTTACGACGCTGAAACATTAGCGAACCCGCTATACCAATAATCATCAAAAGTACCTAAAGGTGCGTCCAGACTTGAACATTTCACCGAACCGAACAGCGAACATTTCGGCGAACTTGTTACGC
The DNA here is from genome assembly GCA_920104075.1 of Melanargia galathea. NCBI lineage: Eukaryota > Metazoa > Arthropoda > Insecta > Lepidoptera > Nymphalidae > Melanargia > Melanargia galathea. The sequence goes on along the minus strand of OV049862.1, from coordinate 6,783,917 downwards.
TCAATGTGGACGGCGCGCTTGGAGCGCTTGAGATGGGTTACTGCGTAACAGTTCGGCGAAAGTTTCGCCGAACTGTTACGCAGTAACCCATCTCAAGCGCTCCAAGCGCGCCGTCCACATTGAGCGTAACAAGTTCGCCGAAATGTTCGCTGTTCGGTTCGGTGAAATGTTCAAGTCTGGACGCACCTTAACAAGTTTAGTGTACCGGGGTTCAACCAGGGTAGTAGTAGGCAAATTATAGGTCCAAAATGGAAATGAAAAATCTTTAGAGTAATTGAATAAATGAATTACATATTATTATAACTTTGATATATTATGGGTATATACTGATAATTGCAAAGGTTACATATGCAGTTACTACACTACTACATAAATACGGCGGCCAGCAGCGTATGGCTAATCGGCACTGTCACGCCGCCGTCACGCACAGCGGCACGCGCCCGTATTCCCAGATATCACGTTTATAATTATGTACATTTACATTGAAGGTGCTTGTGCCTCTTCTGTGTTTATGATTTACGTAGAGCTATAGGTACTATGGCTTTAATGGCTAAGTATGCAACCACTACATACAGTACATAATTATGTACATTGGCATTGTGACAGGTAGCGGATGGCAAATCGGCACTGCGTCACAAGCAGCCGGCATGTGCCCACATTCCTTGTAGGTATGGGTAGGTAGGTACATCACGTTTGTAATGTACATCTACGGTGCGTTTGCCTTATGTGCATTGGCTATGATGGTTTCGTATGTACATACATACCTACTTACCCATTACACTGTATGGCGGCAAGCAGCGGATGGCTAATCGACACTCTGTCACGTTGCCGTCACGCACAGCCGGCACTTGCCCGCATTCTATGTTAATATCACCTTTATATTATGTACATTATACTGTATGTATTCTACATCCACGGTGCTCATGCCTATTCCGAATTTATGATTTAAATAGAGTATGACTATACTATATCTTATTATCTAGTTAGGTATATGCAACCGTTACGCCTACACTGGTACGGTGACAGGCAGCGGATGGCTAGTCACTAGTGGCTAGTGACTACTCTGTCACGTTGGCGTCACGCACAGCCGGCACACAACCGCATTCCGTGTTTATAACACGTTTATATAAACGTTGTACAGTGTACACGTCTACCCAATACCCATATTATCCACGGTGCATATGCTATTCCGCATTTATGTAGTAGGTATAGTACCTACTATACTATGGCTTTAATGCTATGGTAGGTATGCAACCCAGACCAATAGGCTTACTGGTATATGAGCCTATATGACCCCTAGACCACTGGCACGGCGACATGCAGCGGATGGCCGGCACTCTGTCAATATTGCCGTCACTCACAGCGGCACGCTGCCGTGTTTCTTGTATAAATCATGATAATATTGTTATGTAAACTAGCTGACTTAACCAGACTTTGATGTTAGATGTGATGATATGTATAATAATATCTCCCTGTTATTAGAGTGTTACATACCTACGTACAATAGTAGTTTATGAAACGGTTGCATAATAGAGGTTATTAAAACACGAGTGTTAGTTTAAAAAACGAGCCGCAGGCGAGTTTTTTAATAGTATTACACGAGTGTTTTAATAACTAATTATGTAGAGTTTCATACACTACTTTATCTAAGCTCATCAATAGGTATCTTACGTATAAAAGAAAAGACTAAGAAATTAACAAAATTATTTATTATAATAAGTATTCATGTTTTGGATATTGCAATTTATAAATGTACTCAATTCTTCAGGGGAGAACGTTTTTGCATTTTTTCCCTTAAAGCCCTGCGATTTTCTTTTTAAAACAGCAATCAGTCTTGTGTATTTAATAATATCGATTTGGTTGTAGATACTCAATATACTTTTGAGCATTGAGTATTTAGCCCATAAGGACAAAGACTTAAATTTATTTGATAATTCTTGGAAATATGCTAGCATTACATTTTCTGAAAATGAAGTGGTTTTTTTCAAAATTTTCCAACTCATAAAATCTTGGTAACATTTATCGTAAATTTTCTTTGATTTTGCTGGCAAAAGATTATTTGTCATTCCCGATGCTATTTCCAGAATGTCTGGTGGAGTTAAATTCTCTTCAGTATCACTGCTAGACATTTTTCCGCACAACAAAAATCACTTGCAAAATTTTGAGTTACAAAAACTGAATAGTAAATAAATAATAAATTAAAAATTTAAATAATAGGCGCCAAAATTCAATTGTCAATTTCGAATGTGCGGTGCGTGCAGTGCGTCTATGGTCAATTATGGTAGCACTACACTCTGTCCTCTGGCCGCATCTTGCTACCGCCACACTTTCGCAGTAGTAGTAATAGGGTAACTTTGATAGCGGGATAATCATTGTAAGTAACAAAATTAAACTAACTAACTATTGTAAACTAACTATTGTACCTATTTCTTTTAAAATGTTTCTTTTGTTTAATTTATGTTTTTTTGGTGTACAATAAAGTATTAAATAATAATAATAATAATAAACACCCGGCATGGCTCAAAAATACCAGAACCCAGTGCCTGTACTATAATGTAGAAAAAATTATTTTTTAACATTGTTTTGCAATAATTTCCTAACAAAGTAGTGTTATAATGAACTTTTTTAATTTTTTTTTTTAAATATTATAGATGTATGTGAATAAAGTAGTCCAATATATGACACATTTTGATTTCATATTCGGAATTTTATGATATGAGAGTAGATAAATAGTATTACGAAACCTCCTTATAGCTGGCAAGTAAAAGTTTGCCGTAAAAGGTAAATAAAATGATTACAAAATATATTTTTTAACTAAAACTCGTAATCAGGAACGATTCTGAATAATTACAAACAAAACAAAAATAGAAGTCCAAAAAAAATTCTGCGACCCCAAGCCACACAAGTGAATGCCAATGTGAAACTTGACGTGTTTAATCTACCAGCTGGCAAAGTTTAATCCCAAAATAAACATTGCTAAATATGGACTTACCTAATCAACATTAATTAGCCCTCTTACGTAATTCAATTCACGTGAATCAGAACACATTTTTACACAATGTTTATATATTTAGAACGGTCGCAAGATATTATTTTCTCCCAGTAGGTAGGTAGTAGCTGTCAAACTTTTTTTTTGTATGAGTATATTTTATTAAGGAGTACATAAAAAGTCATCAAACACTTGTACTTAGTGCAAATATCAATAAATACAAAATTAAGCATGATGCTTAACAATATGACAACTTAACAAATAATAGATATATTGCAAAAATAAAATTGAATTAGCTAATCAAGGTAATATAACGTATTTTATCGCTCAAAATACCTACTTTTTAAATCAACAAAAATGTTCCCCCGGACAAATTGTGCTATTATATAATGTCCGACTTTGGTCAGAGTTAATAAAAGTTTCGACTGAGTTTTGAAGTATTTTTGGGTTGATGCTAAATGCGGAAAAAGGTAACGCCGTATTACGTCACTAATTAAGCAGAGTTAAAAAAGCTATGTCGCAACATTTCATTTCACGTTCATAATATAACTTTGTTTGTTAGTTTAGAGTTTAGGCTCTAAACTAGTAAACAAAGTAATAACCGTGGGTTCTATATGTCAGTTTATTTTTATTCTGAAAATATTACGAAATAAAAACCTGAAATTTAAAATAAGTATCTAAAATTAGCTTATTTTATGAGTTAGCTGATTTATGTGTGCTAATCAACAAACTTGTATAATTTTTGTTTAATGCGTAGGAAATTACATATAATTTATAGCGGTACATTTTTTTGATTTCTTTTGATATTAAAATAAAAATGTAGCACTTTACAAGTTTAAAAGTGTAGCATGGTTTTTTTTCTACGAAATTATTACCGGGTGGTCTTCGAATAATACGTCAACCAGCCTCAAATCGAACATCGATAATCTATATTTGTACGTGATTGTTTACATACAATGGAATCGGTGAGTCGTTGTTGTATTAAAAAACAGGTGTCGTATGGCCAAAGATCGGGTACTTGCATCACAATGGGAAAAGAGCTTTGATATGTTTATCAACCCTTTAAATTTCGGGGGCGGTCTTTTGAGCGGCGAACAATCGTTTCGAAAATGGTTTTTTACGATGATTATCATTACGTTGGGTTAGTGACAGGTGAGATGTCAACCACATCAATGGTTAGGCTTTTGTTGTGTGGTTTGGTTTGGTTTGTAAGTTGAACCGATTGGATGCTCTTGTTATCTGTTGAGATTTTTTTAATATCCATGTTAGTTACGGTGTATATTTCGGCATATTTGGTAAATGAATTTGTCATTGTGGGTTACCTTCCTACTCGTAATACGGGTGATCATGTTCATATACTTTTACTGTATAGGTTAGAAAATCGAACAATAAACTATACACACTAGGTACTATGGATATTAAAAGTCCTTGCAGAATTTAAATTGTAACTCACATAGTTTGGATAGTATACTTTCCTAATAAACAGAGAACACAAAAAAGAATAGGTAGGTACTGAACGAAACTACGGTTTTAAGTAAATATAAAGGATCTTGTTCTCGCATCCGGTGGAACCGTGGAGGCACGGATCAGTGCCGTAGCAAAATAAACAGCAGTTAGTAAAAAAATAGGATCGAGAAAAATCTCACTCTGCTTCAGTATTAAAACAAGTGGGGCCTACAAAAGCGATACTCTAAAAAATGCACTGGAAAATACATCGCGAAGTTTCTGTTGAAAGTGAGGTAACGCACGGAGCGTTGCGACTAACCAACCGTGGAGCTAAGGAAACGGTACAAGGGAAAAGAGGATGCAGAGAAATTGCAATGTGATATAGGGGCCAAGTAGTGTATCTATTACTCTCTACCTACTTTTGCGTTTACACTATCGTGAGTGATATCTTTTATAACTACATAAGATAAACGGCTGGATTCACGTGATGTATGCCGAAGTAGGAGTTCCGTACGGTGCTCTCAATCATAAGCATGTTTACGCGACGTGGCGTAGATCAAACCTGATTAAAAAATCGGGCATAGTTACTCCGGCATATATATCAGGTGAGTATAATATCTTATGTAGTTGTTAAGACTCTTTTCATTTCTATAACACTTTGTTGACTATTTCAGCTTTTGGCAGTGAGTGTTTCATGTTAGACTGTAACATCACCAGAATGTATCTATAAAGGTTTACCTTTTAGGCTGCCTTCAAATTGAAATGCGTTGCAGGAAGCAAAAACAGCATTGGGGTGGTCTTTGGGTGCTTCTATTTTCTGTTTTCTTTAGATTTAGATTTAGATTGATGGTAGGTAAAATATATTCTCGGTATAAAATTTAACCAAAACTCTCCAAAATAAAAAAGATTATAGCATACTTCCTAAAGCGTTACTGTAGATGACAGTTTGCGTTGAGTCAGCGTCAATCGTTAAGTAGCGTAATTTAATCATATCTTACGGAGTACGGCATTTATAAAGCCTTCTTCTTCTCTAACTTCGCTAAGGTCTGTTATGCGTGAAATACATTATCATAATATTCATAAAGCCTTATCATCATAATCTTCATCGGCGCTATAGTCCTTTGTAAGCCTGGACGTACTCCAGTCAATTTCTCCATCTACTTAAGCATATCATATTGTGTGCATAAGCACAGGAAAGATATAGATTGGAGGACTTATTCCTCTATAGTGATTTAATTCGATGGATTTTGTATTTCGGTTAATTCGGTCGATCCAGCACAGCTTTGTCCGACCGATAGAAATCCATTGATATAAACTTTAATCCCGAAATCAATGAAATCGCTATCTGCCTGCATCTTGGGTCAAATCCTTCAGCGCTCGCTGAATGGCTGGTGTCGGCAAGGCGAGCGCCTACCGCTGCATATTTATGAAGCGCCTCAAACACTATAAATACTTGATACGAGCCGGCCTCGTCGGGTAATGGAGTAAATACAACGGAGCACGTAATTTGTGCTGCAATGTCGAATCATGTCGAGCATAACGCCGTATTTGGGATTAGCTGGGAGTTCTAATACAGTTGACAAATACTGTTCCGTTAAAGTTAAAGTCGAAGTAGGTATTTTATTTTTCCGTAGAATAATTGGCTACAGTAGTTTAATTTCATTCCATGTACAGATATTTTTCAGATAATACATGGTTCCATTGCTAATTGGTAGGTAGATAACTTCACCTCTATATCTAAACTAAAAAGTATATCAAGTATATGGACAAGCGATGGTATAAGTAGATATAAACTATAAATACATTATACTATTACAAACGGAATATGACTCTCATCTCATCTCAAGATGCTAATAATGTCGTACAAACAATACATATAGCGCAAGTAGGTAAACGTCGACCTTCCGAGCACCGTGCCTGCGTCACCGACGACGCCTGTACCGCCCGATATAGCTTAGATAAACGCGCACATAACTATGCAAACTACTTCTCCGAGATCACCAGGCCCACGAAACGCCTTATAACCTCAACAGTGATAAATAAATTTGGACTCAAAAGCATAGAGCTCATAGTGCATTGTTGAATGAAGCTTGCATCAGAATAATCTGACATGGCTGGTCCGCTCGACAACGTCCACCATTAGCTAGGTACATACATGTAAGCGCGGTGGGAACGCGAGGTGAATACAGTATGGACGATGTAGTGAGCCTAAAAAATTAAAGCCGCCGACGACGCGACGGCACTTGGAACGCTGAATAAAGATTTGAATGGCGGAACGCGCTCCGCAATGCAATAGCGACTTAGGCGTGTCACGTTACTTTTTTTACATTTTTTTCGATACTCGATCACTCCCTTACACTTCCTTTTGATTTTAATAAAAGGTCCTTTTGATTTGAATTAAGTAGAACTGCTTTAATTTAATAAGATTGTGAAAACGGTTTTAAAATTATCTACTTTACTTAACCTAATTAAGCCTTTGGATGTCTTTGTAACTGTTATAACTTTTAGGGCCTGTTTCACCACCTTCTGATAAGTGTCGGATAGCCTAAACGTACCTAAATTTTCTTACTTTATGACAAGTGACAAAGACAAAACTTTTGAATAAGCTCTCCGACACTTATCAGAAGGTGGTGAAACAGTCCCTTACTCTCGTAATTTGCAATTGTTAAAATAAAATTTATTTACAAAAATTTTTCAAATATTAGCCTATATCAGTACCTATCACTATATCAGTGTTTATAATATTACGTAAATTATTTTATAAAGTCATGCTAAGTAAAGATATGGGTAAATTACAGGTGTACCTAAGGCCGTCCTTGTGAGTTAAATCATAAATTAGTAACATACCATAAAGCAGTGATAGGAACAACACCTGTAAACTCTGAAACAAACCCTTCGGTCGTTGGCTTTCACCAAAATTCAGATTTTCAGGACACAATATACACCAACGCTCTGTAACATAATTTCAGCGGCGACGGAAAGACATATGATTTCAACACAGGCACGCTTTGAATGAATCAATTTTCTGGGTAATATTGACGCTGTACAATTCTGCTTTATCTGCGGAAGGCGTTGGGGGTCGCCGGATTTAGGGGTCAATGGAGACCGGACGAGTGTGAATTTTCGTTGAGCTGTGTTTAGGCATTGCGTAGACTGTGTTAGTGATGCGACTAGTTTATGAAACTGTTTCGACTTGGTTTCGAATCGAGTGCAAATGTTTAAATTAAAAATCGCAAAACAATATCATAATTTCATAATCCATTTGTGTTGCAAAGAAAATAGACTAACAAGGCAAGGCAAGGGTATGGGGTCCTCAAATCGAACGGAGGTTCCGCGTGTAGTTAGCACTCAGTGAGTGAATTCATATACCTACTCAAATCCTAGAGCGCACTACTTAGTCATTGCCGAGAAAAAAAAATCCTAAAGTTTGAAAAAAAAAAATACCTATTCACATTCCTCCGTCTTTTATAAGATCTAATCGTTAAAAAGTTAAAAATTATTAAATTCGCAATTCAATAATGTTCAAAAGAAATGGTTTTGAACATTTTGAAATGACGATTTATTAGAGTTTAATACAAAAAAAAAAAAAATCAAACTTCAGGATTTTTTTTCTAGGCAATGGCTAATTAGTGCGCTCTAGGATTTGAGTATAATATGAATAAGTACACTCACTGAGTGCTAACTACACGCGGAACCTCCGTTTGATTTGAGGACCTCACACCCATGCCGTCTCCTTGTAAGGGTCTGTTTCACCATCTTCTGATAAGTGTTGGATATAAGTAGCTTATATTCACAACGTTTGTCTTATTGTCACTTACATAAAGTAAGAAATTGACAAACTTACGTTTAAGCTATCTGACACTTATGCAGAAGGTGGTGAAACAGGCCCTTACTATCTAGATAGAGAATTAAACCTAGCTAGGACTTTTCAACAGTATGCGGAACACCCCTTCTATGTTAGCACATTTCCACCATTTTCCACGCATTTTCCATTTGAATGATTGGTGCCAAACGCTAACTTGTTATCTAATATTAATACGATTAATTACTAATTGTTCATATCTATATACGCATAAGCTTTGTTGCTCAGCACCGACAAAGACAAAATATGAATCAAGAATGGGCAAACGAGAATTTTATCGGCAAATCTTTATGTGCCGCGGCATCACTAGCTAATGTGGGCATTGGGCGAACGTGCTAATCTGTGGAGTGTCGGTGATTGGGCAGACGGCGATGTCCAATTTTCCGGTGGCGACGACGGCTGCATTAGCTGGCCAGACAACGGCCGCTTGCTGGCGGACATTTTGAACACCTGAGTGTGCAATGACATTTTGTAGACGCAAATTGCGGCATAATGTTATTTGTTGGATGACCATATTATGGTGATTTTACTCGTATTCGTAAAAAGTTGTGTTATTCTTTTTTTTTTTTTTGTTGCATAGAGAATTTTTCTTAATAATTTTTAGCATTAAATGTTCATGAGATAGGTAATGATCAGAGCCTCTAGAGCGAATCGTTTTAAAAGTGATTAAATTATTATTTTTATAGATTTAGGTATGCTAACACGGTGTTTAAGTTTACACAAAAACTTAACACCAAAACTACCTGTCTTAAGCAGTTAACTAACAGTTAAGATTAAATTACTTGCATATTTTGATTTTGATCTTCTCGATTTATGGAACACTTTTATCCCACACATTCTATCTGTTTACTCTTTCCAAAACATCTCCACACTTGCGTCTATCAGCCCCCATGTCCCTAAAATCGAATAAAGTGCAAAATAAATTCTCCCAGCACACGGAGGGTTTGTTGAATTGCAGGTTTAATGAATTGCATTAATATTGCATTAACGGGTACCGACTGCCCCCCTGTCGCCTGCTCTGCAGCCCCGGAGCCCCGGAGCCCGGACCCCCGGAGCCCTGCAGCAAACAATCATTAGAGTCCGCGCGCCGTATTTGCTGCGAGATTTGTTTGCGAATACAAATTGACATTAAGAAGTTTTCTGTGCACTTTTCATGAATGAGGAAACTTTTCTGGTAGACTTAAGACTGCAAAGAGGACTATTAATGTAACATCAAAACTCTATACAATTCGAACTTTATTAGATTCAATTCATTTATTTGCTTGCTTTAATTTATTTTTTAATTGTAATCAAGCTCTTAATTTAGGTCACACAATTTTTCAAATAATATTAAAACCTCTATTGGATAGTTAAGATTTTTTTTAATTAGACGAAGACGTGTTAGGTACATAAGCAAAAGTTGATGTTTAAGTTACGACCAGTGCACGTAAATACTAGATATACTTTGATTGTTCCTATAGTCTACGCATTCCAATATCATCATAGATATCTACATCGTGTACAACTGTACAACAACCTTAATGAAAAGCACTAATTGTAGAGCACTCAGGAGTTGTAATTTATGCCTAGGCAAACATAATACAATTATTTGTATATTTCTGGTAGAAATCTAATCTTGTATCACATAGGTGAACACCACTGCTGGTATCAAGTCCACACCCTACGGACCCTAAAACGTTGTTTTAATATCGAAGCGAGCGAAATTAATCTCACACAAACAAGAACGCCTGCGGGCCGTAATATGAAGTATAAAAATATATGAAGCGGAGGAAAAGAAACCAAGCATATGCCGGGTAAACATTTGCTGTGCGTCCCCCACTCGCTCCATTACGTCATTGTTCTCCATCGATTAGCTGTGACGTCGTGTTTCATAACAGTCTCGCGACTCGTCCACTCCTACGTATTGTTGAGGTTTCCGAGTAGTCTCGGAGCCGAATGTAAGAATTCTTATGGTGAAATCCATAACAACCCCCGCACACTGGGCCACCAGTGGCGACGACTAGTGGCCGCCACAAGTCGTGGAAGAGATTTTTCTTACATGTTCTTGTGGCTCAAACGCGGCCACTCGAGTGCTCAGTGTGCGGTGGTATAATATAAAATGTATGAAAAATCTCTCCCGCGACTTGTGGCCGGCCACTAGTCGTTGCCACTAGTGGCCCAGTGTGCGGGGGCTGTAAGGATTCTACATTCAGCTAGTATCTTTTTTTTCTTTTTTCTTTTATTCAACTACAAGTTACATTACCTACTTACATTAAGTAAAATTGGTAAATTAATCTAATAAACTTAATATAATAAAAATAACTTAATATAATAAAGCGGAAGAGTTTTTGAACGCGCTTATCTCTGGAAATACCAGACAGATTTGAAAAATTATTTTTGATTTTGATATCCCAATTATTGAGGAAAGTTATAGGATATTCAACATTACGGTACGAGCTTTCGAAACCAAGAAAAAAGAAATAAAGTAAGAAAAAACGCTAAGCGAAAACGAAGTCATAGTGCGAGCAGGAAATGCTATGCGGTGAGTCGGTGGTAGACGTGTGCGCCGCGCCGACCCGCCGCCGCCGCCGTCATTTTTTGGACGCCGCCGCCGCCGATCTGCGTATCGGCGTAAAATCGGCGCGAGTTCTAAATGTTTTAGAACACCCTCCAACATCATTCACCCTCTTCTATACCAAATAACCTAACGATTACACCATTCGTATTCCATACTAGCTGATCCCCGCGACTTCGTCCGCGTAGATATAGGATCGGATTGGATCCCATAATTGTACCTAAACTAAATGTAGCCTAAGTTACTCCTTATAACATCACCAAGTTCCGTCAAAGTCGATCCAGCCGTTTCAGAAATTAGCTGGAACAAATAGACAGATCGGCAAATATAAATTTAAACGCACACCAGTTTAAAATAAGCCGAACGTTCAAAGATCCGGGCCCTTAGTTATTTGAACCCAATGTGACCTTGAAATATTGACGGGACAATACTTAAAGACAATACTTACTACCTTTCTAACAAAAAAAGAATGAGTTAAATTGAACTACGCGTTAATGAATTACAGCTAAATACACGTTTTAACTTTCTTCCCCTCTCCCAAGGGAACCGTGCTGAATTTCGGGATAGAAAGTATCCTATGTCCTACCTCGGAGTATAAACTCATATCATACCAAGTTTCATTCGAATCCATTCAGTAGTTTCGGCGTAATGCGCGGCCAAGGTACAGACAGACAGACAGACAGACAGACAGACAGACAGACAGACAGACAGACAGACAAAAATGAAACAAATTGCAGTTTTGGCTTCAGTATCGATTATAGAATGCCCTCCAATAAAAATTTTCAAAATACAGTCAAAATCTGTTATAACGAAGGGACTATTTATATTAAGTCGTAAAAACCGATAGTTATAACAACCGGTTCCACCATACAACACCATATTCTTTTGTCAAGTCTTTGTTTAGAACTTCGCTCTCTAGCTTTGATATAATACACGATTTTTCTTCAATATTAATTTGCTTTCTTTTTGTTTACGACAAGTTAAAAGTTTCACAATTAATTCAACAATATGTTTTAAGTAAGATAAGTAAGTCTGCCAATCCGCTTGGCCAGCGTGGTAGACTATGGCCAAAACCCTTCTCACTCTGAGAGGAGACCCGTGCTCTGTAGTGAGCCGGTAATGGGTTGATCATGATGAAGATGATGAAGATAAGTAAGAAACTGACTGAAGAAATTTGAAGAACCGGGCCTTGACTCTACGGCATGCACGTGTTTTGTTTTCTAAGAATTACAAAAGACCCTAAACTCAACACGTGTTTATTTTTGCGATAATAACCATTGACCGTTATACTATGCCTATTCAAATTTGTTTACAATACAGATAAGCTGGTCGTTGTATAACGACCTGTAGAGATACAATTCTCCGAAAACAGTGGTCAAATATGGTCGCTTAATGCGTTATGTCGTAGTAAGCAATGTCGTAAAAAGCAATGTTTTTGATAAGGCAGTCATATAGCATTCAGCCGGGACCTTTGATTACGGTTAATATAACCGGTATGTTATTCTAAACGATGTCGCCATAAACAGTTTTGACTGTATCTTCAATGTACAGAATTGGATCTGTTACAGTTTTATTATATTATAGAAGATAGATTTCTATACAATAAATTACAAAAAAAATTCGATCATATTCGTTCGCCAAAATCGCCAAAATCTGAACGCAAGGTACCTACCCCCATACTTGCAAACGTTAGTTACTGGACTATTTGGCAAGTTGTTGTTATTGCAAAAGTTTTAATTAATTGTACCTATCTGATTTTCAGTAATAATAATTCTACAATTAAGACAGTTTTATTAAAATTATCCGCGCCGAAATTACGCCGACAATACGCCGCCGCCGCCGATTTTTGACCGGCGTGCGCCGCCGGAGATTTTAGCATCGGCGCACACGTCTAGTCGGTGGTCGAGGGCGGACACCCGACTTTCCGAATCAAGCATTACCGAAAACAATCGAACTGTGCACATAAATAAAAAACATGTGGACGAAGTCTCAGACCTCAACTAGTACCTATCTAATAGGTATAGACCATGGAAGTAAATGCAAAGCAAAACAAAACACATACAAGAAAATTATAAAATCGGTTAGGTACTCTGGCTTACGATGGATGTGCTTACGTATTCTACACATAGACTAAAATATATGATTTAGCTATTTTAGCATTTCGCAGAAGTTGCCTAAATAAATGTAAATAAACCAGTACTAAATAATGGCCAAAATCGCCTTGAAATCGACGCAGAAGTTCAGGCTATCGCCTAAACTTCTACGGTTAATTCAAATAAAAATGCAAAGTGCAATTTTGTTTTAAAATATTTACCTATAGGTACTATTAGATTAAACAGACTTTATTCACGTACCAGACGTAAAGGATATCCTACAGTCGTCTCTCACTTCAGAAATGTTTATGTTCTTACCCAAGCTTCCAGAATCACGTTTCCAAACAAACTTTCTTTCTTTATTTAGTTCCATAATCTTTGTTTTCGTTCGTTTTCAAATCACGCTTACATAAAAGTTTTATTTTTGAACTTTTATTTCGGCATCGCATATTCTAATCTTGGATATTGCGTAACCCATTTTTTCAATAACCCTACAGTGCGAAATCAAATGTAAGCACAAGTACAAGACACCGTGAGAATGGCTGGTCGGTTCGGCTCCCTGATCCAGAAAAACATATTTTCAACAAAAAAATAAAACTCCAATCGCCAGCCGGGGGCGTATAGTGATCGAACTAACCTGTCAGCCCCATGTTAAGTGGTTTTGAAGGAACCTCGCAGCCATTGTCCGTATAACCGGTAGCGTGTTTTCTCGGCAAATGTTTGAATTGGTACCGTATTTATTAATATTATCCTCGGTTATAATAAATGTGTGTGTTTGCGTTGGAGTCCTTGCAGCTTTACTCGATGTTTTTGTAGGATCGAGAGCAACTAATCCGTTCTGAAATTCGACATCCGTCAAATCAAGCCTTTGATGATTTTGGCACAGAATACGTATCAACTATGATTTTGGTGTGGTTTTTAATAACATGTAAACTGTAAAGACATATTTTTGCAATCTCATGAAAGTTTTGGTATGTGACTGTGGACAACAAAAATGTTCCTTGTAAATTAATTCTCTAATATGAAATAGGGAAATTGTTGTAAAGAATTATTCTAATTGGTCTCTTGTAGGGAAGAAACCATCATATTATATTTTAGAAAAATTAAACCGACTTCAATATACCAGATAACCATGGGACGACCTAGGGCCACCCTTTTAAACTAAAGAAGAATTTTCCAAATCGGTCAAGGCGTCTTTGAGTAATCGGGGAATATACATTAAAAAAAAGATTCGTACAAATTGACACGAACCTACTCTTTTTTTCTGTAGTCGTTTTTAATAATAAAAGATAATAAATGCTAAGAAACCATAAACATAGTTGGACATTCGCTAAATATTTCCAACGGGCCACGAGGCGCGACAACGACGCACCGCGGAGCGATCGAATCGCGTACTCCTTTGTCCGCGCTCACAATAGCTTGCATACATTCATACATCCACCACAAAACTCTGTTACTGAACTATGTATGTACTTGCAGTAACATTGACCTATTGAACTCACCGGTGAACCTTCGAACGTATCTATTTCTTTCTGAGTCTTCACATTTATGCCGTTATTCGCTACTTTATATCTACTGAAATAACAATTATACGACTTGCCTCCTTCCGGACACTTTTTGAATCTAATTTCGTGTATTAATTACAAATGTGACGCTAAGATAAAAACTCATTAGATAATTGATGAATAAAATAAAAATATATGTGTTTTATTTCGAACAACGGAGGCGGTTTTAGTTATATAATTAATTCAAAATACACTTATCTATACATAACTATATATATACATAAAACAAAGTTGTGTTAGTTCGAGCACTTATAATTCGAGAACGGCTGTAGCGATTTTCATGGTTATTGATTTGTTGTATTTGTCTCCGTCCCGAATAGCAGAATAACTATTAAAAACATTGGGAAATTGACGAAAAATAAAATAAAAGAATAAACATTTTCCCATACAAAATGTAAACTACCTAAAGGTGCCTTTTACCTACTCTGTTTAAAAAAAAGTAGGTAGGTACGTCTTTCTCTCATTATAATTAAGCATGATAGTCACCGGCCACACGTATCGCGATGACTGGAATATTCGACTCATCGCAATGTAGGTATGTGGGCACACCATGACTTACTTAGATTTGTGTTGCCACATCGACGTAGGCCGAAGGTGAAATTTTCTTCGCAAAAATATCATCTAATCAAGTTTGGTCGCGTTTTTTTCATTAATAATAACAACAATTTCAGCATCGGATATTCGCATCTCAGTTGCATAGATCCAACACTCATTTGTCCGCCATCAGGAAAGTTGACAATGTATTATTATTATTATATTATTATTATTGCATGTTGTATTAAAAATGTTTTTGTGTTTCCGCTGTGTTGTATCCAATTATGATTAATTTTGATAAGGCATCTTCAAAGCATGAGGTACGGAATCCAAAAAATGGCAACAAATGAAACAAATGAAGTTTAAGAAGAAAAGAAAGAATCATTTGAATCATACCCAAATATTTTGATAAGGCATCTTCAAAGCATGAGGTACGGAATCCAAAAAATGGCAACAAATGAAACAAATGAAGTTTAAGAAGAAAAGAAAGAATCATTTGAATCATCTATAATATAATAAAAC
The DNA here is from genome assembly GCA_920104075.1 of Melanargia galathea. Classification (NCBI taxonomy): domain Eukaryota; kingdom Metazoa; phylum Arthropoda; class Insecta; order Lepidoptera; family Nymphalidae; genus Melanargia; species Melanargia galathea. The sequence continues at coordinate 6,768,352 of OV049862.1, read as the reverse complement.
TGTAACAGATCCAATTCTGTACATTGAAGATATTTTCAAAATTTTTATTAGAGGGCACTCTATAATCGATACTGAAGCCAAAACTGTAATTTTTTTAATTTTTGTCTGTCTGTCTGTCTGTCTGTCTGTCTGTCTGTCTGTCTGTCTGTCTGTCTGTCTGTCTGTATCTTGGCCGCGCATCACGCCGAAACTACTGAATGGATTCGAATGAAATTTGGTACGATATGAGTTTATACTCCGAGGTAGGACATAGGATATTTTTTATCCCGAAATTCAGCACGGTTCCCTTGGGAGAGGGGAAGAAAGTTACAACGTGTATTTAGCTGTAATTCATTAACGCGTAGTTCGATTTAACTCATTCTTTTTTTGTTAGAAAGGTAGTACTTTAAGTATTGTCCCGTAAATATTTCAAGGTCATAGCTTTTTTAGTTCAGAAATGACAGACATTACAACCCTCAGTATTGGGTTCAAATAACTTGGGACCCGGATCTTTGAACGTACGGCTTATTTTAAACTGGTGTGCGTTTAAATTTATGTTTGTTGGTCTGTCTATTTGTTCCAGCTAATCTCCGAAATGGCTGGATCGATTTTAAATGGAACTTTCAATGGCAGATATGTGATGTTATAAGGAGTAACTTAGGCTTCATTTAGTTTAGGTACATAAAAGAATTATGGGATCCGATCCGATCCTATATAAAAACCTATATCTACGCAAACGAAGTTGCGGGGATCAGCTAGTACCCAAATATAAATTGAGAAAGATACGTCTCAAGTTCAATGTGAGCGCAAATTGCATCGTTGCACCGATATACCGGGCCGATCCAATCGCGCATTTGCTTTTATCATGGCTCACAATAGCCTGTGTGCAATGTGCATCCCCCACAAGAGTCTGCTACTAAGTTCTTTGTAGTAACATTGGCCTATTGAACTAACAGGCATAGAGTAACAGGTGAATCGCACAAAGGATATGTTTGGGTAACTTTATTGGTTACAACAAGTGACACATTGAACCAAATTATAATAGTTACTCATTTCTTTGCTACATTATTCTCTCGACTTTTTTAAGGCTTTCTGAACATCAAGTAGGAGCACTTTGCCATGTTTTTCTAGATAACTAACTCCTTGCGTATAGGTATAGCCAGGCTGTGAAAGTCTCGTCAAAATCAGTTCAGCCGTTTCGACCAATAGACAAGACGAAAACTAAGGTTGGGTGTTCATATCGTGTTAATAACCACAAATAAGAGCTTAATAAATGTGCAAGGTTATTTCGAAATCAAAACTTTCACTTAGGAGAAGTTTCCATTAATCACTCGCTCCCAAGCGCGCCCCATACAAACGAAGATCGAAGAACATGTAAAGTTATCGGTCTTGCGTCTGATCTGTCGCCTGATCTCCGATCCTCTCGCATTGGCATATCATCAGACTATGAGAGTGACGAAATAGAGAGTCTCCCTGTGTAAGCGCACACACTTGTGCTCTATAATATCTCCTGCGAGTTGGCTAGTCTCCGCCTCGGCTGAAATTCAGATGGGAGACATTATTTATTCTATTATAATCGAAATGCACAATTCGATACTCATCTCAATTGCACAGATGCAAGTCAAATCGGACGGATGCAATCGCGCGTAAGCTTTTGTCAGCGCTCACAATGGGCTGGCGCACATTCACTACAAAAGTCAGTACGCTGTGCTCCTTGCAACATTGACCTATTGAACTAACAGGTGAATCTCACAAAGCATTTGTTTGGGTGTCTCTGTGTTCTTAATTAACGCCCTTTGCCGCGCGTTTTGTCGACTCTCATCTTTGTTGTTGCTTTGGCATCGTGTACGGAATGTTTTATGTGTTTACGTTTAGGTACTCACGAGTATGATAGCTTATTGTGAACTTTATCAAATGAATAACTGTAAGTGTGTACCCTACCTACTTTTTACCATTTTGGAAAAGAAGATACAGGTATTAGAACCTGAGACTTTTATTGAATGCAAGATGTGAAGATTGCGAGGTAAATACAACTAAAGAAATTAAATTAAATCTGAAGAAAAATTTTAGTTTCATCTGGATAAAATAATATGGACCTTTTATATTATGGAGCTTTCCTTAATATAGACGCACGGTAGTGCGTCAGGCAAGTTCCGTAAAAAACACCCTACTTTCAAATAGCTCATACAATATTTTGACGTATATACCCAGGGCGTGTATAAATGTATGAAATTGTATTCGTACATTCCTTATAGCTAATAGGGACGCGATACAAATATTTGAAAATATTTAAAGTATTTACATGGATACGTATCAAAATAAACCTCTTAATGTAGATAATAATGTATCTATGTCCATTGTTGGGTAGAGAGGTTCGCCTAAAACAGACCGTGAGCCATCTAACAAGTCAAGAACAAAGCCTTATGTACAAGATCAATGTCGAGTACCCTTATCTTATTCACGTAGGATGTAGCTCGCTTAACTATCGAGTGTACCTACTTGCCATTGCTATGGTCAATTAATTATTTATTTACCCACTAACAACATCTTAGACATTTAGACCTGACTGGTCCACGTGAAGTTTTTAAAAATCCCGAGGAAACTCTTTAATTACCCGGGTTAAAATCAATCCTAGTTAATGCATATCTATTTTCAGGATGCAAGCTATCTCATGTGCCAGATTTCAAAATCGGTTCAGTGAACCGATTTTGATGACATTACACTGTGTAAATATATTATATATAATTACAATGAAACAGAGGATCTTCTGATTAAAATAATATGATAAAAACTAACCAGCAAACATGTAGAAATAAACTAGCAACACACAATACACACACACACATACACACACACACACACACAAACAAAAACACAAACGCGTTCACCACACATACACACATACATACTGGCAAACATGAACACCTCAAAAATCACATTTAAGCGTACATAAACGATAACATTTTAATCTTCCTAATATGTATAATATAGTACTAACACATGCTACAAGAGATATAGGAAATACTCGTAGCAAATTAATACGTAATAACTATATCTAATAATAACTCGTAATAACTCGGTCTCTAAAAACTATCAACTCAATGCGCCTATAAAAAAGTGGCGGGTAGTTGGATAAGAGCTCACAACAACACAATGTGTGCGTAACTCACTACCTACCTCTATTCAAATAATAGTATGTTTAGACTTTAGACTGGTTTAATCGTTTAATGACATATTGGATATTAATATACCTACTGTATATTGTCAGACCATCGCGCACCTTATTCATATTATATTCAATTAAGTCCATAGGAATGGGGAAGTCAGCCCACTGTAACACAGTTTTCACTAGTACAGGGGTTGTCATGCCTATGCCTATAAGCACTATAATTATTATAACCTAGACACATGACCTAGACACCTAACCTACCTTACTATTAAAGTGATCTTTTTGTTTATAATACTCAGCTATTAAACCAATAAGTTGTTAAGTTGTAAGAATATGAACTATGTAAGTATATTGTATAGGTATAATAATAAATAAATAAATAAAAAAAAAAAATATTAAACCTATGTAATTATTATCAGTAGTGTCAAATGTTTTTAGCAAGAAATCTAAATGTAATGTATCACGCACGTATCACGATTATTCATTTTTAACCCCCGACGCAAAAACGACGGGGTGTTATAAGTTTGACGTGTCTGTGTGTGTGTGTGTGTGTGTGTGTGTGTGTGTGTGTGTGTGTGTGTGTGTCTGTCTGTTCCCCTGTGGCGCTCAAACGGGTGGACCGATTTGAATGCGGGCTTTTTTGTTTGAAAGGTGAATTAGTCGAGAGTGTTGTTAGCTATGTTTGATGAAAATCGGTCCAAGATGGCCGCCGCTACAAAATGGCGGATTACATTATTTTTTCACAACTCCCTTAATATGGGTATCAAATGAAAGGGCTTGACTAGTAGAATAGCACTATTGCAAATCCAAGATGGCCGCCGCCACAAAATGGCGAATGTCGGGGGTTTTTTAAATTTTCAATTTACACTTGTATGTATTTAATAACAATTTGCTTGTCACAGATTTCTCGTAGTACAATGACAAAATATTCGCCTGCAAAACTTATGTTGCCATTTATATGAAAGCTTTTTATTCTTTAAATCGTTCTAAAAATCTTCACAATCGTTCTATATTTTTTAAATAATATAGAACGATTGTGTTAGTTAAAAAATATCATTTTTTAATTAACACAATCTGGCGACATAGTTTTAATCGTCGTCGTCGTCGTCGTCGTCTCAACCAATAGACGTCCACTGCTGGACATAGGTCTCTTGCAAGGATCGCCACAGAACACGATCTTGCGCCGCTTGTTTCCAGCGGCTGCCAGCGATTCGCTTGAGATCGTCTGTCCATCTAGTGGGGGGTCTTCCCACGCTTCGTTTGCTGGTGCGAGGTCGCCAGTCAAGCACCTTGGGACCCCAACGTCCATCGGTTCTTCGAGCAATGTGCCCCGCCCATTGCCACTTCAGTGAAGTGAAGTGGCAATAGTTTTAATACCGGTATTAAATTTTTAAATATCTTATAATTAAGTATATTGAAAAAAAAATCGCCTGAACGCACTTATAATATCTGTATTTACAACCTATAGATAGATACTTAGTAGTTATATCTAAGTTCGAGCGTTACTTGTATTGACAATATTGCATCGCACATAATATACAGCTACCAGGTAGGTAGGTATATCCTTTTGTGCCTTTGACCGTTGCGGCACTTCTACCGTGTAATTAGCGTGGAGCGATTAATTAATAGGGAATACACGTCTATACCCAATTGATGTCGTTACATGATCGAGTAAATAAGATTGCTGTTAGCTTCCAGCTATAATTTAGATAGCATATTACAAGAGGTTATCAGTCTGCGCCAAGTCTGAATTACTCCCCATTTTTATAAGTATAACTAGATAATGCCCGCGGCTTCGCCCGCGTGAATTTCGGTATTGCACAAATCCCGAGGGAATCGTGGATTTCCGGTTCCCATTCCCGCTCCCTTTTCCAACCTTTATACCTACTATCAAGGAAGTTCGCTATAGTAATCTACCTATAGCTGTAGCTATAGATTTCGGGTTTTTCAAAATCCCGTGGGAACTGTGCATTTTTTCAGGATAAAAAGTGTTATGTTTTAAGTCAGGGCATAATCTACCTCCATTCAAAATTTCAGCCAAATCGGTTCAGTAGTTGCGGCGTAATTGAGTAACAAACATCCATCCACACTTTCACATTTATAATCTATACTAATAAATAAAATTGAAGTGTCTGTCTGTAATATCGAAATAACTACCTCATATTAAGCTCATATGGTTATTTGAACGCTACCATAACCGAATCACACGTTTTTAAAATTTTTGTCTGTCTGTCTGTCTGTCTGTCTGTCTGTCTGTTTGAACGGGCTAATCTTCGAAACGGCTGAACCGATTTTGACGGGACCTTCACATACAAGTAGAGAATTAACCAGGGAGTAACATAGGCTACTTTTTTAACCGACTTTCAAAAAAGGAGGAGTTGTGTTTTTCTACCTATGTACACCGATATCTCCGAGATTTCTGAACCGATTTGCGTAATTTTTTTTTAATCGATAGAGAAACATTGCGACCCTGTTCGTTAATAAAAAAATTGGATTCCAACTCCTCAATCCTGATGCTGTAGGGGCCCTAATCCCCAAAACTAATGGGTTTTAGAAACTTTCGGTTATTTAAATTGATATTGGGGGTACCAATTAAAGACTTTATCGTTGAATGAACTCGAGTAGGTACATATCCAACTCCTCAACCCTGATGCTGTAAGGAATTGTATTCCGAAATCGTGGGGATACCACGGGATTTTTCAGTTTTGGGGACGGGTTTCTACAGATAAGCTACTTTTTGTTCTGGAAAATCAAAAGTTCCCACGGGATTTTTAAAAACCTAAATCCACACGGGCAAAGCCGTGGGCATCATCTAGTATTAGTATATAGTATATAGTATAAGTATACGATCAACAAAGTTTTTAAGATTAAGTTAAAATGGATACATCAAAATAATAAACGGTACTAATCAATCTTAATTCATAATTCATACCGGAGCTTTCAATTAAATTTAGTATATTCTACATTTTCCTAATTACAAAACAAAATGAATGCATAAAACAACTCATTTTTCTAAGAACTCGCGAGTCACTTTAATTTATTGAGAGCTATATTCATATTCGCCGGTTTTTCCGCTTTTCCGCCGACTTCCCGAGATGGCGCGGATTCTGCGACTGTTTCGACCTTTGTACCTGTCTATTGTACGCCAGTATAGGTTCTACTGCAACCTGAGCCTCTTGATACTTTAAATACAAGACATACCTACAGCCACTATATAGTTAGACTAGCGGTCCGCCCAAGCTTCGCCCGTGGTACATAATATATAGCCTATAACACTCAGGGATCGCGTACATATCCAACGGTGAAAGAATTTTTGAAATCGGTCCAGTAGTTTCTGAGATTAGCGCGTTCAAACAAACAAACTCTTCCGCTTTATTATATTAGTTTTACAACAAAAAAAGGTTGTGGCGTTAAAAGTGATGACGCTCAATCAGCCTTACTTGTATTGGCAAACAACGGACGTCTACAGATTGATTTGATGATTATGAGATGATAATAATGATGAAGCAGTAGTTATTTTGGAATAAACTGTCGTTGATGAACTTTCGATTTAAATAGAATCTATACTAATATAATAAAGCGGAAGAGTTTGTTTGTTTGTTTGAACGCGCTAATCTCTGGAAGTACCAGTCGGATTTGAAAAATTCTTTTTGCGTTTGGGAGTTCAATTTTTGGGGCAGGTTATAGGCTATTTAATATCCCTAAAATCCTCCCCTAAGGGGGTAAAATGGGGGTAGAAAGTTTGTATGAAAGTCCTATGTTTTTAAAGTTACAGACCTGAAAATCGGCATTTATATTATTAATTTCAAATAATAAAAAGCTGTATATTTTATTTTAAAAAATCTTCCCTTAAGGGTGGTAAAATAGGGGATGAAAGTTTTAATGGGAAGTTTTAATTATGTTATTGTTATTATCAACTTGAAATTTGGAAAGTAGGTTCATTCTAAGGCTTAGATATCAGCCTAGAAAAGATTTCACGAAAATCCTCCCCTAAGGGGGTAAAATAGGGGTAGAAAGTTTGTATGAAAGTCCTATGTTTTTAAAGTTACAGACCTTAAAATCGGCATTTCGATTTTAACATTTAAACAATAAAAAGCTGTATATTTTATTTTGAAAAATCTTCCCTTAAGGGTGGTAAAATAGGGGATGAAAGTTTTAATGGGAAGTTTTAATTTATTTTATTGTTATTATCAACTTGAAATTTGGTAGGTAGGTTCATTCTAGGGTTTAGATATCAGCCTAGAAAAGATTTCACGAAAATCCTCCCCTAAGGGGGTAAAATGGGGGTAGGAAGGTTATGTTTTTGAAGTTATGTTGTGTTTAGTTCAAGTGCTTAGTGCAAGTGTTTAGTGCCAGTATTTAGTGCCAGTATTTAGTGCCAGTGTTTAGTGCAAGTGTTTTGTGAAAGTGTTTAGATTCAGTATTTAGTGCAAGTGATAGCGCAAGTGTTTAGTGCCAGTGTTTAGTGCAAGTGTTTAGTGCAAGTGCTTAGTGCAAGTGTTTAGTGCCAGTGTTTAGTGCAAGTGTTTAGTGTAAGTGTTTAGTTCAAGTGTTTAGTGCCAGTGTTTAGTGCAAGTGATTAGTGCCAGTGTTTAGTGCAAGTGATAGTGCACGTGTTTAGTGCCGGTGTTTAGTTCAAGTGCCAGTATTTAGTGCAAGTGATAGTACCAGTGTTTAGTTCAAGTATTTAGTGCAAGTGTTTAGTTCAAGTATTTAGTGCAAGTGATTAGTGCCAGTGTTTAGTGCCAGTGATAGTGCAAGTGTTTAGTGCCAGCGTTTAGTTCAAGTAATTAGTGCCAGTATTTAGTGCAAGTGATAGTGCCAGTACTTAGTTCAAGTGTTTAGTGCAAGTGTTTAGTGCAAGTGATAGTGCAAGTATTTAGTGTCAGTGTTTAGTGCAAGTGATAGTGCAAGTATTTAGTGGCAGTGTTTAGTGCCAGTGTTTAGTGCAAGTGTTTAGTGCCAGTGTTTAGTGCAACTGATAGTGCAAGTGTTTAGTGCCAGTGTTAGTTCAAGTTATTAGTGTCAGTATTTAGTGCAAGTGATAGTGCAAGTGTTTAGTGCAAGTGATAGTGCAAGTGTTTAGTGCCAGTGTTTAGTGCAATGATAGTGCAAGTGTTTAGTGCCAGTGTTTAGTATAAGTGTTTAGTGCAAGTGATAGTGCAAGTGATAGTGCAAGTGTTTAGTGCCAGTGTTTAGTGCAAGTGTTTAGTGAAAGTGTTTAGGTTCAGTATTCAGTGCAAGTTATTAGTGTAAGTGTTTAAATCAAGTGTTTAGTGCCAGTGATTAGTGCAAGTGTTTAGTGCCAGTGTTTAGTGCAGGTGATTAGTGCCAGTGTTTAGTGCAAGTGATAGTGCAAGTGCTTAGTGTAAGTGCAAGTGTTTAGTGTAAGTGTTCAGTTTAAGTGCTTAGTGCAAGTGTCTAGTGCCAGTGTTTAGTGCAAGTGTTTAGGTTCAGTATTTAGTGCCAGTGTCAGTGCAAGTGCCAGTTTTAAGTTACTTTGCTGTAATAATTCCAGGTACGTTAGCCATTAATGTATCACACTAATATTATAAAGGTGAAAGTTTGTGTGTGTCTGATGTTGGCTGAAATTTTGAATGGAGCTACATTATGCCCTGGTACACATAGGCTACTTTTTATCCCGGAAAAGTATTCCTGTGGGACTAAAATAGATATAGACTTCCAAAAACGCGATAAATGGCGCTGACTTTTCTTAGGTAAATCACGCTCACATAGCACATTATTACAATAGTTGCATGCAACTCTTGTCATACGCATACAGATGCACTTTTTATCCTGGAAAAATCCACAGTTCGCATGGAATTTTGAAAAACCGAAATTTATAGCTACAGCTATAGGTAGATTAGGCTATAGCAAACTTCCTTGAAAGTAGCGGGAAGGGGAACCGCAAATCCACGATTCCCTTGAGATTTGTGAAAAACCGAAATTCACGCGGGCGAAGCCGCGGGCAGAAGCTAGTATAGAATAAAACAAAAACTTTCAACCATTTTCTGAATAAAGAAAAATGCTATTTTCCCGAATGTAAGGAGTAATGTATCAAAACTGATGTGTCGATTTATATGCCCTGAGTTCACCCCCAGTTCGGTTGCAGCGAAAAATGAGCGCATTCGTAGCAAGCTAAACGGGTAATGTCTCCCGTTATTATCATAATAAAATGCACTACATAAACCTGAACAAAAATATTTGCGGAGACTGCAATTTTACGCATATACGTTACTTTTGTTTTTTAAATAAAAGAGTAGCACAAAATCCGTACATTTAAAAACAAAAACTAAATCCCATTGTTATGGTTTACAGAAACGAACTTGGCAAGAAGGCAAAGCTTGCATTGAATAAAAAAAAATGCGGTCTGTACCTAACCGAGGTGTACCACTCAGCCAGATTAAGAATAATTAACTAATTTGTCATTTTAATGTCACATGCCATCACGTAGCGATTGAGCGCCGAAAGAAATAAAAATCTAAGTATAAAAATTTAATCCAAGTTAAGTGTATCGTAAAAACTACAAGTCGGCATAACTCATGCGCCTTTGCCTTTTGTGCTTCGAAAAATAAAATGGAGGGTTTTAAAAAAAGAACATTAGTTCGCGCGACGGATCAGTCATCCCCGTGTGTTGGCGGGCGACACGTCTTGGCCTTGCATTGAATGTGGCTCGGCACGGCCGTAGCTCTTGACACGTGAACTAATGACGATTTGATTCCAACCTTTGAATTGAGGAAATATTGTGCTCATCAATAAGCTGAGGCTGTGGACACGTCTGAATGGTTTAGGTACGAAAATTACTTGACCGCAGAATGACAAAGATGTTTTAAATATGCTCAAACTATTAATAATAATACTGGCTGTGAACTTCCTAAATCATCCATTATCATTTTTAGTTAGTACTTAGTTACAGTTTATTGTAGAAAACAAATAGCGTTTATGGAGAATGTCTAAGTACATAAATTTCAAAAATTGTTTGTCTTAGATTCCTGTCTAAAAAAAATCATTCATGAATACAAATTCAAGACTGATGTATTTAGTGACTCCAACTACCACAAAAAGGTGGTTTCATTAGGTAACTATATTCATTGAAATTGAAATAGTCTTTAAACATAATTTTAATCTTTACTTTCCTCATATTCATCAGAAAAATATTTTTCAGTAAAAATGACTATACACGGCTCATTTGCACCTTTTAAGATGCAAATCCTTGACTTTGAAATCTAAAAAAATATAAAAAGTCAGCGGCCGCATTGATCACGCCGCTTACGTTAACGTCTCAAGTTGGGACCATCAACAAAACCACCCACCGTCCGTCAGATCGTCCAGTCATCATTAATACTGACTGACTGACTCTCAACTCATTAGCCGAAGGGCTTAAGACGTCCCGACACTTAATCATTTGAACAAAGCACTACCTACTCGCGAGGAGCCGAAAGCATCATTCTTCGTCAGGAATGCGCAGGGTTGGTGTAAAATATGAGTGACAGCGATTTTATAATTGTAATCCCTTAACATAGAAGATCAGAGTAGATCGTTGGTCGATCGTAATAATATGTTAGATATTCATTCGATTAGATACTTATTTATATTCTTTTAATATACATATAATAAAATCGTAGAATTGCCGTATCTGTACTTTGAAGATTTTTGCAAAATAATAACTGGGGGATGTTAGGGATAAGTAATAGAACGTAAAAAAGCTATTTTTGAAATTTTTGTCTGTTTGTCTGTTTGTCTGTTTATCTGTTTGTCTGTTTGTCTGTTTATCTGTTTGTCTGTTTGTCTGTATGTTTGTGCGCGCATCACGTAAAAACTACTGAATGGATTGAAATGAAACTCGGCATAATTTAAGTTAATACTATGGAGTAACATATAGGATACTTTTTATCCCGAAATTCAGCACGGTTCCCTTGGGAGAGGGGATGAAAGGCAAAATGTGTACTTAGCTGTAATTCGTTAACGGGTGGTCCGATTTCATTCATTCTTTTTTTGTTAGAAAGTAGATACTTTAAAGACTACTGGCTAATCTCCGAAAGGCTGGACCGATTTTGATGGGACTTTCACTGGCGGATGTTTACATTTTGATGTACCTAAACATCCGCCAGTGAACTTTTAACAGTTTTTAGCAAGGTTTAAGCTCAAAGCAGCATAGGAAAAACAAAATGATTCCCACGGGATTATTAAAATCAATATCCACGCGAACGAAGTCGCGGGTATCCGCTCGTATTCTTTTAAAAATAAAAAGAATAAAACAATCATGCGATACATCATGCCAACTGCTTCATTGGTGTAGTGGATCACGAGATCACGAGGTCCCGGGTCCAATTCCCGGGTTGGGCAAATTGTTAGGTATAGGGTTTTACTGTCAAGAAATTCTCAGTGCCAGCTCAGAGTTGGAAGCTGACGGTGTTCCACCCCCGTGCCTCGGAGAGCACATTAAGCAGTCAGTCCCGGTTATTATCACTATCATGTGACAATAGTCGTTAAAGCCCGCCAACACGTATCTACTAGCATGGCGGGTATAAGCTCTAAATCTCTCTTTCCTATGAGAGAGGAGGTTTGTGCCCAGTAGCGGGATGTTAAAAGGCTCTAGTAGTGGTGGTGGTGGGGTATACCTACATCATAAAGTCTGGAATAGAATAGCATTCTCTATTTAAATTAGGCAGTTTTTTTATTTAAATAAACTTTTACTAGTGCTTTTGAATCGTCAAGTGACTGTGTCAAGTGAATCTATCACTGGTTCAAAACAATTGCAGACTATAGTACTGAATCGCGTATTCTTTTCGATTACACCACAGCTAAAATACCTACGACAAGAAAGTGACTCTACGTATGAAGTTTACCTCTTTGCATATCTTTACAAAATAATCTTGAAATTATTATATTATTGAAATAGAGATACGGAAAAATTAAAAAACAAAAACTATAGAAAATTTACAACATACCTATTTTCTCGTCAACAAATTCATTAAAATGAGGTTTTATGATAAGCCTAGGCTACTTATAATGCAATCTTGGATTCAGCAAAATAAGTAGGTACATACCTAATTATTATTATTGAAGGGCTTAATTTTGGTAGTTTATTAGTTTTCCTAACATAGCTATGTTATTGTAATGACTTGAAACATAGAATTTGACGTGTATTTTCTTCGAAACATTTTAAAAGCGTATCGCGTGCCGCACTCACCCTGGGTGGAACACATCCATCTATAGAAAGGCAAGCAACCACAAAATCGTGAATCGAAATTCCCAGTGAACCAACACGTCCGCACTATAGTAAGCTGTTTAATTACCATAATTAATTAGATCCCGCGGTGTAGACGTGCACAGAATGGAGGATTGATGCGGGTAACATATCGACGCCATTAGGTGACGAGTATCGCCTCGTATAGCGTATACTTTTTAAAAGGCCGTCATTAGGAAGTGAGGAGTTCGAGGTTTTTGTTCGTCGGATATATCATACCGCGCGCGATCAATCATCCTAACGCACTGTAAGTTGTAACTCGTACCGCGTTCCGTGCTTTGTTCCCGGACCGTTACGAATTGTACATGCCTAATACGTCGATACGCATACCAAATACGTTTTATGGCTGAGGGTATTTTCAATACGTTTGCTCGTAAAGTGGCTTTTTTTACGCCGCTGTCAAATAGTAGAATATTTGCACAAATGCGATTAATAGTAGATTGTGATATAAGAGCGGTAAGTAGGTTTTTACAAACTAGTTGACGTATATATATACCTAGGCCCGAGCCGAAGGTTTTCGAGAAATTGCTCTACAACGATTAAAAGTTATCAACTATGTATAGGTCATTGTAGGTATTAAAATATATGAAGCGATTTAAGTCTTCATTCCTTATATGTATGGTTAGGGTTTGGAATATCTACCCTTCCGAGATCTATATTTCCTGATATTATAACCTGGGTACCTTTAAAAGAGAGAATAGGCTTCTTCTAGGCAAACACGTAGCATCATAGGCCACATCATGACATTAGGTGTGATTGTGGTCAAATAATATATTCAAAAAAAAAAGTTAAGGAGGAGGCGTTTATTTATTTTGGGGGTGTTTTTCTACATTTCCGTCTACGTAACTGAAAAACCCGTTAAGTGCAGCAATATGATATTGCTTATATACTTATACAGCCGTATGAATATGCCTGTACTAGGTATTTTATGTTAACACTCGAATATTATTTCAATGCACTCCTAATGCCAGACAAGGGAACAATCAATGAGTCAATTAGCAATCGCAGCGGCCGGCGAGCGTTCCGCAGCCCGCAGGCCTCACGCGCTCCCCTGCTAATTATATACGACTTTGATTATTGCGACTAGTTTATATATCATTAGGCTGATGGAAATCAATTGAGTGGCGTGTTCATGACTATGAGATATCCGTACTAGTATTTTGCGAATGTGTGTGTCTGTCTGGATTCACGGCTCATCTACTGACACGATCTGGATGAAAGGCACATAAATATAGATTGCCCGCTAACGACGAAAATAGTCTATTTTTCGCGCAAAAAATCTCAGTGCTACGAGAGAATAGAAAAATGTGATATCGAGCCTATTACAACTAGCTTATGGGCGCGACTTTGTCCGCGCGGATTTAGGTTTTTTTAATCTTGTGGATTTTTCGGGATAGAAAGTATCCCATGTTCTTATTCAAGATGCCAGCTATCAACATACATTTCTTCAAGATCGGTTTAGCGTGAAAAGGTAACAAACAGACAAACACACAGATCCGACATGTTCATTTCGCTTCATACTTTGCACAATAGGTACATAGTGAAGATAAAGTTCAATATACTTTCGACCGTCTATATACCAACGAGTCGCTTCGTTTCGATGCTACGTCAATGTAGAGCCTACGTATAATAGTTTGTAAAAGAGAACTACGAAATATTGCGACTATTTTTTGGTAGATACCGAACTATTGAATTAGGCACACCTTTTAAGCTAGATCAAGCAATTTGACTAATGAATATTGAAATCAAGGAGCGATAGATATTGAACGATCATAGAAGTAATGATTAATAGTGCGAGCGGAAATTACAAGGTACGGCCAGTCATGTTCAAGGTACCGCATGACACCGGCTTTTGTACCACAAATAAATAATATCTATCATTCTATATTTATCTATCTACTTAATACTAAGTTTACGAACTTAAGAAATTAGAACTCGTTTTACTTTAAAGCTCACTGGAGCTGGATCAAAACTGTTTTGTTAATAGGACGCATCATGAGAGTTAGATATAGCATATTAATCTCTCTCTCATTACAATCTTTCTGCTCTAATGGTGGATCTAACTAGAATAGTTACGAAGAACCTACCTACCTTGGCGATGTTCTTCAAATTACCTACCATACAAGTTTTTTTTTGTTGAGTTTTCTTTTACCGAAAAATGTATGAGGAAAAGATAGGAAGTACCTACCTATCGATGAAATATCTATAAAAATCAATATAATAAATGTATATAAAAATCAATGCCACTTTTCGTTGTAATTTTATAACTCAAGAACGGGCTCACCTATCCAAACCAAATGCTTAGGCTTTGTTCGGACTATTTAGTAGATGGTTTATGTGAAGTTTGAACAAAATCGGTCGAGCGGTTCTTCATTTATCACATTTTTTGTAGCAAATATATATTGGTCTGTGGGTGGCGCTGATGTCGGTATGTCACCGGGCAGGATGACGTCTGCCAGGTCCACTAGTCTATTATATATTAGAATTTTTTAAATCTTACTTTTTTCTAGCTAGAATTCGATCCGATGGTTAGCTGAACTTCATATTATTGATGCTAATTCGATTGTACATAATCTCCAAATTAAACTAAATAGACAAGTCTAAAAATAGTGCCATCCTTTTCACGGAAAACCGTGGCGTCACTTTTAGAAATGTCAATTAACTTAAAAACTTGAAACTTTCAATTTATCATCACATCCACGAGCTTAACTTATATTTCAAATTTCGTAAGAATACTGTCACGCGAACCACAGTTATGAGGGGGGTCAAAACAGCTCGAAATGGTTCGTGTAAACTGTAAATAAACACACTGCATGCATCGAGGCCGGAACTTGCCGGACGCACTGCCGTGCGTCTAGATTTTAGTAGAATTCACGTAGACTTTTTTTCAACTGAAGTAGATAAATTAAATACAGTTACTTCATTGAAATTACTCGCACTAAGCTGAAGTACTCCATGGGGGTTATTCTGTAACTTAGTTAGCAACTGAAAATAGTTGCCAACTAATTAGTTAGATATACATTGCTGCTTTACTGTGTAAAATTATGAAAACACTTTATATTTCCCACAGTAAAGCAGCAATGTATATCAAACTAATTCGTTGGCAACTATTTTCAGTTGCTAACTAAGTTACAGAATAACCCAGCATATCGGCATTTGTTTCAGCGACATCGCATCCAAGCCTTAAATCAAACACGGAACAGCTAATAAGTAGTAGAAATTGACCCCTCTTTGCTCACAATTCACCGTCCATTACCCATAGAATGTGTTTATTTAGGGTTCCGGCGTCCGCCCTGGCTCCTGCGGCTATAAAAATGACCGGATACCGTGGATAATAATGCACATACGAAATACACATAGCGTCAATATTTTAGCAGGTTTTCCTTTGGAATTTTAGCTTCCAAGTAACCCACCTTTCTTGCCTGATAAACGTAAGCCGTCTAATGTCTGCTCACATTCCCGCGGGTTTAATACGATTAGGTGTAGGTAAGATAATATTTTTGCACAAATTTTTTCATCTGCTACGATATGTAACAAAGGATATTTAACAAGCGGCATGGTAACTGACGCCCGCCAACCCACATTGGAGCAGCGTGGCGAGTCTAAACTCTAAATCCCTTTATCATAGGAAAGAGGAGGCATGTGCCCAGCAGTGGGACTTTAAAAGGCTATAGTGGTGGTGGTGGGATGGTAACTGACAAAAATTAGGTAGATATTAAGGACTCTCATAATTATTTAGCTTTTAAATTATACAAATTATACCATAATATATTTTAGATTCCTGTCAAAACCTGAGATTTTGAGGGAGGTCGAGAAGTTCTACGGACAGTTATACACCTCAACACAGAAGCCTGTTGAAGATTTGGCTAAAGATCCCAGAGCCAAACTGACCCGACACTATACCGAAGATATCCCGGACGTCAGCCTATACGAGATTAGTATGGCTCTCAAGCAGCTTAAAAACAACAAGGCACCAGGTGATGACGGAATCACTGCAGAACTCCTGAAGGCGGGTGGAAGACCAATACTCAAAGTCCTTCAGCGATTGTTCAATTCCGTCATTCACGAGGGAATAACGCCAGAGGCATGGCACAGAAGCGTGGTGGTTCTTTTCTTCAAAAAGGGCGATAATACCCTGCTGAAGAATTATAGACCCATCTCGCTGCTGAGCCATGTCTATAAGTTGTTCTCGAGAGTCATTACGAATCGTCTCGCACGTAGGTTCGACGACTTCCAGCCTCCCGAACAAGCCGGGTTCCGAAAAGGCTTCAGTACCATAGACCACATCCATACGCTGCGGCAGGTTATACAGAAGACCGAAGAGTATAACCGGCCACTTTGCTTAGCGTTTGTGGACTATGAGAAAGCCTTTGATTCGGTGGAAACTTGGGCTGTATTGAGATCACTGCAGAGATGCCGGATCGACTATCGGTACATCCAAGCGCTGAAGTGTTTGTACGAAAACGCCACTATGTCAGTCCGTATACAGGACCAGAATACGAGGCCAATCCAATTGCAGCGAGGAGTGCGTCAGGGAGATGTTATCTCCCCGAAGCTATTTACCGCAGCGTTGGAAGACATCTTTAAGCTTCTGGACTGGAACGGACTTGGCATCAACATAAACGGCGAGTACATCACTCACCTACGGTTTGCCGATGATATAGTCGTGATGGCAGAGACTCTGGGAGACCTCAATACAATGCTCAACGATCTCAGCAGAGTTTCTCAACAGGTGGGCCTAAAAATGAACATGAGTAAGACGAAGGTCATGTCTAATGCTCATGTTCCGCTCCACCCGGTAATCGTTGAGAACTCTGCACTCGAAATTGTAGACGAGTACATATACCTGGGACACACGGTCCAGCTAGGTAGGTCCAATTTTGACAAAGAGATCAACCGCCGAATCCAACTCGGCTGGGCAGCGTTCGGGAAACTTCGAGATGTCTTTTCGTCCAATATCCCTCAGTGTCTGAAGACGAAAGTCTTCGAACAGTGCGTGTTGCCAGTGATGACTTACGGATCTGAGACATGGTCGCTGACAATGGGCCTCATAAGAAGGCTCAGGGTCACTCAGCGGGCGATGGAGAGAGCTATGCTCGGAGTATCCCTGCGGGATCAAATCAGAAATGAGGAGATCCGCAGGAGAACCAGAGTTACCGACATAGCTCATCGAGTCGCGAAGCTGAAGTGGCAATGGGCGGGGCACATTGCTCGAAGAACCGATGGACGTTGGGGTCCCAAGGTGCTTGAATGGCGACCTCGCACCAGTAAACGAAGCGCAGGTAGACCCCCCACTCGTTGGACAGACGATCTCAAGCGAGTCGCTGGCAGCCGCTGGAGTCAGGCGGCACAAGATCGTGTGCTGTGGCGATCCTTGCAAGAGACCTATGTCCAGCAGTGGACGTCCATTGGTTGAAACGAACGAACGATATTTTAGACAAGCGTATTTCAATCATTACCCTCCATCAGGCATGATACCATAAAAAAAAAGTTTAGGCAATGTTTTTGTCTATGACACTCGATCTCATAGTAAATACAGAAATTTATCTGTTTTACTATTACTCTTACAAATTCGTATGGTCAGCAAAAATACGGTACCTACTAGAAAATGCGTAATAAGTTAGGGCGGACCAGGGGCGTTCCGGAAGCGTATTACTCGCCAGCGCGCGGAAATCGACAATATATTGCGATCGCCGGCCGCAGTATAAATAATGATCTGATAAGACGCCGTACACACGAGTAGGAACGAGTATATCTATACTAGCTAGTAGAAATGTTCTAAATTAAAACAGAGCTTTTCTCTCCTGAAATTTTAGAGAGCAAAATTTTGTAGTAACCACGACTACACAATTAGCACTGGAATCCACGCATTTTTTACGTCTATGCAATACATCAAATAATGTCTTCTTGGAGATCATTAAGTCTGATTAAGGGAAGACAAGGGAAGAGTCTAAAACAGAGCTAATGTTTTAAGCTTCTTAGATAGAATAATAGGATGACTTCAGAGACAAGATTCAGACAGTCAATAAATAAAGCGATATTCGAGACCCCCGTCAATATGCAAATGCGATAACAAAAAAGTTATTTTGATAAAAATTGAGACCGTTATTATTATGATACTGTACCGCGAAGTTTATGGACCCATCCTTTGTTAAATTAAAGTTAATTATGTTTAAAAGCTCCACTACAAAAACTTCTACAGCAAAGAATTTAAGCTGATTTTCTGCCTCTCTGGTTACATGTTGTTATTGACGTTACCAGATTTACTAATCTACTGTACTACTAGAGTACTGGATAGATAGAGGATAGAGCGTAGCTACGATACTGTGATAAAGTTAACACAGTTTAAAAAAAATTAGCTATGTTAATCATGCGTTGTGTTCCCCTTTCTTTAACTAAACATACATATAACTTGTACTAGGAGTAGGTAGGTATATGACAATAGTGCAACGGATGTGATTTGAACAGTCGGCCTCTCAGAATTTAGTCCACGCCTTGCCTCATAGTTCAACTTACCGTTGAACTATTGAGGCAAAACGATTTATCACGATGTTTACTGTAGTCTAATATGCGGGGTATCATTAGCCGGCAGCGATGGACCACGACATTTAGTTTACGGCATCCGGCTATAAAAGTGATCCACTGCTTGCATACTGCAGTGCTGCGCTATGACCCGCCAATGTTTTATAAAAAATCTAGATGAGTGCCAAATGACAAGCGGCAAATGCAGTTTAAAAAAAAAATAGCCATATTAATCATGCGTTGCGTTCCCCTTTCTTTAACTAAACATATAACTTGTACTAGGAGTAGGTAGGTAGGTAGGTATATGACAATAGTGCAAAGGATGTGGTTTGAACAGTCGGCCTCTCAGAATTTAGTCCGCGCCTTGCCTCATAGTTCAAATCATCGTTGAGCTATTGAGGCACAAGTATAAATTAAAAATTTAAAAAACCCCCGACATTCGCCATTTTGTGGTGGCAGCCATCTTGGATTTGCATAATTCTATTCTACTAGTCAAGCCCTTTCATTTGATACCCATATTAAGGGAGTTGTGAATAATTTATGTAATCCGCCATTTTGTAGCGGCGGCCATCTTGGACCGATTTTCATCAAACATAGCTAACAACACTCTCGACTAAATCACCTTTCAAAAAATAAAAACCGCATTCAAATCGGTCCACCCGTTTGAGCGCCACATGGGAACAGACAGACACACACACACACACACACACACACACACACACACACACACACACACACACACACACACACACACACACAGACACGTCAAACTTATAACACCCCGTCGTTTTTCGTCGGGGGTTAATTAAAAACGATTTATCACGATGTTTACTCTAGTCTAATATGCGGGGTATCATTAGCCGGCAGCGATGGACCACGACATTTATTTTACGGCATCCGGCTATAAAAGTGATCCACTGCTTGCATACTGCAGTGCTGCGCTATGACCCGCCAATGTTTTATAAAAAATGTAGATGAGTGCCAAATGTCAAGCGGCAAATGCAGTTTAAAAAAAAAAAATAGCCATATTAATCATGCGTTGCGTTCCCCTTTCTTTAACTAAACATATAACTTGTACTAGGAGTAGGTAGGTATATGACAATAGTGCAAAGGATGTGGTTTGAACAGTCGGCCTCTCAGAATTTAGTCCGCGCCTTGCCTCATAGTTCAAATTATCGTTGAGCTATTGAGGCACAAGTATAAATTAAAAATTTAAAAAACCCCCGACATTCGCCATTTTGTGGTGGCAGCCATCTTGGATTTGCATAATTCTATTCTACTAGTCAAGCCCTTTCATTTGATACCCATATTAAGGGAGTTGTGTGAATAATTTATGTAATCCGCCATTTTGTAGCGGCGGCCCTCTTGGACCGATTTTCATCAAATATAGCTAACAACACTCTCGACTAAATCACCTTTCAAACAATAAAAACCGCATTCAAATCGGTCCACCCGTTTGAGCGCCACATGGGAACAGACAGACACACACACACACACACACACACACACACACACACACACACACACACACACACACACACACACACACACACACACACACACACACACACACACACACACAGACACGTCAAACTTATAACACCCCGTCGTTTTTCGTCGGGGGTTAATTAAAAACGATTTATCACGATGTTTACTGTAGTCTAATATGCGGGGTATCATTAGCCGGCAGCGATGGACCACGACATTTATTTTACGGCATCCGGCTATAAAAGTGATCCACTGCTTGCATACTGCAGTGCTGCGCTATGACCCGCCAATGTTTCATAAAAAATCTAGATGAGTGCCAAATGTCAAGCGACAAATTCATTATCAATGCAAAGTAGAAGCACACCCCCGACGCTTCTTACCACGCTAAACGTAAATCGGGTGGGACGAGGACAACGCTATAAGTAATACTACTAGGCATACTTCTACATTGTGTTGTTGGCGGAGGCGAGTGTTACTTCCTTACACAGTAATAGTATTCTTTTCCTTACCAATGTAGGTACGAATACTGACTTCTGCCACCCTCTTCTTGTTTAGTAGTAGTTGCTTGTGGCGGAGACTAGTATGAAGCGCTTGTATGAAGTGTCGAGGGTGTGTGCAGTACATTGATTAAATTCATTATTGTATTGTATTGATTCAATTTTGTTGAAAAGCTGAAAACCCTGACTTATTAAACCCAAAGCGGTGATTTACGGCGGTAAAATTTAACTTTAACAGCAACCTTAGTTTACTGAATGATTTGCAGCTGGTCCTGAGAGCATGAAGTAGCATAATTTGTGTGTACCTATGACGTTAACCAAACACATAACATAAGGTGCCTATTAGATCAAAAATTAAGTGAGTAGGAGAATTCTTTACTTATTTTAATAACAACTTTATTTCACTTTCTTCATAGCTGTACTTAATAGACACTTCCATTTAACATTGTTCCGTGGTATCTTCGTATGTCCCCACGGAAGTGATAAAGCTTTTTGCCAAAAAAAAAAGGCATTCGGGTGGCGATGGCTTGGAAGCAAAGTGGGAATTTCTCACTACGGCCGATATAGTCTCGAGATGACCGAACGCAGTCATATTATAGCGGATTTTGTTACGTGAAGTGGAACGATAACTTTTACGACCTATAAAATGCAATACGTCATTTTTATGCGGACATTTCCATAAAAAATGTCTGAGTGATATTTTTACTCATTTTTGTGATATATGTACATACAAGATATACTTACCAATTTACAATTTGAAAAGCAAATTTTACAACCTCATCTCTAGTAGGTAAGATATAGAGATGACAAGCCATTCGTATGAGAATTGCAGCCAAGCATCAGCCAAGTAACTAAGCATTCTACTGGTATGTTGCAGATAACCTAAGATTTGATGTCTTTCATATAGGTACCTATACACCTATACTTATCCAGGTACTTAGTACCAGTACCAGTAGTTAGTACCAGTTAGTACTAGTAAGTGTACCAGGTATACTTATCCATATAGGTATCTAAAGATAGTGGAAATACGAAAAGCTATTAGATATACATACAAATAGGTACTTAATAAGGAATTTAAAAAACTAAAGTGACTTTAATGTGCTACTGTGGCCGATTCTGTTGTACCTACACAATCTCTAAATCTAAACTAAAATGACAGGCCTAAATATATTCCTATCTCTATCACAATGCTCCCTGCAGAAAAGGATAGCACTATTTTTAAACCTGTCAATTTAGTTTAAGTTTAGAGATTGTGTACAACAGAATCGGCCACACTATGTAGGTACCTATAGGTAGATACTTCTCGTGGTTTAAAGTACCTATACCTACATGATGTTATTGGGTCTCCATCGTCGAAGATATTCATCAGATATTCACTTATATAGCGTAATGCGTAAATTATCAATGAAAAAAAAAACATTCAAATTGATTAACCCGATAAGTTTTAGACAGTATTTGTTTAAATCAACATTACATCTTCCAATTTTTGCTCACAAAAGTTTTACTATATACCTACATAGTACATACCTACATAGAAGTAAATCACAAAACACTCGATTATATTAAAACCAATCTACAAATTAAAGGTCTCTCCAAACGCCGAAATGTATTGACAAATGAACAGCGGGTAAAAAGGAAATGAATCTGATTCACCGGAAATAGGGCATTGATTCAACGATTCAATTTGAATCATTCAATTGAGGATGACGATATTAAACTGCCACGGTCGAGTATTTATAGCTAGTTCTCTTGCTTGCTTAATCTAATGAGATTAATCTTCTTAGTCTTGCTTCTTCTAAATTCCTGTTTTGAACATTGGATACTGCTGCAATTTGACTTGTTGAGACCATGGAGATAAATAATTCTATCAGGATATCTTTGATTGCTGAAATTGAAAAGCTGTGATAGCCTAGTGGTTAGGACGACCGACTTCTAATCGGAGGTCGTGGGTTCGATCCCGGGCACGCACCTCTAACTTTTCGGAGTTATGTGCGTTTTAATTATTTAAATATCACTTGCTTCACACGGTGAAGGAAAACATCGTGAGGAAACCTGCATGCCTGAGAGTTCTCCATAATGTTCTCAAAGGTGTGTGAAGTCTGCCAATCCGCTTGGCCAGCGTGGTAGACTATGGCCAAAACCCTTCTCACTCTGAGAAGGAGACCCGTGCTCTGTAGTGAGCCGGTAATGCAGGGTTGATCATGATGATGATGATGATGATGATCTTTGATTGGAGACTATCTATTGCATTATGAGTTGACTTTTGTTTTCGCTTCATCGCAATCACGCCTGATGCTGGGCTAGGCAAACCGTACACACACGTAGTCACAACTTTTGTCTTTATCACTTGACATATTGTACGAATGTGACAAAACTTACGTATAGGCTCTCCGGCACTTATCAGAAGGTGGTTAATTAGGCCCTTAATATATATATTACAATACATATTACATAACTAGGAAAAGGTTTAGCTAAGCAACTTAATAAGTAACCACCCAATTCTATTTCAATGTAGAATACTCACGTCTATTATTTGCTCCTTTATGTGAAATCCATTCTGGAAAAGAAAGAAAGTTTATTTGTTAATTGATGTAGTAATTGTTTACGTAACCGAATTAGAACCACTGCACTCATGTTAAACCGTACTAAGTACAATTTGAAATATTTCAATACAAAAGCTGTCAAGCGTCAAATAACTAAGTTGTTAATTGCGTAAATACATACTTAATTTAAAGATAGATATATATAACTAACCCTATATAGCTTTAATTTTTGTGATTAATTCGTGTTTAGTAAATAAGCAACCCAAAGCTCGTATTTCATATGCGATTCTATTAGAAAATGATTTACTCATGGTCCACGCAACCCCACTTTCCCTGCAATTAGTTGTGTTCGGAACAATGTGCAGTGATTTTTAAATGATCACCCTAACGCCATCTGGCGCGATTCGCTAAGTAATATTGGTAATTGCTTGTCAATAGAGTCGTTCCAAAATTTTGAATGTAATGAAAGTTTTTTTTTTTTATCGATTAATTTTAGCATAGTACCTACCCCTTGTTGACTTTTACAGTTTCCACGGCTTTGTACAAGAAACTCTACTAACGAAAGATTGTAATACTATACATAGGTAAGTAATTATTGGTATTGGCAATATCGCTACCATGACTTGCAAATGTAAATACCGTATGGACACCATAGTACGGTATGGGCGTGACAAAAGTTACCTACTATTACTGGCTTGCCACTTATACTTGTTTCACCAGCTGCGACTTTGGTACTTAGTTTCAAGGGGGAACGGAATTCTTCTAACCTCAGATAATACCTCAAAATAAGTACTACTCTGAAGATTCATTTTTCATGACAAAAGTTCCAAATTCAACTCTGAGCTCAATTCAAACAGTTGCTGCAAGTCAATGAACTGCCAAAACAAACGATTCACAAGAAGACCAGTCAATATGTATAACTCAACTAATAATATACTAAGTGCCTGTTTCACCACCTTCTTGTGTCAGATAGCCTAAACGTAAGTTTTGTCACTTTCTTACGTCTCGAGTCGTAGAGAGTACGTACACAGTACACAGATACAACCAGTTGTGAAACTACCTACAAACGTTCGAAACGGCTCACTCACACAAACATGCGCATCGACGAGACATACCGGGTTTTCGCGTGGATGTCAGTAGCGACTGCTGCTAAATGGTCTCGTCGATGCGCATGTTTGTGTGAGTGAGCCGTTTCGAACGTTTGTAGGTAGTTTCAATACTGGTTGTATCTGTGTACTGTGGTACGTATGTCGAGTGACAAAGACAAAACTTTTGAATAAGCTATTCGACACTTATCATAATGGTGAAACAGGCTCTTAGACTACAATTTTCTACAAACAGGGATCTTAGAACAACAAATAGGTTTGGGAACTGGTTAGCGTCGCGCCGCGAGCCGTAAACGTTCAACTATTGACCTCGTTAGTTGAACAAAACGCCTCGCGTAAAACAACCGCGCCACTTGGAGTGCGCCTTTTGCTCTCCAAAATAACTCATCCCGCCTTTTCAGGAGGTGTCATTAAGGTTTGCTCGCTCCTGCTTTACAGTCGCAAGTTAAAGCGCTGCCCGCACATTCGCGACCAAAGGGGAAGCGTCAGCGACGTGATTCCCAGATGCATGACGCACATTATTATTATTCTTTAATTGTTTCAGCATCGCAGAATTCACAGTCGCGTTTGAGCTCCTATTTTGCTTGTAGACATCTTAATTTTACTGCGTAATGTAAACTTAGAAAGTTTTACAATTTTGGTTGGTTGGTGATTCACGTTACACGTTTAGAACTGAATGACGACGAACTGTTCTCATTGAACATGTCTTTAGTCATGTTACATGTATAGAAAGTCCAATATTTACTCACAGATTCATGCTACACCGAATTTTCAGCAGTATTAACTTTAGGACAGCGCGTAAAGTTCGGAGGCTTGATGGGACTTTTGGTTCACAAGGTTCTAAAATGACGAACCTTGCATTGGAAAATGCAGCGTTGGTAGACACTTGTGAACTGACGATGAAATTGTGTCGCAGGGACATGCTACATGCATGGACATAGCAGCACAAGGCCGTGTCATGTGTTTGTTGAGAACCATAATGTTTTATAGTTACATAGTTGAGATGATTTTCCTCGTCCACGTCAAGTATCGAAATCGGCACGGTCTAGCATAAATCATCCTTAGTCGCACAGGTGTAGACGTAGCTTAAGGCTAGGTTGTTTTTTACCTCATTAACAAAATGCTTTTCGCGATTAATGTTTGCGGCAAGTATTACGGTAAGTATTGCCGCAGCGGGGATGACTGCGCTATCATTTGAGAATGGATGCTGTGAAATTGGAATGAGTTTTGGAATGATTCCCATGACTTTTGAGGTCGTCGCGTTTATGATTTTAAACGTTTCCTGGTGATTCTGGAAACGTTAAAACGGTTTTAATGATTGCTTGAAAATGGAACAACGTTTCTTTTTTTAAGGTTTTTTATTTTGTCGACTGTGTTTTTAGTCCTCAATCTATTTTTTCAAATATTTCTGATATTTAAGGTGCTTTATAAATAACGAAAATAAATAGTTAATTATAAAATCGATTAGACTAATCGATATATGATTGCTGAAAAATAACAACTGGAAACCTAAAAATAAAGCCGTTAACTAAACTTTACCAAGCTTGGTTGTCTTACCTAAATTATCGCTCTTACTTTTTATGTTGGGATACCAATTATACCTATTTAAGTATAATGGCAGTAAAATATACCTACTATAAGAACTCTTATCTTATTAAAATAACAATACCTATAGGTATCGAAACTGCAGGAATAAATGTTCTTCCGACCAAAAATAAGCGCACATAATGAAGAGTCCTTATTATGGGGAGAACATTTCTTTCAAGAAAATGTGTGGACAATAATTTTTGATTTTCCCCAGCCCTCGAGCGGGTGACCTCCGCTCTTTTAATTACTGCGGCCGCCGCGCCCCGAGAAAATATTTAGCTACGTCCGTACCCCGTAATTACTAATGAGCTTACATTTTCTGATATAGTTGCATAAAGAAATGGCAGAAATGTTAATAGTTAGAAAAAAATACGAGGAGAAATGTGTAATGAGAGAGTGTGTAATGAAACTGCAAAAGTGTCTTGCGTGCAGCATGTTCGAGTTTGTAGGTCGTTTACATAACGGCTTACAAAAACATGGTTTCTATTCTAATACAGATACAATAGTTTCTTTTTTTAGTTACAGTCATGTAAATAACGAGTAGGTACCTACCCTATTACGAGTATCCAATAGTCTACAACTCTACACAAAGTAGGTAGGTACTTTTCTCATTCATCAGTTTGCGTATAGAAAGTCATCTAAATTAATAAATGCGTTCTGCGTTGAATGTTGGTCTTAAAGCCGTATCATTTCTTAAATAAGTTAGATAGGTAGGTAAGGTAGGTAGTAACTAGTGATCGGTAAGTAATAGTTATTATTTATACTGTATCCTAAGAATAAAAGCTTTACCTTAAACATAGAAACATAATATTTCTTTTCTTAATTTTTTTCGCAGGGAGCAAGCAGTGGGTTGTCTTCGCCGAGATGGCGACGGAAAAATAAGAGGAAGTACTCCGGAGCAAATTAGAGAGCGCCTTCCGCAACAAGAGTGGACCCGTGCCTATTAACTGAGCCCATATTGTAGTATTATTTTTTCATCTGCCCAAGTTTACTGCTTTGCATAATTCTGCTATCGTTGTGATTACATTTTATTCCACTACAAGTATAAATTTAAAATTTAAAAAACCCCCGACATTCGCCATTTTGTGACGGCGGCCATCTTGGATTTGCAATAGTGCTATTCTACCAGTCAAGCCCTTTCATTTGATACCCATATTATGGGAGTTGTGAAAAAATATGTAATCCGCCATTTTGTAGCGGCGGCCATCTTGGACCGATTTTCATCAAACATAGCTAACAACAATCTCGACTAATTCACCTTTCAAACAAAAAAAGCCGCATTCAAATCGGTCCACCCGTTTGAGCGCCACAGGGGAACAGACAGACACACACACAGACACGTCAAACTTATAACACCCCGTCGTTTTTGCGTCGGGGGTTAAAAACTTACATTTCGGTGGACAATGTCTGCAACGAAATGAAAAGATTTTAAGGGTTCTAGTGATTGACTTGCAGACTTAGGAGACTGAAGAACTATAATATTGGCTATTTAAATACGACAATTCGAACCTCGGAAACGATTTTTGCATCGGTAAGAATCGGATATTTGCATCGTTGCATCAGATGTGTTAAGTAGTGATATTGCTCTTAGGAGGGTGATATGTTCAGGATTCAACCAATGAGCACCCCCCATAATAAATGTAACTTAGATTAAAAAAATCTAGTAAAAGACTTCTGAAATTCAGTGGAGTAACTGCAAATAGGTAGGTATGAAAAATTATTCTAACATTTCCTCAGTTGTATCTTACAGTCAATTTTTCCTACAGTTCCTACAGGTTAAGATTTACCCTTATTGTGGAATCAATAAGATCTTACAGCAGAAACTGCTGCTTCTTTTAAATATTCTTTTTCCGACGTCGGGTAGTCTCTTTAATGAACACAAATTAATTATTAGGCACACAGATTAGGCAGTCCTTCATACAAAAGAATTAGCAGTCCCCGCGCATTCATACCAATGAGGCATTTCACAGTTCAGGAGCAGCTAACACGATTAGTTGTTCGCGGGGGCATAACTCATCGATCGGGACTCTTCACATTAATTTCATAGCAATTAATATATACGAGCAATTCGACAATTAATTGGTGCAAAAAGAGCCGGGAGCTTTGGAACCGCGACGGAATCGCGGCGGGTTCGCAGTAAATCACATTCGCACAATGAGGCAGGTGGCGGCGGCGCGATAATGCTGCGTTTAATTACGCGGAATAATTAGTGAACGGAATATTTTCCGGGCCCTAACTATCTCCGCCGTCTTCCGGCGATAACTAGGCGGTAATTGCGGATTAACCTCGCATTCAGAATTTAATAGGTACTCCACAGAAGCGGCCATAACACCCGACCCCGATAACACTATTTGTTTAGTGGCGTCGAAGTAATCGCTTCCCGGAAAATATGCCCATCTCAATAATTGGACGCTACGTGTACGGACGTTTTAATTGCAATTTATCAAAATGAATGTAGCTCCGATTTTCAATAGGTATCGAGAAAATTTAATATCGGAAAGTGGGAGAGCTGTAAATTTTCAATATTTTAAATACGGCACGGCGCTCGGCACCCAGTGGCGATTGTTTTAGATCGTCTCGCGGGTGGATCGCTGCGTGCCACGTTGCAGACGCCACGTGCCGGAGATGTAATTTGTGCTTTATGGCACGCGAACGGTTCGCGCCGCTCCCCACGCGCCCCCGCCGCCTCGGAGCGTTACCACGGAGACGTTTGATCTCCGTAATAGAAGGTGAAAAATAATAATATAAGCGCATTTGTCGCTCACCTGCGAGTCCTGCGACAATTCGTCCGGAGTGTAGTTATTGCCGACCCCCGGGGGTGGCTAGTTGAGCGTGAACTTTTGATATCGGCGCGAAATATTAATTTCTCGGCGCCAATAAACAGCCGAGCGTACGTAATGCTGGCAAATTAAGCTGAGTGCCTTCAATAATATTTTGTAGGAAATTTTAATTATGGCACGATATTACCTCGTCGACGACGCTTCGATGGAATTATTCGAGAGCTAATTAATTTTAATATGAAAACCTTAGATAATATTATTAAACATAGGTATAATTTATATTTGTACGTGTAAGATGTACAACTAATTATTAAAAAATGTAGGTGCAGCATTAGATGGTGCCTTCCTAAAGTAATGTATCTAGGTAGGTACAACTTTTTAACCCCCGACGCAAAAACGACGGGGTGTTATAAGTTTGACGTCTGTGTGTGTGTGTCTGTCTGTCTGTTCCCTGTAGCGCTCAAACGGGTGAACCGATTTGAATGCGGTTTTTTGTCTGAAAGGTGAATTAGTCGAGAGTGTTGTTAGCTATGTTTGATGAAAATCGATTCAGGATGGCCGCCGCTACAAAATGTCGGATTACATATTTTTTCACAACTCCCTTAATATGGGTATCAAATGAAGGGCTTGACTAGTAGAATAGCACTATTGCAAATCCAAGATGGCCGCCGCCTCAAAATGGCAAATGTCGGGGGTTTTTTAAATTTTTAATTTATACTTGTGTAACATTATATTTCTGCGGAGCAGCTATAGTTACCTTAAAACACAAAACCGAGGGAAAGCAACCGAGCTAGACACTTTCACATTCCGTTTGCATTTTCACAGACATTACGGCTTCTGTTAACCGAATACCTACGTACTCCTAGTTTTACCTAAAAACTATAGGTATGGGTAGTAATGCAACAATCTTGTTCTTTCAGAAACACTGAATTTAGTAAAAATAAGAAAACAGTGCTGATTCAGTTGTACCAAAATTAACAAGTCAAAAATGAGTGCCTCAAAAAACCAAAAAACCAAAAAGCCAAAAAGGTCAAAAAGCTCGTCTACTATTATGGATTCGTACTATGATGACCGTTGCTACTCTACTTTCCAAGTTATCCTAAGTATAGTAAAGCGGCCTGGTTTACTATAGGATATCTATAAGAAGATATCTAGGGGAGCGGGGGGCTAGTTGTAACAATTTTTAGTTTTTTCAATGGGGAAATTAAAACATTGAATATTTCCATGATAAACCATTTTTAAATGGAAGAATATCTATTCAAGTGTCGAATAGAATGATAATTGGGCTGAAATTGCTATCAAATCCTTATAAAAATGACTTTTTAATGGAAGTAGTAGCATGTTACAACTTACCCCGTTCTCGGGGCAAGTTGTAACTGGCGTGGGGCAAGTAGTAACACCATAATAAAACAAAATATCTGTACGATGTTAAGGCATTTATTGTAAACTAGCTGACCCCCGCAACTTCGTTCGCGTAGATATAGGTTTTTATATAGGATCGGATCGGATCCCATAATTCTTTTATGTACTACTAACTAAATGTAGCTTAAGTTACTCCTTATAACATTAAAAGTTCCATTAAAATCGATCCAGCCGTTTCGGAGGTTAGCTGGAACAAATAGACAGACCGACAAACATAAAATATAAACGCACACCAGTTTAAAATAAGCCGTACGTTCAAAGATCCGGGTCCCAAGTTATTTGAACCCAATAAATGTGTGTCATTTCTGAACTAAAAAACCTATGACCTTGAAATATTTACGGGACAATATATAAAGTACTACCTTTCTAACAAAAAAAGAATGAGTGAAATCAAACAACGCGTTAATGAATTACAGCTAAATACACGTTTTAACTTTCATCCCCTCTCCCAAGGGAACCGTGCTGAATTTCGGGATAAAATGTATCCTATGTCCTACCTCGGAGTATAAACTCAAATCGTACCAAGTTTCATTTGAATCCATTCAGTAGTTTCGGCGTGATGCGCGGCCAAGATACAGACAGACAGACAGACAGACAGACAGACAGACAGACAGACAGACAGAAAGACAGACAGACAGACAGACAAAAATGAAAAAAATTGCAGTTTTGGCTTCAGTATCGATTATAGAGTGCCCTCCAATAAAAATTTTCAAAATATCTTCAATGTACAGAATTGGATCTGTTACAGTTTTATTATATTATAGATTAATATGAAAAATATAACTTATAACGTATTTATTACAAACCAATTAGGTACTTAAGCAATGTTTCTTTATGAAAATTAAGAGATCTTTATTATCACTTAGTATATAATTAGTCTTTTAAATAAAATAACAATATTCCTATCAACAGACCAATAATAACTTCCAGTAACTTAACATAATTTTTGGTCATTGAACCAGTAAAGTTTCAAAATATACTTCTTCCAAAGCTTCTTTAAATCTTTGCGAATTAAAAATCATCATTAACTATATCTAGTAGTACATCTCGGTTTGACGTATCATACAGAAAGAGGCTCGTCGTTTTATTTCTATTTGTTATATCTAAACAGAGATAAATGGCAACGCAATCAAGCATTGCAGCAGCTTTGCGTATATTCATCATCATCATCAGGGTTGTTCCCTTTCAGGGAAGTTTCATAAAATTCCCTTGCGGCTAGTTTGTAGATGTCTTGAGATTTAGCGGCCCTTTCTGGCTTTTTCTTATAATTTCTCATCCTAAGACACTAAAAGAAATTGATTAAGATAAATCTGTTAGTATGTGTGTATGGGTAACAACAAGCATAAGCACTCACATAAAACATGAAGGGGCAAGTTGTAACATGTTACAATGTGCCCCGCAATTTTGTTACAACTAGCCCCATGCCAAAATTTTGCACATTTTTGTTTATTGTACAAAAAGTTTATGTTATTATCAAATGAAAGTAGTTACACAAGATAGCTTAAAAGATTAACTACACAAATAAATAGATACTTATTTCAAAAAGACATTGCAGTAACGTAGAATCAAATTTTTCGAACTAATTTTTTTTATGTTACCTGGTAAAAATGATGCACCTGCTCAGAACAACTCACTGCGCTCTCCCACGTCTTACTGGCTGTGTTTACGTCATACTGCCCAGTCATAAGGAGCAGATTAAGTGTAAATTGAAAACAAAATATTTGAAATCTGCTGAGTAATTAAGCTGTTACTTCTTACCCCCGTTACAACTAGCCCCCCGCTCCCCTACTACTTTATGAAATCAAGAATTTGCTGACAACGGCTGAAATCTTACAAAAAAATGTACCTAACCGTTTCTTTTCGCGTCACGTTCCAACCTTTAATCGTGTGTAGTTACGCTCGGATGGAGTACATAAAACGACACGTACAGCACATCTCATAAATATTCATCATTATTAGCAATTCTGTAATCTGGTACCTACCTACTAAAAGATATTATCGCTCCCGCGAACAAAGAGCATCGCGTACCTACAGCTTTCCTTCAACAGTTACGTCCACAGAAATCGTAATATTATAAGGCACTAGAAAAGCGGTGTACGCGTGACCTTGTCGCCGTGCTGAGGAAATGGACGTCGCCAGTGCAACATGTGTGAGGTAAGCGAACGATGTAACGCATTTGCTACTTTAACACACAAATCGTATTCTGTCTGCACAGCATTGACCATAAACGTGTTTGCGTGATTGCATAGAACTATGTTTGTGTATGTAGTAGAGCGGCAACATGCATTCTGTATAGTTTGAATGGTACACAGCACTTCTAATACCTTATATTATTAGGATTTCTATGGTTACCGTCGCATCACGAACACAGCCAAAATAAGAATTAAGAAATCCTCATATCGCGTATCGCCCGCGACGCATCTCGTTTTTCGTCGAGAAAAAATTAAAATAAAATAGTATAAGGTTGATCAGAAGCGCCGATAACTCATGAGCCACCGTTTACGCGCTCTTTGTTCGAGATAATAATAAAAATCACACAATGAGGGCAGAACAAGACCTCACCTCAAACACGCCCTACTTGAATGGTAAAAAAATATGTTTAGTGGACTCGGGACTCGGGACTCGGCTTTCTTATTACGTTCCCAAGCTCGTCGTGCGCGCATCCGAACTTTATTACGGGTAAACTGATCCGCCTGATACTTATTGTACAAGAAATCACCAACCTTTTGGTTTTTTGGAAACGATCTTTACAAATTATTTATTTTTACTAAACATTACTTAGTTAGGAATTTATAAATTGTTGTATTATAAATTCCTAAGTATTGTACTTAGTAAGATATTATGAGAAGTTAAGTATTGTCTAAGTTTCCATGAAGAACGGAAAGCGGAAGCGGAATTCAATGAAGAAATTAAAACTCTTGACTTGACATAAAACGCATAAGTTCATATCTCATCCATTGGACTATTGTAGTTATCTACTCCCAGCACACCCTTTCCGCTCAGTGAAGCAATTTAGTGTATGACCATTTACTCGTAATAATATGCCTAATATCTATATTAAAAATCTGTCTGTTTGTTTGTAACTTATTTAGATACGCCTCAACTACTGAAAAATATTTTAATGAAATATGGCTATCATGGAAATTTTTAAAACTGAAATCTACAGAAAAGAATCTAAAGTTAGTTCTTCATGAATATAAGCGATTTTGTGTGTATAAAATGTCTAATAAGTACTCTAAGGTAGGAACGTCCTTCAGCCATTAGAACATTCTCAGGTAGAAAAAATAACAAAAAACTATCGCAAAACAACTCTTTTAATTGTACATCCATGCATTTTATCCATGATGTACTCGAATATACTCACTCAACCTAGAAATTCCTACAGATTGGTAAAAACAAAAAATGCGTAAGTAGAGTTGCACGTGTTATTATAACACTCTGAACTTATTGTCATGTGCGTAAAATCACAGGAACTCCCGACCTAATGAATGTACATTCATCAACAAAATAGTTAAATACTTACCTTTGAAAGAAAATTTGATATTTATTTATTTTTCAACAAAAAATTACATTTTATTAAACGAGATTAGTAGGATGGTACCTTTTAATGTTTAACTAGCTTCTGCCCGCGGCTTCGCCCGCGTGAATTTCATTTTTTCATAAATCCCGAGGGAATCGTGGATTTCCGGTTCCCGTTCCCGCTCCCTTTTCCAACCTTTATACCTGCTATCAAGGAAGTTTACTATAATAATCTGTCTATAGCTGTAGCTATAGTTTTTGTGATAAGTCAGTAGCATAGTCTATCTCCATTTAAAATTTCAGCCAAATCGGTTCAGTAGTTGCGGCGTTAAAGAGTAACAAACATACACACACACAAACTTTAGCCTTTAATGATTCATTGAGTAGTGTGGTAGGTAATGATAATTGTGGTAGTGAATAAATAAATTCCTGATTTTCTATAGGCACTCGTACCTACCTATAAAACACTACTATATATTATTATATGACTGACTGATAGACAATGTTAAGCCTAAACCACTGAACCTAGAGATTTGATAGGGGGAAATATTCCATGAGTACCTACATAGGACACAGCACATAGGAGGAAAGTTGTAAATATTCCATCCATAAATGGCTGAAAATGTAAGTGGTACCTAAAGTTTGTACTATGAAGAAACATTTTTTAAGCCCAGATGAAGTCGTGAGCATAACGTAGTAAACTGTTATAACAACAAGAGATAAAGTTCGTACACTAAAACCCGACTACGCTTAGTAATAATTTATTTTAATACAAAATAATAATTTAGGTTGTAGAACGCGGGGCAAGCAGCTAGTAGCGCCATCCATTATGGCTATCCGAAACTAAATAATAATAAACTTTTGCCGCTCGCATTTCGCTTCTCGATTTTTTTCGTATATAAAATGTAGTCTATATGTCACCCGGACCATAACAAAGAATTAATTGACACCTCATTCATCAAAATCGGCCACATACATACATACATACATACATACATACATACATACATACATACATACATACATACATACATACATACATACGTACATACATACATACATACATGCATACATACATACATACATACATACATACATACATAGACTGCTAAAATCATAACGCTTCCTTTTGGCTTTGCCGTAGTCGGGTAAAAAATTACGCGCCGAATTGAGAACGTCCTGCTTTTTTGAAGTCGGTTAAAAATAAACGGACCTAAATCTAAACATAAACTGGACGATCCGGACATAGTTTTTTTTATAAACCTGCAACAAAAATCTAACTACAAATCAACTTTTACAAATTCACAAAATTTACAAATTCGTATGCTAATTATATCGGACTACCAACGTCAATTACAAATGGTCATACCTAAGATATTGTAATATATACTCTAAATAGATGTCAAGTTTACATCTGTCAGTGGTCACAAGTTTTTTAATGACACGTGACGATGACACGTGACGTGCTAGTGATGTAACTATCGATATTTTGACTGTGAGGATCTATAGGGACACAATATGCGTGTTTAAATATGTGCACCATACTCTAATATTACATTATGCGAAAGTGTGTCTTTCTGTCTTTTACCTTTTCAGGGCCCATCCGATTTGGACGAAATTTTGTACACAGACAGCTTGCATCCCGGGAACCGATATCTAAGGCTACTTTTGTCTTGCAGTATCAAAGCGTTCCCACAAGATTAATAAAATAAAAACCTAAGCTCACGTGAATGAAGTCTCGGGCATCATCTTGTTAGGAAATACAAGAATAACATGTTTCATATAGTATATTTTTAACCGACTTCAAAAAAGGAGGTTGTATGTATGTATATATGTATGTATATAAGTATGTTCGCGATTATCTCCGCAACTAATGAACCGATTTTGATGATTTTTTCACTATCATAATCTACATACTTTCAGAAAGGTTTTAGTGTACACATCGAAAAATATACATATATATATATATATATATATAAAACACAAAATATACATATCCTTCTAGAACCTTTGTTGTGCCTTCTAGAAC
Organism: Melanargia galathea; assembly: GCA_920104075.1. Taxonomy (NCBI): domain Eukaryota; kingdom Metazoa; phylum Arthropoda; class Insecta; order Lepidoptera; family Nymphalidae; genus Melanargia; species Melanargia galathea. The sequence goes on along the minus strand of OV049862.1, from coordinate 6,732,461 downwards.
TGAAATAAAATCGAGTCTTTTTGGAGTCGATGAAACTTTATAAACGGTGTTTCGAAAATACGATCATACAAGCTATTTTTAAGAAAAATTAAACCGACTTCGGTCCAGCAATCTCAGAGGAACCGCGGTGCACCAGTCAAAAATATTAGTGACATGTGGGTACATTTATGCGTGTAACTTCGCACATAAGAATGGTAACTAGGTGTGTTATACATATACTAAAACCTTCCTGAAAGTACTATGTAGATTACAATAGTGAATTGTTTTGTCTCGAAATACAAAATATTAAACCTATTTATATTAATAGGTAGTAATATTAATAGGTAGTAATATTATACTTCGTGCAATTTGCACATTGCACACGTTGCACATTGCACGAAGAACCGATGGACGTTGGGGTCCCAAGGTGCTTGAATGGCGACCTCGCACCAGCAAACGAAGCGTAGGTAGACCCCCCACTCGATGGACAGACGATCTCAAGCGAGTCGCTGGTAGCCGCTGGAATCAGGCGGCACAAGATCGTGTGCTGTGGCGATCCTTGCAAGAGACCTATGTCCAGCAGTGGACGTCCATTGGTTGAAACGAACGAACGAACGAACGAATATTGTACACTTACTAAAGGACATGGCCGGAATTTGTATGGAGCTGTGCCCTTTGACATGGCCGGAATTTGCTCGAAATCGAAAAAAAAACTTACTTAAATAAACATAAATGGAGGTTAATTATTCATATGTGAAAATTGCTTTTAAAATAAACTAAAATATATCGCGGCAATTACATTTCTCCAGCGCAGGCGTGGAAAAAACACAAAGAATAAGAATGTTAACTGTTATTTGTTTTTCTAACTTTTCTAAGGTCATATCCAAGAAGGTTATATACTCTATATAGACACTGGAGAGTGCGCCTGAAACATTGTAGTTAAGATAAATTAGTCATTTTATTTCAAGGTTCTCTCTCGAGTAAAAATGTCTTATCTAAAAATATTATTTAGGTTACCTACGCACAACGCAGATTGCAGAAGCCAGCCAGAAACATCAAAATAAGGATGGCGATCTGAGATCGATTAATCGGAGAATCGATTTTTGTGTACGTAGTGCGTAGGTACCACAGAATACATTACTCCTACCGTAGAAAAATGAAAACTCCATAGTAAAAAAATGAGAACCATTCAGCGCCATCTAGATTCAGACCCCAACAACTCTTTGACAGCGGGAGATTCAAATATGGACGTTCTATACTTAACCTAAATAATATTTTTATAACCTGATTTCTAATTCCGTGGAATTCTGACAGCTGTCATTGTCATTTACAGATGAGTTATTTGTATGGAGAACAGGGTTAACATCTACGAAGTACGATTTTACCCAAAACTACTTTAATTCCCAGTCATCATAAAAAGCCATATGCCGAACAATAATATTAGACGTTTCGCCCTAAAATAGAAAACGGCAAGAGTGGAAACTAGAAAGTGCACACTAACAGCAATAGAAAACAAAAGAAGCACATTGAAAAAATTCATTCAAAAATGGAAGTCAAATGACATTCTCACCATGAAGTGTCTGTTAGGCATTTGTCATTCTACATGCGGCAGTTGATTTTTATTTATATAAGTTTTGAATTTTTTATCTTTTTTGTGGGAATTGTTTTATCTCTGGTAACATTACGAAACGTCAGAATTCCACGGAATTAGAAATCAGGGTATAGATAAGGAATTTTGACTCGAGAGAGAACTGGTAAATAAAATGACTATTTTGTCTTAACTACAATGTTTCAGGCGCAGTCTCCAGTATCTACATAGAGTATATAAATAACCTTCTTGGATATGACCTTAGAAAAGTTAGAAAAACAAATATCAGTTAACATTCTTATTTTTTGTGTTTTTTTCCACGCCTGCGCTGGAGAAATATAATTGCCACGATATATTTTAGTTTATTTTAAAAGCAATTTTCACATATGAATAATTAACCTCCATTTATGTTTATTTAAGTAAGTTTTTTTTCGACTAATCAGGGCAAATTCCGGCCATGTCTTTTCTTTGAACATTAATGTTTATACGTCACTCCGTTAATGTGCGAATGGAAACTTCATTGGCGGAATTTTCTTCTGCATTACAGACATCCATTGGTAACGGTTCTCTTGCCTTAAATTAAAATAAAAAAAATCAGCCAAGTGCGAGTCGGGCCTCGCTCTTTCAGGGTTCCGTACATAATTATGAACAATATAATATTTTGGGTCTAAGAAATATTTAATTTCCGAGCTAGACATCGCAACAAACCGTGAAAGAAAAACCCAAAAAAATGTTCGTTTATTTTGGTCACAGCTTATAAACTATTTAATAAATCGTTGTTTTCAGTATTTGTTGTTTAAATAGAGCATATAGCACATAATATACTGAAATATCATATTCCCAACTAGTTTAGTTTTTGAGATAGCCCCCGTCACAAAAATAATCTAAAACTGACAACTTTGATGGCCTCCCATTCCCTTATCTTTTGAGATAAAAATTAAAAAAATATATATTTGTACTCTACTTAATGAGCTCTTAACAATGATACCCCACAAGCTAGGGTAAAGAAAAATTTTTTTTTTCCGGCTCCTTTTTCATGTATGGGAGCCCCCCTGAAAAATAATTTAATTCAATTTCTAATTCAATATTTGATTTTGGGTTAACGTTTTACACTAAATACCAAAATTTCAGGTTTGTAACTCATTTCGTCTGCGAGCTAGAGACCTGTGACCGGCGGACAGACGGACAGACAGCCGAGTGACATTAATAGGGCTCCGTTTTTTGCCCTTCGGGTACGGAACCCTAAAAATCAGACCTGGTAGAACATTTTTCACGTTTCGCTTCAGCGTTTTTCATACACTAATAACAGCTTTTAGGGTAAAACTTTTAAAACGTGCCGCCTTGATATGGGTTATGGGATGGGGGGAGGGAGAGGGTAAATCATCCAGTGTTGAGGTTAGAATTGATTTTCGTTGTTTTCTTGAAAACGATGAATTACCTTATTATAAGAGTGTTAGCATTATACTCGTGGACCAAACATCTATCACTAATGACTATTTTATCTCTGAATTCGTGCCAAAGACTATTAAGTCCAACCCTAGTATTTGCATGTATTTTGCACCTTCACACAACACTAGCATGAAATTATGGTATTATTACAAATATCTGATATTATTATAATTACCAATGTGTCTATATGCGGCAAAAATAATAGCGTTTGCTTTTAAGCGCCTCCATTTTAAATTGTTTTTGGGCACAAATCAATTAAGTGTGAAGTGTTTTGAACAAATATGACTGTGTTTCTGCGATGTCCAATATTGCGGTCTTATTCTTTGTGCCCATTCATTTCTTATTTTTGGGTTCTTTGGAAATCTGTAACAAATAAAAATTTAGCGATCTTGATACAACAATCTAGCACGCGGAAATACACGTAAGTATTCATTGTGTGTAGTGGCTACGGAATCTAATGTTCAAAAAACTAAAAAAAAATTTGCATGGTGTTATTCTACTAGTCAAGCCCTTTCATTTGATACCCATATTAACGGATTTGTGAAAATTAAATAATTAATCTACCATTTTGTAGCGGCGGCCATCTTGCATCGATTTTCATCAAAATAGCTGACAACACTTTCGACTAATTCACCTTTCAAACAAAAAAAACCGCGTTCAAATCGGTTCACCCGTTTTAGCGCTACAGAGGAACAGACAGACAGACAGACAGACAGACACACACATACACACACACACACAACACACACACAGACACATCAAACTTATAACACCCCGTCGTTTTTGCGTCGGGGGTTAAAAATTTTATCGCACGTAATCGATATGCAATTTTAGTACATCACTATGCTAAAAAACATAACCTTTATTAGTCAACAGAAAATATTTAAAAAATAGGCAAAAATCGGTGTAGAATTGACCACGATGATGATTTCCAAAAACTACAAATAACGTTACATAATTTTAGATTATATTTACATACAAAACTATCAAAACTCACCGATGAAATGATAATGTTCCTTTAAAATTTTCTTTTCGGCCCCTATAGGAATTACATTCTTTCACAGCACAGGACATTATAATAAAACTACGGAAAATTTATCAAAAATAACTTAAGATCAAACATTTATAAATTCTTGGAAGAAGAACACCAAAATAATAAAAATTTATCAGCCTCGTAATGTATGTTTTTGGAAAATTATGATACGACTAAATTCAATTGTCAATTGACATAAAACATGCAAAAACAATATCTAAACAATCCATAAAGTAATGATGGTTTATGAGACATACCTATTTAATTTGGTAGGATTAAATTTATTAAAATTTAACAAATAAGTCCATTTGACAATCAATTTAGTGACATGCTTAGAAATAATAAAAAGCAAGTGCGATTCGGTGTTTCATTTACACCTAGACAGGAGTCATTTAGGTTAGGTGAGTACAATAACTGTACCTCAAGTTAATTTTTAGCTTCAGATCTCTTAGTTAATAGATCAATGGGTCATACATATTAATTTTCGCTAACTTCAATTGAAAAAAAAAAAAAATGGGAAAAAAAACTTTTCGGTCCCGCTGTACCGGCGCGCACCTGGGTCGCCGGGGGCTCTTATTCAAATGCAAATCAAACGTTCCATTTTTAAAATCTACCATCTCAACTCGCCTTGCTTCCGGAACGACTTATGTCCAATTGCTACCAACACGCTTATTTTAAGTCAATCTGATTTCAATCGTATCTCTATTCAAATTAAATATGTTTTTCAATAATTTGATTCTGGGTTATGTCATTTTGTTATTGGAAGGATTTGTCGTTTGAGACCTTTTAGGGTAAATTTCGAGTACCCAGGTGTGCTCCCGATCCGGTTAAGGGAAGCGTCCTTGTTAGGGAATCTCGTATAAAATGGTTTAATGGTTTGTTTTTAATTTCATTTTTACATTCAACGGCGTGGACTTGTAATTTATTGCTAATAAAATGTTTTACACACCTCATATTTGTTAAATGATAAACTTTAAATAAATAATCGTTTGACTTTAATTGAATATACATTCTGTAGGTATTCTTAGATAAATCTTACAGAGACAGGTCTCACGGCTATTTTATAGGCAGGTAGGTAGGTATGTATATGAAAAAATATGAGTAAGTACATTTACCTTACGTAACAACAAATGTAACAAGCCATATTTTATTTCAAAACATACCTAAGTAGATTTTGGTGAATGAAATATAATAATAAGTAACTATAAACCTACCTACTCAAAAATAGAAGTAGTCAGTAGAAAAAGTCAAGGATTGCTATATATTTCCTGATAACGTGTAGATAGTAATACTTGTTACAGTTTAGTAGAGCCGTATTTAGTTTTTAAGAGATGACTACAACAGAATTTACACCATTTTCTGCTTTGGACAAATTTAACTAACTTTAACTAAGTGTTATCTAAAAGTGTAACTAAAAGTTATTGAACTTTCAAAAGTTATTACATCCTTAAATAGAATATGCATAACTATAAAAGATGATGATGCTAATTCTGTTGTGTTTTTTACATATAAACTAAACTGGCATACATGGGCAAAGCACTATTTTTAGATCTGTCAAATTAGTTTAGAACTTGTGTAGGTACATCCGAATTAGCACCAATGAAATGAAAATTTATTCATAAATCTTAAGGCCAAATTAGACGGTTCATTTTTCGAGATTTTCGCTTTCATTTTCGAGGCTTCATCGGTGAATCATCGAAAATGAACCGTCTAAACACCGACCGTTCATCGTTCACAGGCACTTTGCCATAGTAAATATCGTATCGTGCATCGTTCACCGCAAAAATGAACGATGAACGGGGCACCGTCTAATTTGGCCTTTATCGTCAATCGCCAACCAAGACCCAACTCTACCCAACCCATGCACTAACATTTACTTGTGCAAAAATTAACTTAGTTAAAACTTAGCGGTACGTTTAACCGCGTCACATAATATGTAGGTGCAGTCATTACGTCGTCTCCATTGTTGTTTGTTTGTCGTGCGGGGTCAATGTCCGACGTATATATAAATACTTGTGCAAACTTAGCGGCCATTGTTCCGACATGGTTCCGACGCTGAAACGTGCCACTTTTGCTTTACTTTCCAAACATTTGTCATAAATGAAATTTTTCCATTATTTTAGCAATAAGAAGAACTAAGTATATAATGCTTTGCGTCCGCCTGCGTGCCGTACATAATTCATAGAAAATTTTGAAACGCAATCCACAGTAGAATGATGATTTCATGAAGCGAAAGTAAAGCTATTTTGAAGTCGATCATTGCGCCGGGACAGACGATCATCCGACTTCAAAACGGGTACAAATACCCTTTTACGACCTAAAGTCATCAAAAACGTCGAAATAATTCCTATTATGAAACTCGTTGAAATATTACATTAAGTACCTACTAGATCTAGAGCTTCTTCATTATTGTACAATTACCTTGCTAAGTATAAAATAAATTAATCTACTTTATTACTTATATCAAAAAAGTATCTCCATAATAACTTTGCATTACGTAAAATGTAAATCAAATACCCCAAGTAAATAATTTATAGTCATTAAAGCTATACTGTGGTATGTAGAGTCGTGCGAATTCGATGATGTAACTACACGTGAACATTTAGCCCCTAGCACGTTATTGCGTAGGTACATACTTATATCTGGCTTTTATTCTTCTATATGGCTCTGAAATAAGAAAAGATTTGCTTATATAAGATTTGCTCTATAGGTATGGCTATGAAATAAGAAAGATGCTTGATTTACACTACGTAATAAATTTATAAATATTTATATATTGATATAAATCAATTCTGAGTGTTAAAAGTTTCCTATCTATGTCAAAAAAAAAACTATTATGGCTATAATATTACCGACTAAAATCTACTGAAGGTATCAACATTTCAATGAAAGAATCAATCCCAGACGGTTCCACAAAAATGGTCACGCCACAAAAAAATTAAAAGCCCACAATCGATCAACGGACCTCACACAAGACGAGACAGCGTGGCACCATCCATTCCACTATCTTATAAATTCCACAAACATTTGATCAAATATTTCAACCAGCATTCATCAAAAGCCTTGAAAACTTTATTAGCCAACACTGGCACAAATTGACACAGTGTGCGATTCTCATAATTAATGTGGCTCGTAAATACTTATTATCCCAAAAATGAAAAAGATGAAATACGTACAGCTACCATTTCAACACAATAGGTAGGTGTAGACATGTTAATTTATATCTGTTTTATTTATAGCCTCTTAGTGTTTTTTAAGAATTATTTTCTTAGTAAAATCATAATTATATTTTTTGGCTTTAACATAGACAACGCTATACTTAACACTGCTAGGCGTACTCTACTTTCTAGGCGAGTGAATCTCGCTTCATTAAACAATAATAATTAGTACTCTTCGCTGCTATTAAGAATTTTAGACAGAAAAAGATTATTTTTGTCAATGGACGGGGACCTCACGATCTGCAACCGAATAAGCTAACAACTAAATCAACGAGGCAGACGGTAGTCTACATTGTATACCTACTATAGTTGCAGAGAAAGAACTGCCAATGGAGTATGCACGTCACCAAATCAGATAGATAAATCGCCAATAAAAACTTATCGACATGTATTCTCGGCCTATATCAGAGTACCATACAATACTCAGCCCACACAAAGAGCCTTCGGGACTCGGCGAATAATAATAGTTAATAGTTTTTTCGAGTTCCATACAAAAAATGATTTAGTGCACTCAAAACTTCAACAGTAAATCAAAAGTTATCGAAGCAAGTCTAAAAGGACACGTGCTTACTCATTACTTGAAAATATTATTCCCCGTTCATACCTAAGTCATGTTATATGTGGCACAAGATTGTGTTCTGTGGTGATCCTTGCAAGATACCAATGTCCAGCAGCTGTGGACGTTTATCGATTGAGATGACAGAGAAACAGTAGTGATAAAATTATTAATATAAAATTTTCTTTTATATGGACTTGAAAATCGATGGATTCTGAGACTTTCTCTATTGTTAGGTTATAGTTTGTGAGATAAGTTTCAACAGGTTACAGAAATAGAAAGTAGTACCTCGTCATCAAGTTACAGAACTGTCGTAGCACAACATCAAAAGTAGGTTACGTGTGTGTTACAGAGTATTCAAATTACCTTCCTTTTTTACCGACTTCAAAAAAGGAGGAGGTTCTCAATTCGTTGAAATCTTTTTATGTATGTCCCCCGATTACTCAAAGACAACTGGATCGATTGGAAAAATTCTTAATTTCAGGATCTGATGATGGGATCCCGGAAAAATCGAGGGAACTTTTCAAATTTTATGGTATATTGAAGTCGTTTTAATCCTTCAAATTAGTCGCGCAGCACAATCGCATACTTGGCGTGGATTCTAAGGAAGGTATTTTAAATCGTTCCTCCAAGCAGAGACGAATGTAAGGTGCAATGCTAGTCTAAAATACATAAATTTTATTGCGCCATCTGTCATATCGAAGATAAATCGTAATGGCGGCTCGCCAGAAGTCGACTCGCGCGCACGTTATTCACGCGTGACGTTTACTGTCGATGAGCCTCGCGTTACGTGAACGCCGAGGGCCATCTCTTACCTCATTACTGAGGCGTCCGATTTAATACTTCTCAAATATTGAACTCGGATGTTTGATGACCACATTAACCTTACGCAGAAGAACGTGCGTGTTAAAGTATAAAGTTAACGGTGCAGCTAATTACTTCGGGCTGTCGTTCGAATCGATTTTTTTAATGAAATTTTAAGCTGGAGAAATGAAAGTGGAAATGGGTACAGCACATAGTTCGGACTAGAAAACATTGGATCCAAGGTGCTGGTTTGGCGACCTCGGTTCGGAAAGAACATTGGCAGACTTCACACCAGGTGGACCTACAACATCAGACGGTTCGCAGGGAGTCCTTATAGAAGTCCTTGGAAGCCTGCGGGCGCGGAAGTCCTTACACGAGATTCCATTGGACTGAATCTATCTCTTCGGTTCGGTAACACGGTTGATAACGAATACGCCTAAATGTTTATTTTACATTAAATACTATTTTTAGGGTTCCAAACCTCAAAAGGCAAAAAAGGAACCCTTATAAGATAACTTTCTTGTCCGTCTGTCTGACCGTGTGTCACCACCGATTTTCTCAGGAACGGGTGGACCTAGCAAGTTGAAATTTATACCAGATACTGATATTATACACCTAATAGAGACTATAAAGTCTCTATTAGGTGTATAATATCCAGGTCCTGAGTCGACACGATAAAAAGATAATATAGGTAAAAGATTTTCGCCAAAACTTGTTGTACCAAAATTTACCTTAATTTTCAACTTTTTTTTATTTTTCGGAATTTTCTCTTCTATTTTTTTCTTTACGTTCTAGTATCGTTCCATTATTATATTATGCTATAGATATGCTAACCTATATGTACGTGATTAACCACGTACATATAGGTTAGCATATCTATAGCATATCTATCTATATGTTTTCATACGAATTCTTCGTAGGTACTTAAGTATATCTGATTTTATTTTCATGAAATGAGCTAAAATATACTAACTTATGGTATTTTAATAATTAATCTTACGGCCTGTTTCACCACTTTCTGATAAGTATCGGATAGCTATCTACAACTTTTGTCTTTGTCACTTGACATAAAGTAAGAAAGTGACAAAACTTACGTTTAGGCTATCTGACACTTATCAGAAGGTGGTGAAACAGGCCGTTAATCTCATAATCCCTTTAGCGAAAAAAATATTTTGTAAACCTGATGGCCAATAAAAATGGACCAATTCGATTAGAAGCAATTTATTTAATTCACAAAAGCAGATCATTACAAGATTGTACCTGAAACAGCCACTCCATTCAATAACGTTTTTTTCATACAATAAAATAAAAAGCCGCCACTCAAAACTCCATCCAGGCAAATTAAATTCATATACGCAAAGTAATAACAGTGGGCATCAAAAGGCCTCGACTGTCCGTGGAGCTTTCCTTTTAATTAGACCCGTAAGTACTCGTTAAAAAACAAGATCTTCCCAAACAGACAAAACAGGTACTAACAAACGGCGGGTATAAAAAAAACGTTGGATAAATAAGTGGAAAAATACAGGTAAGTCCAAGAGGGTTTTTTGTACGGCCCGGCCGGCCACTTAGGTCATCCTGCGAAATAAAGGCCCAAGTTTTTTTATATCACTTTTAAATGCGAAGCCCGTGCGTCCAGTCGGACCCGCCTCATCCCCTTCTGCGATAATGTGAAAGGAAACAAACGAAAGAAAATGTTTCCGAGCGCCCCGTTCACTTTTATTGAACGTTTGTACGTAGTTTCGATTGCAAATAGTTCGTGTAATTCAGTTAGCTGCCTCTGCGAATCGAATAAAAATTGAGCATCGGGAAATATCGGACTACAAATCAAATCGGACTACAAAGTCTAACGGACTACAATTTACCTACCGGAGAGCAAAGGATCTATATCTATCTATATCTATACATATAATAAAATCGTAGACTTGCCGTATCTGTACATTGAAGATTTTTGCAAGATAATGACTGGAGGATGTTAGGGATAAGTAATAGAACGTATATAAAAGCTATTTTTGAAATTTTTGTCTGTTTGTCTGTTTATCTGTTTGTCTGTTTGTCTGTATGTTTGTGAAAACTTGTGTACAAACTACTGAATGGATTGAAACGAAACTCGGTACGATTTAAGTTCATACTCCTCCTCCTTCTGTCGTATTCCTCATGTCTGAGGGTCGTGACCACCCCCAACTCCAGTTCATACTACGGAGTAACATATAGGATACTTTTTATCCCGAAATTCAGCACGGTTCCCTTGGGAGAGGGGATGAAAGGCAAAATGTGTACTTAGCTGTAATTCGTTATCGGGTGGTCCGATTTCATTCATTCTTTTTTGTTAGAAAGTAAATACTTTAAAGACTACTGGCTAACCTCTGAAAGGCTGGACCGATTATGATGGGACTTTCACTGGCAGATGTTTACATTTTGATCTACCTAAACATCCGCCAGTGAACTTATACCTAACAGTTTTTAGCAAGGTATAAGCTCAAAGGAGCTTAGGAAACACAAAATGATTCCCACGGAATTATTAAAATCAATATGCACGCGAACGAAGTCGCGGGCATCCGCTTGTAATATAATAAAACTGTAACAGATCCAATTCTGTACATTGAAAATATTTTGAAATTTTTTATTGGAGGGCACTCTATAATCGATACTGAAGCCAAAACTGCAATTTTTTCATTTTTGTCTGTATGTCTGTCTGTCTGTCTGTCTGTCTGTCTGTATCTTGGCCGCGCATCACGCCGAAACTACTGAATGGATTCGAATGAAACTTGGTACGATTTGAGTTTATACTCCGAAGTAGGACATAGAATACTTTTTATCCCGAAATTCAACACGGTTCCCTTAGGAGAGGGGATGAAAGTTAAAACGTGTATTTAGCTGTAATTCATTAACGCGTTGTTGGATTTCACTCATTCTTTTTTTGTTAGAAAGGTAGTATTTTATATATTGTCCTGTAAATATTTCAAGGTCATAGGTTTTTTAGTTCAGAAATGACAGACATTACAACCCTCAGTCTTGGGTTCAAATAACTTGGGAGCCGGATCTTTGAACGTACGGCTTATTTTAAACTGGTGTGCGTTTAAATTTATGTTTGTCGGTCTGTCTATTTGTTCCAACTAATCTCCGAAATTGCTGGATTAGTTTTAACGGAACTTTTAATGGCAGATAGGTGATGTTATAAGGAGTAACTTAGACTACATTTAGTTTAGGTACATAAAAGAATTATGGGATCCGATCCGATCCTACATAAAAACCTATATCCACGCGAACGAAGTCGCGGGGATCAGCTAGTTTACAATATGAGCGTGACTTGTAACGCTTGTAATGGAAAGCTTCTGCAAGCGGCCCGCTGTAGGTACACTCTGTACTCGATGGCTCCCTTTGTCATTAGCGAATAAAGTCTCTTTCCGTCCCCCGTCTTCGGTCACAGCAATTGGGAAATGTGCATAAGACTGTTTGTACATATTAACTACGAAATGGTCAAGCTCAGCAAATGCCAGGACTTACTTAGTGTCAATCTAATTCTAGTTGCATAAACAAATATATTGTATGATGTATCGATAATAATTATAATCAGTCTAGTAGTAGGTATAGTAGTACTATAGTAGTAGTCTAATAGTAGTAGTAGAGTAGGGAAAACTCGGGATATCTGGCAGAACATAAGTATTTTTCTTGTTCAGAAAGTAATTGTACATTGACCATCATTTTAATTATTTCTGGGCTCTCCGAGTAATTTTGTAATAGCTGCATCGGACGGGTGGCGCCCTCAGTTTCGAAATTTAAAATATAAATCTTGGCTTGTTTACGACTACCCGCCTTTGATATGGTCCCTGTGTGTGAAGCTATACGTTCTCAATTCGGCCACCCAGGGAGGGTTAGTGCGCTCGACGGCCACGAGGGGCGCGGTTAGGGTTACCAGGTTAATAGGACTTGATCGAACAATCCAGATGTTTGCTTACAGTTTTCTTACTTAATTATTAAAGATGCTTTCTGTCATCTGCGTGGATTTGTTTTTTTTTTTAATTTCTTGAGGAGTCTATGATTCTCTGGCATAAAAACTAGCCTATGTCCAAGGTCTAGTCTATCTCTGTATCAAATTTCGTCGAAATCTGTTCAACGGTTTGGGCATGAAAGCGTTACAGAGTGCAGACAGAGTTACTTTCGCATTTATGATATTAGTATGGATTTTGTACATAGTGGAACTGAAGAATAGGATAGAACAATGTTTACTCATTTATTTCTCTAACACGTCTTTACAACTTCAATAGTATGGGGATATCCAAAACCACATGAGACAGAAAAACTGTCTTTAGTAACCATTACCATTAATACTAATATACTTACTACTTACTTGCTTAGTCAAAAAAGAACACCTGCTTGGTCAAAGAAGTTGTGTCCCGAAATTAGTACGTACTGTGTGGTATATATAGATGCGGTGTTTGAACCGGTGATTAGTAATGCGGTGGGGGCTTATGGCGAAATAATCTTAGTGGAGACGTTAATGAGAAAACATTTTGCTGGTCGCCGGGGCACTTGACGACTATTAATTAATTTCCATTGACTTTTTATAACGCAGTGTCAATGATGCAATATTATCGAGAGCTTGAGCCATTTGAAATTGTAAAATTGGATTTAAAATCAAATGATTTTAAGATCTACTTTCTTGAGATCGTCCATTTACCTAATGGCTGGTTTTCCAACGCTGCGTTTGGGGGTGGGGTGTGGGGTCATAATTCAAGGACCTTGGGACTACATTCGTTCTTCGAGCTTATTAATATGGTAGCTTAATTAAAAACCATCATAGCCGAGGACTGGGCCACGGCTTGGATCTATTAAATTTTTGTGTCAAATCAAACTTTTGTGGAAATTGTGATTTAAAACTTCAGACACTTGTCGACTGATAATGATCGAAACAATAAAATAAATTACCCAAAGACAAAGACATAATGCCCACATTATTATGATATTATTATCATAATAATGTGGGCATTATGTCTACTCGCTGAAGAGCCGCTGTTACTATTATCGGTTTTAATTAATCCTTAATAACAATTCGATGAGGCTTTTTAATAAGCTCCATCGAATAAGACAGTAATTGGTAAATAATTAAGTGGTAATTAGGTTAAAGAGCGGGCAGTCCACGCGGATCGTTCCCATTGTCGCGTTATCGGCCGCTCCCAGGCGGCGGCTGCTAACTTTAATTCCCTTTTGCTTGGTAAATTTTTAATTCCGTCGATTTTTGCTACCATACAAGTAGGTATATGTTTAAGACATAGAGGACGAAAACTTCAGACAATAACGTATTATTTTTATTTTTTCAGAAACAGCTGATAATCTTATGTAGTTATCTGTTACGGGTAAAGTTGGAAGTTGGAATAAACTTAGATTTACCCGGGTTTACTTAGTATTACCCATGGCTTTTGGGTAATGTCCAAATAATAATAAGTTTTAATTCGGGATTTACTCACTAATTTACAAACTCACCTAAGTGTATCCAATGGATACCTAGGTTGGTTTAATCCAAAGTACTTCCAACTTTACCCGTATCATATTTATACTATCTGTGCTCTAGAAATGGAAATTTCGAAAGAAAATTATAGATCAATCGGGTTATATTCATTTTGTTCTCTTTTAGTTAGTATGTACAAGTATCAAAAATAATTAAATAATTATTGTAAGGATATCCTCGACAATTCCTCCCACATTAGGGGATTCCTCAATTCGCGTCACTTGATTAGCTCGTCGCTCGATCGTAATTATTTCCCCACCGCCGCCGTCGCCGTCGCCGCGAGGGATTTGTATAATCCAGATTGGGCGCGTATAGCGGCTCGATGGAGTGTGGCCGCACGTGTCTCCAACGTTATGCCGTTTAAACAGAGTGCTTAGTCTCAGTTTGAAGCGCTCCAAAACTAAAAGTATACTATAAGCACAGAGTACCTACAGAGGGGAAGCTTCTAGTAAGCGGCCCGCTGTAGGTACACTCACACATAATGCGCATGTTTGTCACCAACTGTACCGGTTAGTGGAACGAGCGCGCGTCCGTGAACCGTTGGTGAGTGTGTTTGTGTGAGTGTACCTACAGCGGGCCGCTTGTGGAAGCTTCCCCTCTGTAGATTTACTACTCGTGTGCTATAAGTATGCTATTGATCGAATCGCAAATGACTTCAGAGCAAAATGAACCCAAAGACTCTTATTTTAGGTCCATTTTACTCTGAAGTCATTGTGATTCGATCAATAGTATACTTATAGTATACTATAAAGTTTTGGAGCGCTCCAAACTGAGACTAAGTACTCTGCTCCCGGAGACTCTACTGAGACTATTTTTATAATTCCTTGAGACCAGTTTTTACAAATAATATCTAATACAGGTAAGTACCTATATATTATGTAGGTACCTAGTTATGTAGTACCTATCTAGTAACCAGTGAGCTTATGTATTATCGAACAATCCAATATCAACGACCAACAACAACCACTCGATATCAACTCTTCGTCAACTCTACATCAACTTAATATTTTAAACTGTAAATAAAATAAACATAAACTTGACATCGACTCGACATAAAATCTACATCAATTCAACATAATCTATCTCTAGATCAATGAAATATTACTTAATTCAACATCAACTCTACATAAAATCCAAGTCAATTCTTAATAAACTCGACATCAACTCTACTAGAAAGATAACGCGACGACATTGCGATGACGTCTTGAAATGACTACGCTTCGTCGCTGATGAGTCTCCCAACATGATGGTCTACCAAATCGAATTCATCAAGCTAGTATTAATTACCAGAAATTGTTCCTTAAAATTGCTGAAAGTTAATCTACAGTTTTATAGCATTTTTCATTATGTAAAGAATGAAAAACTCAGTGATAGGATACGTAATTAATTGATTGAATCGATAGAAAGAAGTAAATCGAAAGGCTAATGTTCATCGAGACGTGATGAAGCATCACTTCACAGATCACTGCGCCATGACCGCGCCAATGCATCGATGCACACCCTTTTATTTGTCGCTTTCCACCATCTAATACACCGATTTTTATTTATTTACTATATATATTTTTACGGCCTGGTCATCCAAGACATTACCTATATACAGTATGTAGGAAAAAACCCTGTCAGATCCGAAAGGGGTATATTGTTAACCCACAGATATCACTGAAAAAAATATTTAAAGAATTTTATTCATTAAGATAAAAATGTTATTGTAATTTAAAATGCACATTTTTAGTGCCCAAATTCCCCAAAATCGTGCAAATTTTTGAAATGTGACAACACCAGAGTCGGCGGGCGGCACCTTTTGTAAATACCGCTGGCACGTGTAAGCCTGTAAAGGCGTGTTCACAATAAGCTTAGAATCGACCGGCGCAGCATATTGTTTGCCGACTAAAATAAAATAAAACGGCCAACTGCGAGTCGGTCTTGACTCGAGAGAGCCTCACTCTTTTAGGGTTCCGTACATAATTATGAACAACATAATATTTTGGGTGTAAGAAATATTTAATTTCCGAGCTAGACATCGCAACAAACCGTGAAAGAAAAACCCAAAAAATGTTCGTTTGTTCGGTCACAGCTTACGAACTACTACGAGCTAGAGACCTGTGACGAGCGCACAAACAACCGGATGGACAGACAGGCGGACAGACAGGCAGGCAGACAGACAGACAGACAGACAGCAGAGTGAGATTAATAGGGCTCCGTTTTTACCCTTTGGGTACGGAACCCTAAAAAGCATCAAATCACCCAGCTCACACTCTCAGTCAGTGACCTGAGCTGAGCCACAGACTCACGCTCACTTACCTACTGAATTGGTTAGTGTGATCAAAATAAAAACTACCGAATAATTTTATGAATAAAACTGCTGATTGAATCAGATAGCGCGCGTATCGCAGCCGGCTGTATGCATTTGCATGCGTAATTACTGCCGCTGACAGAACAAGTCGTTGTTTAGCAGCAAACTGTAACACTAGACATACCTCCATATTATTGAACCCTAACGCGTAATGAGCATAATGTGAAGATGCCTTAAGCTATCCCGACCTTGAAATAAGTTTATTTATTTTATTACTATTCCTTTACACCAGGGATTCTCAAAGTGTTTTGGGCAAGAGACCCCTTTTCCAAAATGAATTAGTGATAGCTTAGACCCCCATAACCCAATTACATTAAAATCCTACCTCTAGTTTTTTCTATTGATACAAAATATTTACCAATTTAAAAACTTTGCCGTTGGTTAAGTGAGTAAACTTGACATCATTAATTGGTAAAAAAAATTAATCATTCTTATAACAAGTTGGTACACGTAACACAACTTAGGTAACTTGAAATTTTGAATAAAGCAGGGTACTCACCTACCCGTGTAGCATGTAATGTATCTGATACTGTATCAAGTGAGTACGAAGGCCTAGGTACGCGCCCGCTGCAAGCCGTTCGCGCGTGAAACGCAGTACGTTCGCAGTGTCCCGCCGAGTGGCGGTATCACTGCGAACACAAAGGCAGCTCCCAATGTGCGCGTGGACGGCAACACGACCGTGGACGAGCCGTACCCACTTGCAAGTTGATACAGTATCAAATACGTTACATGCTATACGTCTAGGTGAATACCCTGCTTAAGAACTTGTGTTAATTAACAGGGTTCGACACCTCGTCGACCCCCAAAATCAGTTTTCATTTGTCGACCCCTGTGGTCGATGTTGATCCCCACTTTGGGAATCCCTGGTTTAGGTACACAAATTTCGCTTTGTTAAAAGCCGACATAAATGCCGCCAGTTCATACCGAAAGGCGGCGTCGGCTTCTTCAAAGACTCGACTGGCCGGCACGTGTCTTACTACAATAAACTCGATCTGTACTTTGTACCCGATAGGTAGGTACCGATACCTACCGAGCGCTGACGCCGCGTCTGTGTTACCATGTGATTTTCCCTATTTGATAGAATTAAATTTTAGTTTTTTTAGGGGTAATTTTTTTACTTAGTATTTCAAAATTATTACCATAAATAGAACCATCTCACGATACCTAATTACAACGTCACGGATCTGACAGGGTTTTTTCTTACATACTGTATATACATGAAATAATAATATTAGATGGATTTTTAATCCCACCGATACGATAGTGTCCAGTCCTTTTGAAAAATAATGCAATGCCGTTAGTTAAAAATAAAATCTTTTTCAAGTCTCGAGTATAACTTTATAATAATAAACTAGTATTTTATAATATTATATACGCTACTCTATCTCATCTTACTCATATAGATAGCTAGTATGGCGCGTGGGTGCGCGGCCCGCTAAAGCGGACCGCGAGGTTTCGGTTTTGGGTATTTTGGTTTGAACAGCCTCCACCTATCTCTCCCATATTCCTAACCCTCGATCATTATCACTCTCCATATTTTTTCTCCGAATCATTTGTCAGAATGAGAGTTCTTCCATAAAAACAGATTTTGAAAAGGAACTGTATCAAAGTCTTGCATAGTTCCCATTTTGTATTCTCTTCAACATTCGCCATATATTTTGTATGGAAAAATAAATTTCGCCATCTTGTTTTTTCTGTTCATCAAGTAAACCACGTCTTGATCATCTTTTGCCAAAAAACCACTCTTCCATCTTTTATACTCAGTGAGATAGACACCGACGAAATTTGTATGGCCACTATCTTGAATCCGCCATTTAGGATTTTTTTCAGCTCACTGCCAATTGGATGAGGTTTCGAGTGACTTTTGTTTGAGCACCTTACACCTATATTCAATACCCTGGCTGTGCTCGTCACCCGCCTCTGAAATCTTCAATCATCAGCTCTCTCCATATTTTTTCTCCACATAAATTTTTGTCTTCTATACGAAACCATCAATGAAAAAAATTATTTGTGTGGAAAAATAAATTCCGCCATATTGATTTTTTTTCTGTTCATCAAGTAGATCTTTAGGTCTTGATCATATTTTTCCAAGAAACCACTCTTCCATCTTGTATACTTGGTAAGATAGACATCGACGAAATTTGTATAGCCGCCATCTTGAATCCGCCATTTTGGGGTTTTTTTCAGCTCAGTGCCAATTGGATGAGGTTTCAAGTAATTTTTGTTTGAGCACCTCCCACCTATCTACAATACCCTGCCCGGGCTGCTCAACCGTCTTCCAAACCCTCAATCATCATGTTTTCCCATATTTTTCTTTGAGAGTTCTCCAAAAAACCGGATCACAGCCTTGCATAGTTCACAACTTGTAGTCTTTTCAATATTCGCCGTACATTTTGTATGGAAAAATAAATTCCGCCATTTTGAATTTTTTTTCTATTCTTTGAGTAGACCTTCAGATCCTGATCATCTTTTGCCAAGAAATCACTCTTCCATCTTTTATACCCTCCGAGATGGAGACTGACGAAATTTGTATGGCGGCCATCTTTTTTTCGCCATTTTGAATTTTTTTTCAGCTGACTGCCAATTGGATGACGTTTCGAGTGACATTTGCTCGAGCACCCCCCACCTATCTTCAATACCTTAAGCGTGCCCGTCGCTCGTCTCTGAAATCCTCAATCATCAGCTCTCTCCATATTTTTCCTCTTAATGAATTTTTGTCCTCTATACGACACCATTATTGAAAAAAAAAAATTTCATACAAAATTGTTCAGGAGAGGTGATCAATCAGTCAGTCAGTCAGTCAGTCAGTGAATGAATCAGCACGAGCAGCTATATATATATTAAAGCAGGCTATATGCAAAGATACTCTAATGGATATCCTCAATATTTTCCTCCTAAAACGGAACTGATAGATGAAATGGAAAGGACGAGAGCGGACAGGGAAGAAATTGTCAAAATCCCGTGCACATGAGCCAATAAGCTAAATTGAAATACCTCCTCCGTGCACAAGTCTTTCAGAGTAATTGGTTGACGGAGCTTTCCCAGGACGATTAGGGTTGACACACGCTGAGTTATTATCACAATATTCTAAATAACTATGCCTATACAAAAATTAAACTAAAAATATTCAATACGACTTTATGACGAGAAGTTTCGCCCTCTTTCCAACCAAATGAAGTTTTTGTTTCCTTAAAGAGGTTGTTAAATTATCTGTGGATTTCCCCCAAAAGATAAAACAGTTATTGACTAAAATTAAAAAATAAAGAAGAAAAAAGCCATGAAAAATATGGCCCAGATGCTTTTGAACTACAAAGTGGTTCAAGAGAAAGCCAAAGGCACCAGAGCACGAAATAAGTGGTTCATGAGATTGACGGATCAAATAAAGGTTACTATTGAAATATCCGTACTTGGAGAAGTGAAGGTGGATTTTCAAGTGAATTACAACCCAAATTACCACCAGGACTTGTCTGCCAAATCTGAAGTACCTACCCACCTAAGAAAAATAAGAACAAGCTGCATTAGTTTATAAACCCATACCTATTCCAAAAAGATATGTAATGGATACTATCAATTCGTAAAATTAATAAATAGATTATAGATATGAAGTGGTATTATGAAGACTATTTAAAAAGAAATACGATTATATTGATAATGATGAAGGAAGTCTCTAAAACATAATATTAAATTACACTCATCTGTAATGAGACTCCTTATCTCCTTTGCAACGTATCCGGTACAAATTCCGTACCAACTCGAGTCAATCTCTTTCCAATTTGAATAGGAGTACCCTACATTAAAAATATAGGGTCGCCGTCTCAACAGCTCGCAAGGACATCGCAGTTTCAGTGCGGCATTCATCGGCTAAGTGAACCTAAACACGCCTTTTGAAGATGATTCGAAAACTTTGAAAGGCAAACTTTGTACTTGCTGCCTTTTTATACCTAAATCAATTTAAGTACGACTTTGCATGAATCGCTTCGTAAATCAACGAATGGCGAATAATTTTTCTGTTGAATATACAGGTCACTTCACGTAACGTACTATCAGGTGCGTACTATCAGTTTTCTTGAAACTAAATTATAGGCTTGCGTATTTCATGATACAATCTAAGGTATTATCAATATTATGAATGAGTGTAAACTTCACTAATTAATAAAATAAAAATTGCCATAGATACGTAATTTCATAATTAATATTTAATATCTTTGAAGAGTTGGAACCTGGTTCCAACGCACTTATGATTTTATTTCGAATCTAAATATCGAATCAATTTTAATAGGTTACTTGGAATCAATTCTAAAATGTAAGTAAGTTGCTAACTAGGTAGAGATACTTGAAAATGTAGAGCTTATATCTTACAAGTGGTAGCAGTTTGCTTCTCATTCGCTAATTGAAGCTAAATATTTCCTTCAGGCAAACTTATCTTCTTTGTTACAAGTTTATTTTGACCCACAAACATAACTTCTGCGTAGGTACCACAACTGAAATTAGGTATCACAACGCTCTCATTTTAGCATTTTCGCGCCGCGCCGCTCGGTCTTTTCACTCACAGCGAAGAAATCGTTGATAGGCAATTAGAAGTTTTCTCTGAATATTCTTAACACCACAAAGTTATCGTGAATGATGTCATGACCACATTTTGATCCACTGCCGCGTCGGGCAGGCAGGCATCATAAGGGCGCGTGCACACACTATCGCATTCTGCTTCATTAGGCGTCCGTCCGCTCGCGCGCCGCTATCGCCGCGGGTCGCTCATTTTTCACTGTACATGGAATTTTGGTCGATTGCCCTAATATTAGTGGTTCTAGTTTAATAGAGCACTTGTTATATAGACTATATAGAATATGCTGAAACAATTGACATTGAAAATCTAGAAAATACCACCAAGCAAAGGATGACTTTATCTACTAACTTTATTCACCAAATTATGCAATCAACAATCGAAATTCTTTTCGCTATATTTACATATCTTTTCCCCCAATTACCTATTGTTTACAAATATTCAAACAATATTACCTGCACAGAAGGCCCAGCAATTTAATTTAATGTACCCCGCTGATCGGGGACAATATTCAAATAAGTCTTCGTCTATTAACGTACCTACCCCATAGCACATGCATTATCTTTCGCTAGCATCATACCCTCCGGACGGTTGCCCCTTGTGTCCTATGGCGTTTTACATTCTGAGATTTTTGGGGACAGTAATCAAATCAAGGAAAGCCGTATCCTGATTTGATTAAATTAATATTAACGTGGATTTGTGTTAGTCGCTTATTAATTGTGTAATTGAATTTTAAAATTTTCTCTTTATCAAAAACCTCGTAATGTTAACTAGATCTTTTTTATCTAGGTTTAAATAAAACGGGCTAAAAATTAAAAGAAAAAAAATACGTAAGTATTTCAGTTTACTCTCTCTTTGGCACAGCAAATAAAAATAATATAATTTTTTTTTTCAAAGAAAAATGAACCGACATCAAAAGATACAAACAAAAAAATAAACAAAGCGATAAAGTATTCCATGTTTCCATAATTTGTGATGTCTGAAAATAAGCTAATATCAAAGGACTACATAGACTTAAAACTGTTTTGATATTCGCTATTAAAATTCTACAAAAACTTTTACCTATAAGAAAGAGGACCAGTAAAAATATTCAAGAATTAGTGTTGTCATTTGGCAGCACGGCAATGATTGAAATCTTACCCCAATGTGACGAGCGGGGCGGGGCAGCCACAGGGCAGCGTTTTCAATAACCCTTGAGGAGCCCCGCTGCGCTGCTCAGGCACATGACCGTGTCAATCAATGCTAATGTATTCGTTTCCATTTGGTGTGTGACAGCTCTATGATTTCTTTTATGCGGATTGCAAGGTGGAGCTTGATTACCTGAATACTAGGTGCACGTTCATGATCAACCCATTACCGGCTCACTACAGAGCACGGGTCTCCTTCTCAGAGTGAGAAGGGTTTTGGCCATAGTCTACCACGCTGGCCAAGCGGATTGGCAGACTTCACACACCTTTGAGAACATTATGCAGAACTCTCAGGCATGCAGGTTTCCTCACGATGTTTTCCTTCACCGTTAAAGCAAGTGATATTTAAATACTTAAAACGCACATAACTCCGAAAAGTTAGAGGTGCGTGCCCCGGGATCGAACCCACGACCTCCGATTAGAAGTCGGTCGTCCTAACCACTAGGCTATCACAGCTTTTTTTTTTAGGTGCACGTTATTAGGTGCAAATTGTTATTAGGTTCTAGCTTTTACCCGGGAACCCTTTATTTTTCCGGGATAAAAAATATACTCTGTCGCTCTCCTAGGTCTTTAACTATTTCCATGCAGAAAATCATTTTGTTCCGGTAGCTTTGTTGCGGCGTGATTTTTTATCCGGAATAACTAATAGGTAGGTACATATTAGATTGAAGGACAAATACGTGAAAAATATAATGTTATCCCGCGAAAACTATTAATTTCCCAGGATTGAAAAGTAGGTACCCGGTTGGACTCCCACATAACCTTCGTTCTGCCGCATTCGGCCGCAGAACGGGGGTACCTATAAAAGGTTTCCACCACGTCAAAAAAAAAAAAAAAAAAAAAGGATTGAAAAGTAGCCTTTGTCACTCTCCAGGTCATCAACAATACCCATGCAAAAAATTACGTCAACTTTACACTGTAAGACAGACATTTTAATCTTGTAGGAAAAAGAAAATCATAAAATAGTAGGTAAGTAACACTAACACTACCTATAAGTATTTTTGTCACAATTACTCATAGGAATGCATATATGATTTCGATCCAAAGTTTTAATTTTTTCTCTTCCCCATTCTTCGTGATTTGATGGAGGTCTTTGTGGAGGATTAATTTCCGCGCTCGGATCATCGGTGCTGCACTTTCGAGCATTTTCATCTGTTAACCGTGACAATCGCGGTGATTTAAAGTATTGCATAATATCTACAGTTAGTTCGAAATAATGCCACTGTTTTAAAATGTCCTACGAATCTTGAAGTTAGACAACAGCATACATAGTAACTTATAATATCTGAAGCTGTGTTTCTTTACGCCTTTGATTGCTTGAAATAGATCGCCATACAACGACAAGACAAACAAATTGTCTACTTATCTTACTAAGTTTTTCTGTATCTATAATGTTGTAGGTAATAAATATTACAAGAGTGTATTCATTAATATATTACAATCAATACGGTCACTTAGGATTTTGATTACAAGCCCAGGTCACTCTAGTTTTACCCTCGGCTTCGCTTGTGTAAACTCGGGCCAAACTCATTCTGGTCTCAGGTTTAGTTGACCGTTTTTGTTTTGTTTTGTCTCGTATTATTGTCTAATTGTGATCGCCTCTATCAACAGTCTTCAGAATCTTCTTGGCCTTAGCTTTTTGAGGATGTTCCTCGCTTTCTAATAGTATTAAATAGAGACTACGTCTACGTATATTAGTACAAGCTAGTAGCATAGAATGTGTATCGATGCATTTCGGCAGAGCTTTCATGCATACCTACAGTGTACAACTGTACATACCCAAGTAGAGCTTACAATTTTTTCCAATAGCAGAATTTAAATAAATCCCAGTAGGTATTTGGTTAGGTACGTAGTTACTCGTTTCACGGTTTAATTTCGTAGCACAGTCTGGGATACTCCGTTATTTCGTATTTGTCAGCAATAATATCGCGCGTGGATCATCGGAGCCGTACTTTCCAGTATTTTCATCTGTTACCAGTACAATGGTGGCGATTTAAAATATTGCATAGGTTTACTTGAAAGCGATACAACTCTTTATTTTAATTTTACTGAAATTTTACAACGTTGAAATATCTTTGTAGGTTTTCAAATGTGATCTAGTTAGTATCCGTTGTTAAAATATATACCAAATTAGATAGATTGTTGTTTTAAGGGTTGTTGGTCTTTTTGTTTATATATACTATGGACTTAATATACGTACGTACGTATCTAGATGTCTGAAATTTAATTTCATCATCATAACTGTTGAAGCTAACTCCTAATAGATGGCAAAAAAAATTCGAGGCAACCCTTTCTTTGCCTTGTACAATACAAAAGTTGAACATAATCATTTTTAAAATTTATGATCGTGTTATTATTGGCACATTCAACTTTACAAATTAATAATTTAATTTCTAAGCTGTGTGATTACAAAATGTTCAGTATGCGCATTGAACCAATCTGAGTAAGGAGGGTGCAGCGTGAAACAATAGCGCACCGAAGACACCCCTCCGTCTAACCGCAGGAGAATATCATAAACGTCGGCTAACACTCGTCTCGGCGGATAGTAAATAAAAACATAATAAAATAATAAATTCAACGCAACATCCTGTGACAGAAATTCGGATTCGCAGACCGCTGCAGAGGCCGGAGGGCCGGAGGGACGACTGGTCCGACAACTAGTGTGCGTTTTTTGTAGTCCCTTTATTTCTTTTTAAAAAGCTGTTAACATTTGGAGTAATCATATAAAGTGTATCATTAAATAAAGTACCGAAATTAAATTAAGGAAGGATAGGTAAGTACCTACCAATTTCTGATATGTTGCAATTCTCGACTTTTTGTTTTTGGCATATTTTTGAAACTATGGTTCAATTAAAAAATAAAATATCATTAATATGTTTTTATATCTATCAGACTTTCAACGATATAGTTATCGAAGAATTCTTACACATTTCGGTCACATTGCCCGTCAACAATCTGATGACCTTGATAAGTTGGTTGTGTGGGCAAGGTCGAAGGAAAAAGACCCCACGACCTACGGAACCCGTCACCTAGCCGTTGGTGTGACCAAGTAACGGCTCTCACTGGTCCCGCAATAACAACTGCGCTTAGAGGAGCTGAAAATCGAGCGAGATGGAAAGACATAACCACCACAAGTCAACGCGGGACTTTCAAAGACACGGCCTTCAGTAATGAAGAGAACGGCCAAGACGAAGAAGAAGAAAAAGAAGATATCATTCTTTTAGTCCTGAACAACAACAGCAAGATTCGCCACGTACACGAATATGTACAATTACATAGTTCTTCGTCATAGTTTTTCTACACTATTTTTAACCCCCGACGCAAAAACGACGGGGTGTTATAAGTTTGACGTGTCTGTGTGTGTGTGTGTGTGTGTCTATTCCCCGTAGCGCTCAAACGGGAGAACCGATTTGAATGCGGTTTTTTTGTTTGAAAGGTGAGTTAGTCGGGAGTGTTGTTAGCTATGTTTGATGAAAATTGGTCCAAGTCGTCATAAAATGGCGAATTACATATTTTTTTACAACTCCCTCAATATGGGTATCAAATGAAAGGGCTTGACTAGTAGAATAGCACTATGTAAATCCAAGATGGCCGCCATCACAAAATGGCGAATGTCGGGGGGGTTTTTAAATTTTTAATTTACCTACCTATACTTGTTTTTCACGCTATGAAACGAAACGACACAAGTCGAGCGATTCGTCAACAAATTGAATCGGTATACAGCAGGCTAGGCGGTGTAATGCAGCTCCCCCGCGATGCATCGAGTGCTGTATCGAGATCGACTCGAGTAATAATCGAACCCTCGCCACGGTGTCCCGCTCTCAATCCCGTGGATTTGTATAGACAAGCACCATTTGTCGTCCCGTAACAACGTGTCATAACAATATATTCCTTATTTTTTGGTCTATAAGAACGTCTATGCTATTTTTTATGGCAGACGTTACTTTGCCAAGGTATTCCCTGTGTTGGGGTGACAATCCAAAGAATTGTGGACGGTTATTGAATTTCTTAGCATTTTTGATTTCTTTCATTTCGTTTGTACTTCGATGACATTATTGATATTCGATTATGTGTTTGTGTGTTATTGTGCGAGATTGATTCACTCTTTTGCCTAATGAAGTAATGCATTGATTGCATTCCACATTCCCATAGTTGAGGTGAACGGTTTGAATTATTTATTTTTCATAACACGACTAAAGTCAACAGCGATTCATTCAATTCAATTCAATGTACCTTAATAGATATATGAATAAAGCTGTGATAGCCTAGTGGTTAGGACGACCGACTTCTAATCGGAGGTCGTGGGTTCGATCCCGGGCACGCACCTCTAACTTTTCGGAGTTATGTGCGTTTTAAGTATTTAAATATCACTTGCTTTAACGGTGAAGGAAAACATCGTGAGGAAACCTGCATGCCTGAGAGTTCTCCATAACGTTCTCAAAGGTGTGTGAAGTCTGCCAATTCGCTTGGCCAGCGTGGTAGACTATGGCCAAAACCCTTCTCACTCTGAGAGGAGACCCGTGCTCTGTAGTGAGCCGGTAATGGGTTGATCATGATGATGATGATGATAGATATATGATACAAATTATTCATTTCATTGATACAAACGTGTGATACATATAGCGTATGCAGTCAAATAAGCTTGTTTTAAGTTGCAATATTGACCTAAGTCAATAACTGGATGGGTGGTCGAACTTTTAATGTCCTATCGTGTCCCGAAAGCACATAGTATATGTCTAATCCCGTCAGTCTCGGTCATTATCAACTAACATCTGATCATAATAAAAAAAATCTATTAGCCTTGTAGTTATTTCGGTTTGACAGTATAAATCTTTTCGAATATTGTTTCACCGTAGGCAAATCGAATGGGAAGCTATCCGATTGGACATCCTCGAGGGTAGAACGCGGGAGCAATGGTGCGCAAACGAGAACTTTCACTACATTTTTATATCAATGAATAACTCTTATGTCTTACATTTGATTTACATTTACACTCTTACGATTAAAAAAAACCCGGCTGCGTTTGTTGTTATCTCAGACTAGGGCGCGTTTGGAACCCTCGTAGTTTTCGTTTTACGTTTTCGTAAGTAATTATTACCATTACATCACTTTTGTGTACTTCTTAAATTGAGGTTCAAAAAGTGTACAGTGTACCAATTCTAAATACCTGTAGTTTATTTGACTATGACTAATTAGAAGTAACTGAAAAATTGTAACAATTGTGCGTTTCATCGTAAGAAGTGAGTATAGTGGCTTACATACATCCCTAATGAGATATCGAGACACTGCAATAGGCTATAAAGATTTATAGAATATATATATAGAATAACAAAGTAAATAAAAAGTTAGGTGTGTTTTATTGTAGGCATTAGACATTACGTAATGAAGAATGATTTTTTGCAATGAGAATTTTAGAGTAGGTATGGCAGGCAAATCGGACGGAAGCTACCCGATTGGACATCCTTTAGGGGGAGCCGAAAGCATCGGTGCGCAAACGCGAACACTGATGTGACGTTGGAGGTACATAGGATCTTCCCATTTATTTTAGCCTATTATAAAATGCTTCTTTATTCAAGCAAAATTAATCAAACATATTATGAAGCCACCTTCAATAAAACAATCTCTTTAAACTTTTCACGAAGAGATTAGGTATATTCTCTTGGCTCTTTTCTGCAATCTTTTGCTCTAATTTTAAGTTAAGTCTAGAGATTAAAGACTAGTATCGTTCAAATAAATACTAATAATTAATGATGAATTAATACAGTTTGACTATCTATCCTAGCTTTTATATTAAGTATTTTATTATCTTCAATCTAAACACTTAAATCCGACATATCTGGTTCTACACGTCACGCTAAGTCTTCATTTCAATTACAACGGCAAACAGCCGAAATTAATTCCTCCATATCTAGATTCTCCGATACAAGTAGCGGATTACGTAGCGATTTGCTAGAGCCACTGAAATCGCATCAATGTCACCCGATGTCCGGCAAAGAGTATTCAGTTACATAGATGTGCCATTTTAATCAACCTATAAGCTGGGTGTGCATCGTTTAATAAGAAAACAGTTTGTAAAATCAGTGTGCTTAGTCTAAAGCGGAGCACTCGAAAACGAACTCGAAAACTATTGATCGATTTCAGAGTAAAATAGACCTAAAATGGCTTGTATTAAGGTTTGAGTTCGCCAATACATTCAGCATTGTTCGAATGCTGAATGTATTGGCGAACTCAAACCTTAATACAAGCCATTTTAGGTCTATTTTACTCTGAAATCGATCAATAGTTTTCGAGTTCGTTTTCGAGTGCTCCGCTTTAGACTAAGCACACAGGTGACATAAGGTACCAGGGTACTACACACACGCTGCATTTGTCCTCTCCGCAAATGAAGAAGCCAGCACATGACACATCGTTATAAGCTTCAATAGGTATTAGTGTGACCTTTTGTATTGATCTGGTAGCTTTTTTGATATTGACATGCGGTATATTCTTATTTTGCATGACTAAACTCTACACAATATTCTGTTAAATACTTTACGACACTCGTGGCTTAAGTTAAGTAGTCCAATTAGCTAATGAACAGCGTTTATCTAACGCCGTATTTTAGTTGATATAGGAAGTATGCAGACTGCAGATGTTAATAGTTTTCCATTTAGCTCTACATATTATATATATAAAACAAAGATGTGTTAGTTCGAACACTTATAACTCGAGAACGGCTGGAGCGATTTTCATGGTTATTAATTTGTTGTATTTGTCTCCGTCCCGCATTGCAGAATAACTATTAAAAACATTGGAAAATTGAAGAAAAAATAAAATAAAAGAAAAACATTTTCCCATACAAAATGTTCAGGGGTTTCGTAACTGTCAAATATTTAATTGTCATCCTTTCGATACGGTAAACTCACACTCACTCTACAGTACGTAATAACTATATCTTCTTTGCGTGTGTTTATCACCGGGCAGGACGAAGTCTGCCGGATCCACTAGTAATATTATAATTCGCCAGATTAACTTGCGAGCAATGAATCCGTTGGTGAAAATAGTTAGTAACAAACAAAGTTCAATAACAAACTTGCAGGTTGGTATCTTTTGACCCCTCTGCGAAATGTTCTCTTTGGCGTAACTTTTGCACATTTTGATCGTCAGCGGTCTCGTGGTAATGGAGTGCCGGTGGCGGCGCGTGGCGGCGCGTGGCGGCCGGCGCCCGCGCACGTGCTACCACTCCCACCGATTATATGCTGCCATGTGAGAGTTGGGAAATGAGAGGATTTTTTTGTTCGCTACCTACATGTGAACCAGCAGTTCATGTGGTTGGAATCCTTATGATATGTACATAGCCTTATTAACTTTCATTGTTTTAGATTAACCTATTGTTTTTGTCATCATGGGTCTCATAAGAAGGTTCAGAGTCCCTTAGAGGACGATGGAGGGAGCTATTTTGATTTGATTCGCACAAATACTTGGAGCGTCTCTGTATCAACTTGGAAACGAAAAGATCCGTAGAACCAGAGTTAATGACATAGCGCATCAACTCTCAGTGGACAGACGATCTCAAGCGAGTCGCTGGCATCCACCGCGTTCTGTGGCGAATGGCGATCCTTGCATGAAACCTATATAAATAAATAATCGTCAGTGGACGTCTTTCGTTTGAGATGACGACACGATTGTTTTGTTGTTAAGAAAAGCAAAAGCAGACCAAGCATCCAACACAGCAGTTTTCTAATTAACGGAAACTGCTGTGTTGAATGTCTTAGGTATCGCTGAATTGACGAATCTTCTGAAGATCTGCAATCCGTCAGAAGAGCCGTTTGGGATACATGAGTGACATTTTTTGAGGTTGGGGACTAAGATCTCTTTATTAAATAAAATGAATTAAACATTGTCTCAAAGGCATATTCTCCGGCGAGCGATCGCGACTCACTATCAGGTCCTTTCTCCCAATTTTTTCAATTCCTACCGGCAAGATTTCCTCATAAACGGTGATAAATACGTTGGGAAAAATTTCACAGGAAAATTGTCACGCCAATAAACTTCAAGAGCGCTCGCAGGCCGCGTAACCGCAAAATGCCTGTATAGCGAACATATACGAGTGCGCTGAACGAAAAGTAATATCTAGGTGTCAACTGCAGGCGATAATCGCGGGGTAAAAAATTGCTCCCAGACCTCACTATTTCCACCCTTGCCGGTATCTGGGCGTTTATCGATAGTATCTGAGTGAGACATCGCTGGTGACGTTTGAAATATGATCGGCGGAGTCCCAGGGGCCCGGGCTCCGGAGCGCGGGGCCACGTGCGCCGCATATTCAAATCAGCATCGCACGCGACGCGACCCCCGGTGTTGGCTAAATACACCCGCCGCGCCGCACCGTGCCGTACCGCGCCGCACCACGCCGCCCGGCCCACCCACTTACCAAGGGTCGGTCCTATGTAATCGAATTTGAAAATTATTCTAAAACACTGAATAATGTATCTCGCAGGGAGCTGCCGCCGGGGGCGGCGCGCGGCCGGCCTGATTTTTAAAATAAATTAAACTTAATCAAGTGGGTTCGCGCACCTAAACGGATTAACTTAGCGTTGATTTGACTCCGGTGTTTGCGCAACATGAAGGGCGACAGCTTATGGGATCTCTGAGACTCGTGTCATATAGGTATCTAACATATCGCTTAGTCCAGGCCAGGGAGAAATCTAGCATTTCGGCAAGCGACAACAATTTTTTTCGGCGTTTGCCCGCGTGTCTATATGGTGCTTCCCTTAAAATCTTAACAGGTGTTTGTCTCGAGCGCGGCCCATATAAACTAAGTTTTTTTTATGTATAAACTAGAAAATGCCCGCGGCTTCGCCCGCGTGATTTTTTGTTTTGCACTAATCCCGAGGGAAGCGTGGATTTCCGGTTCCCGTTCCTGCTCCCTTTTCCAACCTTTATACCTACTTTCAAGGAAGTTTGCTATAGTAATCTACCTATAGCTGTAGCTATAGATTTCGGTTTTTTGAAAATCCCGTGGGAACTCTATGATTTTTCGGGATAAAAAGTAGGTAGCCTATGTTTTAAGTCAGGGCATAATCTTTCTCCATTCAAAATTTCAGCCAAATCGGTTCAGTAGTTGCAGCGTGATTAAGTAACAAACATCCATCCACACTTTCACATTTATAATATTAGTAGGATAGGATAATGTAATATCTTCTCAAATTTTCGATAAAATATTTAGATTTCCAGTAAATTATTGAGTCCGTATAGATCTGACAACTACAGACACAGTTTCTAGAGCGTGTCTACAAAATTTCATTGAGTTTAATCTATACATATAATAAAATCGTAGAATTGCCGTATCTGTACATTGAAGATTTTTGCAAAATAATAACTGGGGGATGTTAGGGATAAGTAATAGAACGTAAAAAAGCTATTTTTGAAATTTTTGTCTGTTTGTCTGTTTATCTGTATGTCTGTTTGTCTGTTTGTCTGTTTGTCTGTTTATCTGTTTGTCTGTTTGTCTGTATGTTTGTGCGCGCATCACGTAAAAACTACTGAATGGATTGAAATGAAACTCGGCATGATTTAAGTTAATACTATGGAGTAACATATAGGATACTTTTTATCCCGAAATTCAGCACGGTTCCCTTGGGAGAGGGGAAGAAAGGCAAAATGTGTACTTAGCTGTAATTCGTTAACGGGTGGTCCGATTTCATTCATTCTTTTTTTGTTAGAAAGTAGATACTTTAGACTACTGGCTAATCTCCGAAAGGCTGGACCGATTTTGATGGGACTTTCACTGGTGGATGTTTACATTTTGATGTACCTAAACATCCGCCAGTGAACTTTTAACAGTTTTTAGCAAGGTTTAAGCTCAAAGGAGCATAGGAAAAACAAAATGATTCCCATGGGATTATTAAAATCAATATCCACGCGAACGAAGTCGCGGGTATCCGCTCGTATTCGAATAAAAATCAAATTAACGTTGTATGGGGCGCACTCGGAAGCACTCGAAATAGATGACGAAGTTTCATACCTACGTGAATTTTTACGCACGGGATTTCGCTAGATTTGTTCCTAGACTTAGATAGGAACTAAGTATCAATTTAAACAAGGAACTAAATCGAGAGAACCAAAATTATGAAAATAAAAATAGTTAATATCGAAATTAATAAAAATTATGCACAAAATACAATAACTAAATAGGTATAGGAAGTTTGCAATAAAAATAAACTTTCTTGATAAGTAACTGAAATTATTCTAAAATTACGATTTCACCTGTTGATAAGCCTTTATGTATTCTAAGAAGGAAAGCCTGGAAAAGGCATGGCAGTTGTCACTGTAACCATGACCACTAATTAGTCTCCAAGTTACGGTAACTACTAAACGAAACCTGCCTTTCCTGCATTTTCTCTGGCATAGCATGAGAAATAAAACCTATCTTTAGATTTAAGGAAATCAAAGTTGCAACTTGCAACAGGTTTATGGGGAAGGTATAATATAAAACACTTTACATGTTACTAAGGGCATATTTCACCACCTTCTGATA
The DNA here is from genome assembly GCA_920104075.1 of Melanargia galathea. Taxonomy (NCBI): domain Eukaryota; kingdom Metazoa; phylum Arthropoda; class Insecta; order Lepidoptera; family Nymphalidae; genus Melanargia; species Melanargia galathea. Next base: position 6,699,711 of record OV049862.1, on the reverse strand, counting down.
AGTATCACATAGCTATCTACAAATTTTGTCTTCCTCACTTGACATAAAGTAAGAAACTGACAAAACTTACGTTTAGGATATCTGACACTTATCAGAAGGTGGTGAAACAGGCCGTAGATCAACAATATCAGTTTTGAATTTCCCTAATAACAGCAGCTAATAAAATTTATGGATCGCGAAATATTTCAAAATTAAATATTGAATAAAACAATATTAGCTCACTCGCTACATTACGTTTTATTACGCCATGAATACATTTTCCTCGACGCGATTCGGTACGCAGGGCTGGGCCCCCATTAGCGCCCGATATGAAATTAAAATTAAAATATATAAAAAACTACGAGGAGCACTCTCAACCGACCGCTAAGGGGCAGCCCTAAAGATTTAACTCTATAGAAATCTGTAGAGTCGACGTTGCTCTCTAGCGTACTTAGTATTTTTATTCTACACTTATTTACGTACTCGTATAAGCTCGTGATTTTTCATTATAATTGAATAAAATAATTAGTAAATAATCGTAAGTATATAAAGGTGATTAACACATAACATAAATATTTTGGTCATTTGAGAGAACGCTTGATATTGAACATATTAGAACAGAACAAAAATCAGATAAAGCTTGAGTGCAAGTATAATTCAAAATAGACGTAAGTACGATTCAGATCTGATGGAGGGCATTGGATCGCAGTGGCAATGCAATAAAGAAAGTTGAAATGCATAATTTGAGTTTTAAAGTTCAAGTCTGGAAATCCTTGCTGCTGCTGGCGCATTTCACAAATCGCTATTTATGTAAACTTGTCTTATCAATTCAAATACATTTAAATCTTTTATCTACTCTCATATCATAAAATTCCGAATATGAAATCAAAATGTGTCATATATTGGACTACTTTATTCACATACATCTATAATATTTAAAAAAAAAATTAAAAAAGTTCATTATAAGACTACTTTGTTAGGAAATTATTGCAAAACAATGTTAAAAAATAATTTTTTCTACATTATAGTACAGGCACTGGGTTCTGGTATTTTTGAGCCATGCCGGGTGTTTATTATTATTATTATTATTTAATACTTTATTGTACACCAAAAAAACATAAATTAAACAAAAGAAACATTTTAAAAGAAATAGGTACAATAGTTAGTTTACAATAGTTAGTTAGTTTAATTTTGTTACTTACAATGATTATCCCGCTATCAAAGTTACCCTATTACTACTACTGCGAAAGTGTGGCGGTAGCAAGATGCGGCCAGAGGACAGAGTGTAGTGCTACCATAATTGACCATAGACGCACTGCACGCACCGCACATTCGAAATTGACAATTGAATTTTGGCGCCTATTATTTAAATTTTTAATTTATTATTTATTTACTATTCAGTTTTTGTAACTCAAAATTTTGCAAGTGATTTTTGTTGCGCGGAAAAATGTCTAGCAGTGATACTGAAGAGAATTTAACTCCACCAGACATTCTGGAAATAGCATCGGGAATGACAAATAATCTTTTGCCAGCAAAATCAAAGAAAATTTACGATAAATGTTACCAAGATTTTATGAGTTGGAAAATTTTGAAAAAAACCACTTCATTTTCAGAAAATGTAATGCTAGCATATTTCCAAGAATTATCAAATAAATTTAAGTCTTTGTCCTTATGGGCTAAATACTCAATGCTCAAAAGTATATTGAGTATCTACAACCAAATCGATATTATTAAATACACAAGACTGATTGCTGTTTTAAAAAGAAAATCGCAGGGCTTTAAGGGAAAAAATGCAAAAACGTTCTCCCCTGAAGAATTGAGTACATTTATAAATTGCAATATCCAAAACATGAATACTTATTATAATAAATAATTTTGTTAATTTCTTAAGTCTTTTCTTTTATACGTAAGATACCTATTGATGAGCTTAGATAAAGTAGTGTATGAAACTCTACATAATTAGTTATTAAAACACTCGTGTAATACTATTAAAAAACTCGCCTGCGGCTCGTTTTTTAAACTAACACTCGTGTTTTAATAACCTCTATTATGCAACCGTTTCATAAACTACTATTTTACTGCATAGCCAATTGGTAGTTATGCACTCCTTCAGATCAGAACTAACCGTGTAAATTACAAGGTATCTTTTGTTTTGCTCCTTTATTTTTTTCAACTTCACCAAACACTATTGATGCTACGCTTCGAAAACCATATAAAGAAGGCATAGTATAACTATAAAATTAATAATGTGTACATGATGACAACTCCATGGCATCGGTTGTAAACTATCATGTAGCGGTGTACAGTAGGGGTGCCACTCGATGATTTGGTTTTTCGATTCGTTACGCCGTCAAACTACCCTCGAAAGCGTACCCTCGAATATGTTCCCTCGCCTTGAATATTATTTATACGTTTGTTAAGTGTACGCCGAGAGGATTATGGCCTAGAGCTGCCTGGAGCTCAGCACTTCAACAAACATCGGTTATGATTTCTAATATCGATCGCGGAATTTTAACGACTCTCATGCTTCGTGATGAGTCCCTCTTATCGGCTAAATTGAAAATATCGCTTTGCGTTCAAAGAGTGAACCCTAGAGAGTAAAAGTGCCTATTAAAATTTACGTTTTTATTTTTTAGTTATTCATTTTATAGAATAACAAATAAATTCATGATACAATATTTCGTCATATAGGTAAATACAATAAGAAATAATCTCTGTTATAAATATAGTTGCCTTTACATGCAATTTAAAGGAAAACCGAAAATGTTTTTAGCTACTGAATGAATCGATTTCACTGTTTGGAAATATAAATTAGTAGATTCTCGTGGCATACTTAATTAGCATATCTATACCTAAGAGCTAAATATAATCCAGATTTAAGGCCGCTCTCTTCACGCGCTTTTCCATACAAACGTATTACGCCTATTATTCTAATATTTGTCGCAATAGGTCTAAAGTTAAGCCAGATATCAATTTATATCTCCATTAACTATGCCATAAAATAAAAATATTAGTAAAATTATATTTATTTTGAAAGTTATGACGCTTGAAAAATCACTATTTTTGAGCAAATTTTGGGGCAACTTCGTGCGTAAATAAACTATATAAGAAACTAGAAAATTGAAAAACGACCGAAGTCTTATCATAGGTTACTTCATAATAATTACAAATGTCATTAGTTCATGTAAAAAATTGCCAAATATTTGCTAAAATAGGCGAAATTCCAAACCTTGATTTGCATCTTTTTACTTTGCCGTTTTTCACTAAAAATCATGATATCTCAAGCAAAATTTATTTATTTTATTAATTTATTATTTATTTATGTATATATTTTTAGTACTCTTCTTTACTGAAGATGTCTCGCTCTCTAAATGCAGAAATCACTGTTTTAGACTCCACCCACCAACGATTTGTCGCTGCCATGGAGAGCATTCTTAAGTCTTTGTCGCCATAAGGTACTAGTAGTATGACGCCGATTTTTAGCGAACATGTGAGAAGGATACATATATTTACTCACTGTCATGTACCGAGAGATATATGGTATAATGCAAAATGGGCGCGAAATAAGCTAAAAAATTAAATTATATGTGACACAAAAAAATGTGTACGGGAGAGACATTAGGTACCCTAGAATATGTGAGTCTATTTTACATTTGAGCGAAATGCGTAACGACAAGGAAATAACTTGTTGCGAATTAGTCGAGTCAACAAATATAGCCTATACACATTTATGCGCTACAACCAGGCGAGTGGCTGCAGCTACAAATTTATCTTTGATGAAACATGTCAAAGTCTATACAGGCGTAGTGCCCGGTACAAGGCTGCAGTCAAGTATGCAAAGCAAACATATTTTCTCTCGAGACTGAGCGAAGAGCAAACAACGGCCAACGGGAGCGAAGGTTGGGCCATATTTGCTACGTCTGCTGCCCTCGCTAGGCTATTAAACAAAGCTAGGTCTAGCTTACACAAGAATAGATTATGTTAGTAACAAAATACCATACATATGGCAACATACATACGTGGCTGTTTTTTTTGTTGTAAATACGAATATAAATGCAGTCCGTATATACAGTTATATACAATATATAGGTACCTATCTACTTATATTTTTTCCTCTCCAACTAAGCACAAAAAGCTTGTGCGCGACAACAGCAGGTCACTGGCGTTTCATAAGCGATACATAGTAGATTTTGTTTTGCCATACAATCGCTTACAGATACCACCAGATACTATATAGGTACTTGTTCCACAGGCTGCAGTTAGCTATGCAAAGCAAACATATTTTCTCTTGAGACTGAGCGGTGAGCAAACAACTGGAAACTGCGGGACGAAGGTTGTGCGCTGTTTGCCTGCGCTGCGTCGCCTGCCCTCATATATTAAACATGGCCGAATCTACCTTGCCTAGTATTTCGGGCTATTTTTTTAACTAGCCTCTTACTATGTACTATATGTAACTATATAGCATTTTTCTATTGCTGCTTATGGCTATAGCAATATCTTATGGCTAGCCAAAATCGTTGTTACAAAGCACTCCTTCGATACACATTTCTATATTTTTACCCGAGATAAATGGATTTCCTAACCTAGTCTCAATGATCCATACTACTTAATATTATAAATGCGAAAGTGTGTCTGTCTGTCTGCTAGCCTTTTAGCGATTTTGATGAAATTTGGTACAGCTTTGGTATAGGCTACATTTTATCCCGGAAAAGCAAAGATATCAGTTCCCAAAGGATTTAAAAAACCTAAATCTACGCGGATGAAATCGCGGAGATCATCTAGTAACTAGTTCATAATATGTTTATAGTAGAGAGAATCTAGTTATACTAGTTTTAGCCAGAGAACGCTACCCTAGAATAGGTGGATGCCTTCTCTTTCCCTCAACTCACCTACGCGCGTCACTCTCGAGGCCTCTACTCGAACAACGACCTCAAAAACACGAATTTTCCCCTGCACACTTATTCTGAAATCTAGCGACATAATGTTTCTCTCGGCGTAATGAATCCGTTTTTCAGCAATTTTACATCTACATAAAAATAAGGTCGCGGCAGTTAACACGTTTATCGGGCGCTCATTAAAGCAGAGGGCGATCTTGCTTCGGAGTCGTTAAGCGCGCAATAGTTCGCGAGATCCTCGTAAAAAATATCTCGCAACCGACTTTACGAGCGCCCTTTGTGAATGCATCATTAAATTTCCATCTAAATTTAAATTACGAACGGCACGATCCGACGCGCTCTCACGTGTTTCTGTTTTCCTAGTCGGTGGAAATGTTATAATTGCTGCACAGAGAAACGCAGCCGAGTCGTGAATCTGAAAAAAAGATGACGTCAGTCGGAATTATCTTCAGCGCAGCGCAATTGAAACGGCTTTGCGACGGGGCTTAGTGAAAAAGTTGGCGTTCGTTTTAATAATTCCCAGCTCCGGCGCCTCGTCAGAATGCCGTTGTCACTTCGCGGATTAAGCTCCGACACGGTTGAGTTGAGATTTGAGAGTTATTTTAATTTGCATTTTTCGTATAATTCGCAAAAAAGAGTAATGAATTATTTTTACGCTATGTGTAGCGGTGTGTTTACTGAGCGAAATCTCCCGTATGAGATAATATGGAAACTTGTGTCCCCATAGAGTTCAGACTCAGTTCTACAATGGAGATAGCTGAAATATAAAAAGATTAAAAAGATGTGTATTTAAACGTATACTGTAAAGTTATATAGACGTACATTAGGTCCAATCATTTCTATAATTCGGAGAAACCAGACAAAAACAACAAAAACAAAATTACCCGATTAGGCGTAATGATTCACGAATCACTCGGAAATACAAACGCCTTTTCGCCTGTCCTTCCGACTTCTGGCGTTGGAATGGCGTACACAACTGGGTGAGAATAAATTGTGACTGGATAAAGCGATATTTGTTCATCTGCCCCCGCATTACTACGGTGGCGGCCATTAGCGGGATGCAAATAACGTCTTGTCATTTTATACTTTTTTATTTCTCCTCGTTTCTCCGAGATTCGTGCTACTCGCTACCCCTCCCACGGATATCCCGAGCCGATATAAAAATCGAGTTTACTTTAAAAATGTTATTTATTCATAACAATGTTTTCTACATTTTCGAGTCAAAAATCAGTCTCAAGTTGCCTTCAAATTATCGACGTGTTTTTAATTGGAAAGCAGCCTAAAGATGTAACTATGGATACACGTAGGTACAGCGCACTAATTACCTGTAGAGATAAGGGGCAAGCTCTATATCCATAACATGTTATCAATGCTCATAGAGTTTGAGATAAAAATTCGGTCACCATAAGGGCTCTCTTTTCGGTGCTTACGAGAACTTATATATCTATCCGTATTGAAAGATTGTACGTATATCTTACGGCCTGTTTCACCACCTTCTGATAAGTGTCGGATAGCCTGATTGTAAGTTTTGTCACTTTCTTACTTCATGTCAAGTGACAAAGACAAAAGTTGTAGCTCTCTGATACTTATGAGTAGGTGGTGAAACAGGCCCTTAAGTGGTATTTGAAAAAGAAAATGGAAAATCATGCAGAATGATTCAAATATTGACGTGAATTTTTGCATGAATATAAATTGAAGACTTTGTAAGTAGCATAAGGCTACTTTTTATCCCAGAAAATCAAAGAGTTCCAACGGTTCCAAAACCTATAAATACTATAATGAAAGTGTTCATACTGCGGAGCGCGCGACAAAGCTAGGCTGCTGCAGGTTTTTGTATTACAAATCGTACACGAGTACTCGCGCGTTCAGTGTGACGGTCTGCCGTGCAGTTTCGCGTCAGCGTCGCTTTCGTCACAATTTGTGTGAGTCCAAGCCTTTACAAAACATTTGTTTTACGTTTCAATTCCACGTGATAAACTTTATTACCGACGAAAATATTATATACGTAGGTATCTATTACGTAAGTATCAGACAGCTTTCCTCGAAATCTAAAAGGAAAACCTGTATCGAGGACGTTACCTCCTTTTGAAGATATTTACTGGCACAATGATATAAAAACCATAGAAATTGTTTTATTCCGAGAATTCCTTATGTGACATTTTGCTCGCTTACGCTTATTGGCTCGCCTATACTTGCTACGCAAGAAACGCTTACTTATTTATAATTATTATTTTGCGCAGAAACTCTACTAACGGTTTAATTGCAGGTACCTACGAATTGTTATATGTGAACTATAGCTATTTATTATTATTTGAATTTATTAATTTTTAAAAAAGAACAACCGTCGAGTTTTTGCGGGTTTTTGTCGGCAAGAACAGCATGCCATCCAGTTGACGATTCAAAAGCACTGCATGAACTTTTACAAAGTTTGTTTCAATAAAAAACTTTTTTTTCTCTATTCTATTTTATTTTTAAATTATTAATTATTATTAGATAAGTATTCATTTTAAAATAAATCCCCGGACAAAAAGTATTGAGGTTACATTACTGTACTATTCTCACCGATTACCTACGCATATGATACATTATTTCGAGGAGATGTTTTTCATTTGTCATATATTTAAACCAAATAAACGGCAATACGGGTATATGACCTAAATAATAAACGAGAAATCATCAATACGCTTTGTGTAGGTATGTATGTATATCAACCAAAAATAAAGGATTAAAAACTGTGATGAGATCGTCAATAAAGGTGGGCGTATTTTGGATGCCCCGAGGACGTTTCGCGCTGTTTACGAGCGTATAAACCTGTCGTCGGCGCCGCTAAACGCGATACATTGTTTCCGAAGCCTGCACGGCCGTGTTTTGTCACAAATCTCTTGGTACAACATTCCTAGCCTTTACCGCTAGGTGAATATATCTTATGGAGCTTGCAAAGTTCAAAAGTAAACAAAACTTATCATGTATCCATGTTCCCATGCCCAGTTTAATCCCATGGGAACTCTTTGGTTTATTTAAAAAAATATATAAAATAAATAGAAATAATAATTAATAGATACATTGTAAGCTTAATAGGCACTGGCAGTATTTCAAAAGACTACAGACGGACATTTCAAAAGTTAATTTCGTAGTTAACATTTGCAAGTTGAACCAAAAACTATGAAAATCTTCGTAGAAAAAAATTGTCTAAGTATTTGGCAACAGATATTCTAATCAATCGGAATTATCAACTGATACACCAAAATTATATAACAATTTCGCTGAAAAAAATAACTTTCATGTTTATTTTTAGCTGTTAGCTATTTTTAGCTAACTACTAGCTATTTTAGCTTGTTAGCTACCTACTTAAGATTTCCGAATTACCTACATTTGGTCGTAGCATTTTAATCAATGGTATTTTTAAAGAGACGCGACTGCTGAAATGATTCAATGCACCATACAGTCGCGGAAGGAGTGCCGGCCAACTCGCGGCACTTGCGTGGGCGCGCCATAACTTTCTCGCAACAAGATGCGCGCGCCACTGCTAACTACCAACATTATACACAGGATGTTCTTGAAATGAAACGAAAGTAGAGCAAAAATAAATTAAATCATCCGTCTCGGTGATAGGTAATTATTATTTCAGATAATATCCTACCTACTACGATCACTCATGCCACACCATATTGTATTAAGACATTATTTTGGAAGAGATTATTGAACGGCCCACCAGATTGTGTAATTAGTTGACAACTTCGAGTGAACAACTTATCAACAAAGGTAGGTAAGTACTTTTTGTTAATGAAAACCTGAAAATAGTTTGTTTAGAATCAGTTACTCAATCGATTGCAATACATTTTACACCAGGTTACGATTTTGACGGGACTTTCACATCAGGTAGAGCATAATGCAAAGTGAACATTAGTTTACTATTCGTCCCGGAAAATGAAAGAATTCCCCGAGATTTAAAAAAACCTAAATACAAGCAAACGTGTGTACCTACGTATGTAGAATATCTATTAATAAGATTATATTAGTTACATATTTATACAAAAGTGAATTTTCGTCTAACAGCTACCTACATAATTTATAAATATTTTCAGTCAGAACTAGATAACAAGTAGTTATTTCATAAAAAAAGTCTCAAAAACACTCTATATGCATTTAATTGTTTTTATAAATTTAACAAACACGCTGTGTATCGGTACACTCGGGGACTGCAAATCCAAATCATAACTATATCCCGGGATAGGTGCCACCGGATCACTCTTTATGGCCTATAAAGGTGTAATTCACGCCACCTTAATCCGGCCGGTGGAATAAATCTGGATTAGCCGGTCCGCGCGATTGTGCGGTGCCACGATTACGCCGTTAACAATCGTAATTGAAAAATAAATATCTACTTAACGCGGACCTGGAGAGCCATTTATGGGTAGCACGTTGCGCTCTCCACATTTTTTTTTTCCAATATATAATTAGTGAAGGAGTCAACTGTAAATATTATACTATAGATTTTGCCAGCGACTTCGTCCGTGTGAAGTTAGGTTTTCGAAAATTAAAAACCCCGCGGGAATCTTTTGTTTTTCCGGGATAAGAAGAATCTGTCCTAGGCATGTCACTCTCTAGGTCCTCTACTAAGCAACTCAAGTTTATGCATTTTTGATATTATACATCGAAAAATACTTATTATAACTATTACCAATTGAAGCCTGAATCTATACTATCTATAAGTACCAATAAATAAAATTGAAGTGTCTGTCTGTAATATCGAAATAACTACTTCATATTAAGCTCATATGGTTATTTGAACGATACCATAACCGAATCACACGTTTTTAAAATTTTTGTCTGTCTGTCTGTCTGTCTGTCTGTTTGAACGGGCTAATCTTCGGAACGGCTGAACCGATTTTGACGGGACTTTCACATACAAGTAGAGAATTAGTCAGGGATTAACATAGGCTACTTTTTTAACCGACTTTCAAAAAAGGAGGAGTTGTGTTTTTCTACTTATGTACACCGATATCTCCAAGATTTCTGAACCTATTTGCGTAATTTTTTTTTTAATCGATAGAGAAACATTGCGACACTGTCGTACAAAAAATTTGGATTCTAACTCCTCAATCCTGATGCTGTAGGGGGGGAACCCGAAAACTAATGGGATTTAGGCACTGTCGGTTATTTATATTGATATTGGGGATACTAATTAAAGACTTTATTGTTGAATGAACTCTGAGTAGGTAGGTACAGCTACTGAGCTACTGAGTAGGTACATGTCCAACTCCTCAACCCTGATGCTGTAAGGAATTGCATTCCGAAATCGTGGGGATCCCACGGAATTTTTCCGTTTTGAGGACGGGTTACTACAGATAGGCTACTTTTGTTCTGAAAAATCAAAAGTTCCCATGGGATTTTTAAAAACCTAAATCCACACGGGCGAAGCCGTGGGCATCATCTAGTCTATATATAAAACAAAGTCGTGTTAGTTCGAACACTTATTACTCGAGAACGGCTGGAGCGATTTTCATGGTTATTGATTTGTTGTATTTGTCTCCATCCCGAATAGCAAAATAACTATTAAAAACATTGGAAAATTGACGAAAAAATAAAATATAAGAAAAAACATTTTTCCATACAAAATGTTCACGGGTTTCGTAACTGTCAAACATCCCGTTGCGTTGATACGGTAAACTCTCTCACCCGTACCTACATATATTATTATTCTTCTGTAGGTACGTGTGCTTATCACCTAACTCCTCCTAAACGGCTCGACCAATTTGAATGAAATTTTGTGTGTATATTTCAATGGGTTCCTGGATGATTTGAAAGCACAATTACCGGGGAGGTTCAGATAACCTACCGGGTCTCGGGCCTCGGTAGGTGGCGCTGATGTCGGTATGTCACCGGGCAGGACGAAGTCTGCCGGATCCACTAGTATCTATAATAATCCAGACTATTCTTAACAGATACGAAAAACGGGTAAATGTTTAATCGTACAAAGTCAAAAACATTTTTACTATGAAATTAATCATTCACACATGACCGAGTTACATAAACTTTACCTTTGCCTTATGTGTTGTTTCACGAGGCTATATATCGCTCACCTTCCCGGGCGGCTGCGCCTTGCCGAGGCAGGCCATAAATTAGCTAAAACAAGCGGCAGATGCCGGCCCCCCTCCCCCCACCCTAATGGAAGCATTAGGCACTAATGGCCCTGGACGGTGACGTTTACACATAAATTCGTGTCAAATTTAGGATGGTTTGGCCTATACGTTATGTATTATACGTACAATATTGCCGCTAAGCGAAACTAATGATGGGACATGAAAATCATGAATACTACCTTCAATTAAGTTAAAACTAAAATATTATATAGTTCGAGGCATCAGTTCCAATTTATCTTTTTGTCAATCTCTTATAGAGCCAAAAAGTGGTAGACCTATCAAAATATTTTTTGGATTTCCGATTAACGTGCTGTCAAAAAGTACTCACCTATATGGTAATTCACGACAGTAATAAACTCAGTAAGTATGCATGTTAGTAGAACTTAAAACAAATAGAAAAAATAAACAATAAGGGACCGTTCAGATAGACCGACGCGGAGAGCATCGGAGAGCATTTCTTTTTTCACACAGACCGGCCGTTTAAGTTTGTTCTGCTCTCCGCGCCGGTCTGTGTGAACGGACACGCGGATGCGTTCGGAGCCGAGCGTACGCTCTTGGGTCGGACGGCAGAGCAATTCGGCCTACGGTCGACTGTGCGAGCATGAAAGAGCACGCGAACGGAGCCGGTCGGATGCTCGAGCACGAGCATAGAGCAGCCGACCGGCTCGACGAGCAGCCGAGCGGCTGCTCTTAATATTTCACACAGAGCGTATTGGGAGCATCCTCGAGCATCCTCATATCATAAAAGAAACGTAAAAATAAAGCTTATTTCAATGTCTTAAGATTCTATTTTAAATGCGATTAAAATTTGCTCTGCTCTCCGCGCCGGTCTATCTGAAAGGTCCCTAAGCGTTGCGAATCGTGAGAAAGCTGCTCCCCACTAGCGCCCCTAAAACAAAGTTATCCCGCTCGCAGGGGCTCGGGCACTAAAAATTCCTCGTAATTGAATGAATCAATTCTATCGCCATTAAATCGAGTTACCGAGCATATTGGGAGAGCAAATTTATTTAGCTAATAACCCCGCTCCGTTCGAGCGAGATTCAGCCCTTGTCTGTTGCGTGAGACGGAGATGGGAAAATAATGGGCCCTTCAAACTATTTATTTAATTGTGAAATGTTCCTACGCTGTTCATACAAAGTAACACAGTAGCATATTCCTTGAAAATCGCCAGTAAAAATGTTATTACTAGGTAGGTACGTCTAACATCTGCAGAGAAAGACACAAAGACGCGAAGGCAGCGGGGCTCGACCTTTAGTTTCTGTCTGCTGTGAGATGTGCTTTAGTTCCCAAATAACCACACGCAACGCGCGCGTTCTGTGTGACAATACCTAACGTTGTGTCTTTGGATAATGATAGAATTACTTTCACATGAAATTATATGATTATGTCTGTATTTTGCGCTTTCACGCTTAAACCGCTGAACCAATTATGATGAATTTTGGTTTAGAGATAGATTGGACTTCGTGGAAGTATAGGCTACTTTTTATCCCGGGAAAATCTACTATCAAAATCTACGCGGACGAAGTCGCAGGCATCAGCTTAGTAATATACTTATCATATCTGTCATTAGATTAGTTGAAAATTTAAATCTACTTACGCTAAAAGTGTACGTCACTCAGATATTCCACAACAACTAAAACCATTCACCAACCAGAAGTTACATTGACAAGTTACGATCAAGTTACTGTTGAAACTCGTATAAATATTTAATCCAAGTGAAAAGCCGTCAGCGCCACGCTCGGAACTCCGAACTCGGAACACGGAGGTGGAACCGAGAACAAACTTACAGAGCGACAACTAACGTAAATTATTAATACCTGACATAAATTTGCCATAATACCGCCAAGTTTGCTAGAGGCCAACTCGAGACATTGCGAACGAGCCACAACGTACAAATAATTTACTCTCTACATAAAATTGTCACGGTGTTTAAACATTGGTTGAATATAGATTTGGTTCTGCAAGGTTTTATGTACCTAATATTTATTTTATGTAATCATTTTTTCAATAACACTCCGTATCTAATCTAGTAAAAGTAAGTAAATAAAACGTAGGTAAGTTTACTATAATTTCCTTTCTCAGAGACAGCTTACTATAGCAATACTTTTCCTTAAAGACAAGATAATAATTTTCCTTGAAGAAAAATTCTTACAAAATAAACTAGGTTTGCTTTACACTACATATTCGAATACTTAATTTGTTTTTTTTTTCATAAGGAAAAATAACTAAGAATTAGATATGTTTTTACAGACCAAATACGTCCAACAGACAGACAGACTATCAGATATCGGATAATATAATTTTGTACTATTTCAACATCTGCCGCAAAACATCACCTAGTCAAAACAATACGCATAAACAAAACGTCCTATAACTAAAATTATAAATGCTAAAGTGGGTTTGTTTGTTTATTACGCTTTCACGCCTAAGCCGCTGAACCGATTTTGTAGAAATTTGAAACAGAGATAGACTAGACCTTGGAGAAGGAGATAGGCTACATTTTATCCGGGAAAACTAACAGTCAAAATCCACGCGGACGAAGTCGCGGGCATCAGCTAGTACCTATAGTATAAGTTCTGATAGATCTGAGACTAGAAGCCTACCCAGTTTCACGAGCAAGAAACAAGGCCAAGGTACAAATCGCAAGCCGGATGCGATCTAATGGCGACATAAAGCGACCCTCCCCGCCGACTGCCGAGCACTTGATCTTATCAATTTGCAGGACACGGTGTTCGAGATAGCGGGCGTCTTTAACAATTACTATCGAGAAGGGTATCGCTATATGTGAGCTTGCATTTATTTCTTAGTTTTTGTTTATCTAAATTATCAGCATGTTTTTTCATCGAAGTATCCATCATCCATCATAGTAGGATAATATTATGTACTTAACAAATATTATTTACTATATTTTATCGGCTGAAAATTTCTGTGATGCAAGCTAAATGTAATTAAGTTAGTAGGTATTTGTATAGCTTATTTTATGGTGAATAATGAATATTACGCATGCATAAAGGGGGTTGTCCTGTGTCCACCAGGGACGTGCGAGGAAGACCAACAGTTATCTAGGAAAATATGCCAATTAAAGATACCAGATTGCCAACAGAAATGTAATAACCCGCGTAACTACGCGGGGTCCGGGGATAAACTAACCGATCACCATCTAGCTCATCGCTCATCAAAATTACCCATATTTGGTGGACCCTAATATTTGTCTGAAAACGCTGAATTAGTAACGAGTTATTTGAACGAAATAACTAACCTCAATCGTAATTGAAAGTATGGTATGCTGAAGCGAGTTGAGATACTACGCGAGTGTTGCATATGAATCACCGCACTACGCGTCAATGATCAATCTCCAAACTTTAAACCTGCTTTGAAAATCCCATATCTTCTTGTGCAACGAAACGAAATTTCCCGAGTGCACCGTGTTCCGTTAGCACCTCCCTTTACATTCGGGTCACGCGCGCGGGCGAGTGGTTCCTACGTCCAATCACTTCGCTAAACTAATCATTCGGAAGGAAGCGCTGGCGCATACGGATTGCAACTACGATCCGCATATAGATAAGCCTGAAGTATATGGAAATTGAAAGTATGTGGAGAAACTAAATTGAAAGCATAAAAATCTAATTTGCCTTTCTGCAGAAATGCTGTATTTTTTTCTTCACTATGCTTACCTAATTAAGTATACGGTTAAAAATATTTTTATTTCTCAAAAAAGAACGTTACTTTTCACTTACAATTAGTAAACTAATTGAGTATTTAAGAAAGCGTGCATTATATTACAGTAGGTATAAGTTTTTTCTTAAAAACTAGATATTATCTAGGTATAATTATAAGATAGGTACTAATTTCAGTTAATTACAATAATCTAATATTTTACGTACTTTAAAATAGAAGGTCATTGACTTTAAACGAAAAACATTTTACGTTATCCTTCCATGGAAAACTGACTCACATATTATTGCTACACTAAACTTTTGTGATAGTGATGTGAACAGGAAGCTCAATTACGAGTATTGTAAATATCTCACGCATAAAAAAAAAACATGTTGGCATCGCACGAAAATCGCGAATCGCTTCAGCTAATATATAGAAATGAATAATGGAAAAACAAAACCCCAGTGAAACGGAAAACTAATTACGAAGCGTGTATAGAAAGAAATTAAAAGCGCTCACAAAACCACTGCAGCTTCAAAAAGATGATCATCCATCGTGAACGCGGAGTCAATTTATCACCGGGGGAAAAATGAAAACGGCGCACCTACACGCGTCCATTAAAAATAGTCGCGCATAGTCGCATGACCCATAAAACGAGAGCGCTACGTGAACAGAAATACAACCGGGGGAAAAAATAGTCGCCACCTCGTCAGCCGAGGCTGCGACGGCCCAAAAAAGAAAACCAATTTGCCCGCATGAAAAGGTTCGATCCAATCGCGTAGTCCTCGTATCCACTCATTTGATATTTTCCGAACAAATTACAAAATGTCGATCCACTCGGAATTATTAGAGCTATTTATTTTTCTGTCACCTGTCGATCGCTGAACGGCTTATGGAAATCGCTTAGCGCCTCGCTCCAAGTTTTCCTATTAGCGGCCCTCATTGAACTCTTTGTGAGCATTGTGTTAAAATTGAAGATTGCCAATAAGCGGCTTTAAATTTCCTAATATTGATTTTCCGTGTGACGTCTACGAGAACCAAAACTTTCGAATTCTCGTTCAGTCGTTCGTTTGTCTCGTTCAAAGTATTGAACTTCACTAAAAAGCTATTTCTTATTCTAAACTTTTGCAATATAACAATTATTATTTTGAGAAACTTTTCATGCTACTATACTTTAGGATAAATGCATACAAACATACATACATACCTATAGATTATAATAAATATGAATATATTGCGATTCAAATATTACATACATACGTGTCGAACTGATAACATTTTTTGAAGTCGGTTAATAAAAAATGTAACGTTTAAACAACTGAACTGAATCTGAATTGTTATTTTCCTGCATCTAACTGAAGACATAATAAATAAGATACCTATAAATATATCTCACCCCTCCAATACCATGATAACGACATCAAATATTCCTATACAAGCGGACACTCGCGACTTCGTTCGCGTGGATATTGGTTTTTAAAAATCCAATGGGAATCATTTTGTTTTCCTAAGCTCCTTTGAGCTCATACCTTGCTAAAAACTGTTAAAAGTTCACTGGCGGATGTTTAGGTAGATCAAAATGTAAACATCCGCCAGTAAAATTCCCATCAAAATCGATCCAGCCTTTCTGAGATTAGCTGGTAATCTTTAAAGTATCTCCTTTCTAACAAAAAAAGAATGAATGAAATTGGACCACGCGTTAATGAATTACAGCTAAGTAGGTACACATTTTAACTTTCATCCCCTCTCCCAAGGGAACCTGCTGAAGTGCTGCTGAATTTCGGGATAAAAAGTATCCTATATGTTACTCCGTAGTATGAACTTAAATCATAGCAAGTTTTATTTCAATCCATTCAGTAGTTTTTGCGTGATGCGCGCACAAACATACAGACAAACAGATAAACAGACAAACAGACAAAAATTTCAAAAATAGCTTTTTTAAGTTCTATTACTTATCCCTAACATCCCCCAGTTATTATTTTGCAAAAATCTTTAATGTACAGATACGGCAAGTCTACGATTTTATTATAATAATGTATAGATGTATAGATTACTCCAAGAATCAATTAAAGGCAGTTTAAACTGAAACTTGACGGAAACGTTGCAAAAAATAATGCCTATTTGTAGCAACATTTTCCTACGATTGCCGTGCTATGGTGTTATTTTAATAGTGGTCAGTGTGGCGAGAAGTTGTACCTACTATTCGAGACGAAGAATATTTGTCTCGTAAACATGGCGTCGTTTTTATATTAAATTCAAAGATTTACATAAATCATATGACGAGATATTATTCAGAGAAATAACTTTTAAATTAGTAATTCTTTTTCTTATAATTTCAGATGCTAGGTTTGTTTCCAAGATTTATTTCTTGCAGCATAGGTACTCTATCGATTACCACATCAAACCTCTTGGGATTATTTTTTTGGCAAATTGTACGGATTTGATTGTTATGATTTTTATTGAAATTCGAATGCAGTTTTTACTTTCTTTAAAATTTTAATGGTTTTTAAAGAAAATAAAAACTTTATCTGTAACAGTTATAATTTTCGCTTCACTGACCGCTCTCAAAATAAATAATACCGGTGTCACAAAATCCAATCCAATCTGAAGCTCTGAATATTATTTGTTACCATGCATCTATCAGAGAAGGCAGGCAGTAACGATACCAATATTGAAGCATCCTGACAACGCCTGAATGAATTAATGGCAGTTCCAGCTGAATTTGGACCAATAATGGTCCATTATTCGTATCGTTTTTACCTGGCGACTTAATGAGAGGGCCGTATTTCACCGACGCGGGCCAATCAATCATAGCGGCAAGATTGATATTTTGGCCGAAAGAGAAATTGTCCCTGAATATAATCAAGCATCTTTCATAGACATTATAAGCTTAAATTTTCACTTACCGACCCTTGGTGCTTTTGGCTTTGACTGACTGTGACATATTTTATAGATAGAAAATATCTATCTATAAAAGTTTCTTTATAAATGTGAAAGTGTGGATGTTTGGTTGTTTGTTACTCTTTAACGCCGCAACTAATGAACCGATTTGGCTGAAATTTTGA
This sequence comes from Melanargia galathea, assembly GCA_920104075.1. Taxonomy (NCBI): domain Eukaryota; kingdom Metazoa; phylum Arthropoda; class Insecta; order Lepidoptera; family Nymphalidae; genus Melanargia; species Melanargia galathea. The sequence continues at coordinate 6,681,972 of OV049862.1, read as the reverse complement.
ATGGAGATAGATTATGCCCTGACTTAACACATAGGTGTTTTTATCCTGGAAAAGTGCACAGTTCCCACGGGATTTTGAAAAACCCGAAATCTATAGCTACAGCTATAGGTAGATTACTATTGATAGTAGGTATAAAGGTTGGAAAAGGGAGCGGGAATGGGAACCGGCAATCCACGATTCCCTCGGGATTTATTTAAAACCGAAATTCACGCGGGCGAAGCCGCAGGCAGATGCTAGTCAACAAATAAATGAATGAAGATATTACAGTATAACGTAGAACCAAAAATGAGTTATAAAAATATTGTAATTTATGAATAAAATTACTTAGGTACATGCTATGTGAAAAGCTCAGAGTAACTACAGGAGTTTTTCTTGATACTAAGTATCACAGTTATTCTAAAATCTTTAGATTTTCACCAGCATTGTACACGTCTTAACTTTTGTGGGAAATGGAAATGTAATCAGATTTTTTGCTAGTAATTGCTTTTGCTTTGATTGTCGATAGGTACCTACGAAGACAATAAAATTATGCTCTGCAAAATCTATACTTTAATCTATACTAATAAATAAAATTGAAGTGTCTGTCTGTAATATCGAAATAACTACCTCATATTAAGCTCATATGGTTATTTGAACGATACTATAACCGAATCACACAGTTTTTAAAATTTTTGTCTGTCTGCCTGTTTGTCTGTCTGTCTGTCTGTCTGTTTGAACGGGCTAATCTTTGGAACGGCTGAACCGATTTTGACGGGACTTTCACATACAAGTAGAGAATTAACCAGGGAGTAACATAGGCTACTTTATTAACCGACTTTCAAAAAAGGAGGAGTTGTGTTTTTCTACCTATGTACGCCGATATCTCCGAGATTTCTGAACCGATTTGCGTAATTTTTTTTAATCGATAGAGAAACATTGCGACACTGTCCTACAAATAATTTGGATTCCAACTCCTCAATCCTGATGCTGTAGGGGATCTGATCCCCAAAACTAATGGGATTTAGGCACTGTCGGTTATTTAAATTAATATTGGGGATACCAATTAAAGACTATTGTCGAATGACCTCGAGTAGGTACATGTCCAAGTCCTCAACCCTGATGCTGTAAGGAATTGCATTCCGAAATCGTAAGGATCCCACGGAATTTTTCCGTTTTGTGGACGGGTTACTACTTACTACAGATAGGCTACTTTTTGTTCTGGAAAATCAAAGTTCCCACGAGATTTTTACAAACCTAAATACACACGGGCGAAGCCGTGGGCATCATCTAGTTAATAAATAAAATTGAAGTGTCTGTCTGTAATATCGAAATAACTACCTCATATTAAGCTCATATGGTTATTTGAACGCTACCATAACCGAATCACACGTTTTTAAAATTTTTGTCTGTCTGTCTGTCTGTCTGTCTGTCTGTTTGAACGGGCTAATCTTCGGAACGGCTGAACCGATGTTGACGGGGCTTTCACATACAAGTAGAGAATTAACCAGGGAGTAACATAGGCTACTTTTTTAACCGACTTTCAGAAAAGGAGGAGTTGTGTTTTTCTACCTATGTACACCGATATCTCCGAGATTTCTGAACCGATTTGCGTAATTTTTTTTTTAATCGATAGAGAAACATTGCGACCCTGTTCTATAAAAATTTGGATTCCAACTCTTCAATCCTGATGCTGTAGGGGACCTAATCCCCAAAACTAATGGGTTTTAGAAACTTTCGGTTATTTAAATTGATATTGGGGGTACCAATTAAAGACTTTATCGTTGAATGAACTCGAGTAGGTACATATCCAACTCCTCAACCCTGATGCTGTAAGGAATTGTATTCCGAAATCGTGGGGATCCCACGGGATTTTTCCGTTTTGGGGACGAGTTTCTACAGATAAGCTACTTTTTGTTCTGAAAAATCAAAAGTTCCCACGGGATTTTTAAAAACCTAAATCCACACGGGCGAAGCCGTGGGCATCATCTAGTATGTAAATAAAGTTTTTGTTTTAATATTAAAGTTGTTTAATAATTAAGTAATATTGTATGTATTTACCTATCATTATATGTATTTTTATTGCATTTAAATAAACCTCCCATTTACAGAAAAATATGAGTTTCAACATTTTTTAAACGTAGCCTTGTTACCTGGCGAGTTAATGAAAAGGTGGTATTTCAGCGGCGTTCGATAAATCATACCGACAAGATTGATATGCCGGTCGAAAGGGAAATGTCCCTGATTTGTGAGCAGGCTGACAATGGGTGACGTCACCGCCTCGCGCGCGACGCCACGGCCACACGAGTAGTAAATCTACAGAGAGGAAGCTTCCACAAGCGGCCCGCTGTAGGTATACTCACACAAACACACTCACCAACGGTTCACGGACGCACGCTCGTTCCACTAACCGGTACAGTGGTGACAAACGTGCGCATAATATGTGTGAGTGTACCTACAGCGGGCCGCTTGTAGAAGCTTCTCCTCTGTAGGTACTCTGTGCCACGGCTACCGGCTACGAGTAGCTATAGACTGTAGAGTGTAGTGCGTATAGGTACCGCCATTCATTGTTGTTTGTTACTCTATTATGGGACGAACGTAGTTATTTAACACGTGTTTTACGTATATATATCTATTTTGGTGTTCTGTAAATGGTTTGTTTACAATCAACAATAAACTTTACAGTAATTAGACTTACACGAGCACAGAATAACGTACGTGTAGGTATGTATATGTGTTATTTATCAAACACATACTTAAACGTACTCGCGGTCGAACTAAAAGATATCAGTGATGGATTTGGCGATCTTTCGGTGTTCTGGTGTAAAGTAATACCAAAGAATAAGTACTAACTATTATAATATTGGTAATACTAAAATGGATATGAACTTCAAAAAATTGAATTTACTTAATTTAGGTAAGTATACATCAGAATCCTAATATAATAAACTACCAATAAATAATTATATAAAGTAAGTAAGTAAATGTTAGGTATAAAAAAATATTGTTATATATAGAAATTTCATTAAAATTCCGCCTCGTCAAGTCTGAGGACATTCCAAGCTAGGGCTGTCGAGTGTCGAAGCACGTATTTTTGAAAAAAAATCTATTTGCTAACAGGTATGTTTTTAAAACACTTCATATTAATACCTAGTATAAATCAAAACAATTTATAATTTGTACAAAGTACTCTATAACTAGAGGCTGAAGACAAAATAGTCTTCAGAATTTATAATATTATTTTATATTAGCACCTATTTCTACAAAATAAGGCACAACAAGTTCGTACGAATGCGCGCGCATTCGCTCGACTTATTATTTTTTGATAGAAATGCCACCGTGAAATTTTTTCGATTCACTTCGATGCGCTGACTCTGCTCTAGTATGCCTCAACCCTTATTGCTCCTATATCATTATTGACACTTAATGCATGTCTTGCCGAAGCGAGTCCACTAGTTTTGAATAAATAAACTGGTTAAAGTTCTTCCTTGTCCAAGCCCTGAGAGCCGAGAGCTGTCTGCGCGGGTGCGGATTCGTCGCAAGCCGGAAACGACGGGGAATTCATTTGGGCGTAATAGGTTTCCTGAGCCGTCCGGCCCCGTCCGGCCCCGTCCGGGTCGCGGACGCGTCCGGCACGCAACGGAAGCGACGCGGACGTACGACGGCTCATGAATTGCTGTTGATTTTTATAATTATCGACGTATTATTTTTAATGTAATTTTAAGCAACGGTCGTCTCAATAGCGTAACGCCGGAAACACACGTGTCGTGGTGTGTCGTGGCGCGCCAGAAGCATATGGGTTTCAGCTGCATAAAAGCATGGTTAGAGACACATTATTTGTAGGTTGTAGATCGTGTCGTTTTGACTAAATGTATGAAAACGGTGCGCCACGACACGTCACGACACGTAAGTGTGTTTCCGGCGTAACGGTCGTCGGCCGCGAATCTAAAACCGCAAGGTTGACGGTTCAAACCCCACTCGTTACACTATTGTCGTGGCTACTCCTAGCACAAGTTTTCACTTAATTGTAGGAGAAAGGGCAATATTAGTCGTGGTCATCATGACTAATATTCTTTTTAAAAAAATTACATACATAATCAGATCATCACTACATATTATAAAACAAAGTCTTCGCGTCTGTCTGTCTTTTCGCGATAAACTCAAAAACTACTGAACGGATTTTCATGCAGTTTCCTTCAGTAGACAAATTGATAGGAAAGTTTAGGTGTAAGGTAAAGTAGGAAGGTTTAGGTGTAAAATTTGTTAAGGTTTTGTGCAAATTTGTTAAAATATTATTGTTGAAAATATCGGAATAAGTCAAGCTGCCTGGGAACTTTCACCGAAAATTTTCATCGAAATTACATCGGTAAAACCTAATTAATGGAATATAAAATTAATGTTACATCTATACTAATAAATAAAATTGAAGTGTCTGTCTGTAATATCGAAATAACTACCTCATATTAAGCTCATATGGTTATTTTAACGCTACCATAACCGAATCACACGTTTTTAAAATTTTTGTCTGTCTGTCTGTCTGTCTGTCTGTCTGTCTGTCTGTCTGTTTGAACGGGCTAATCTTCGGAACGGCTGAACCGATTTTGACGGGACCTTCACATACAAGTAGAGAATTAACCAGGGAGTAACATAGGCTACTTTTTTAACCGACTTTCAAAAAAGGAGGAGTTGTGTTTTTCTACCTATGTACACCGATATCTCCGAGATTTCTGAACCGATTTGCGTAATTTTTTTTTAATCGATAGAGAAACAATGCGACCCTGTTCTGTAAAAAATTTGGATTCCAACTCCTCAATCCTGATGCTGTAGGGGACCTAATCCCCAAAACTAATGGGTTTGAGAAACTTTCGGTTATTTAAATTGATATTGGGGGTACCAATTAAAGACTTTATCGTTGAATGAACTCGAGTAGGTACATATCCAACTCCTCAACCCTGATGCTGTAAGGAATTGTATTCCGAAATCGTGGGGATCCCACAGGATTTTTCCGTTTTGAGGACGGGTTTCTACAGATAAGCTACTTTTGTTCTGGAAAATCAAAAGTTCCCACGGGATTTTTAAAAACCTAAATCCACACGGGCGAAGCCGTGGGCATCTTCTAGTAATATATAAAATCCCTATTCATTTAACCCATTCAGTTTCTTTATTGGGCTACTTAAGTTAGTATGTACCTACTATGTACGTAAACATAACTTGGTGTTTGAAATTTATTTATTGACTTACGGCAAGTTTACTTCCCTTGTTCATTAAAATTTACACATAAGAAACATTTATTCAAAATCCCATCAAAAGACCGAATCCGTGCTCCCTGTAATCGGCATTTGACAGAAAATTCATTCTTCAAATAACTCTTAATTTCCTCCCAAGTTCGCAGACGAGGGATTTCATTAAAACTCGTGTGACGTGTCATTAAGTCCCTCGCTTTAATTATTAATATTCAAATCATAATTCCGAGTGAGCGGAGCGAAAAAGCAAAGACGTGTTTCACTTATGAATAAATTACAAACTTTTCGGTGTGAATGTGTCTTAATCTTTGTCGAGCATGCTAGGAGGTTCATCGGGATTCGGTGCCTCTTACACATACACACAACAAACGCCAATTTAAGTAGTATATATATATATAAGTATATGTATCTATATTAATAATTTCGTGCAGGGGTACGGTAGACTCGATCGAAACCTTATAAGAATAACAGGGCATGAAAAAATATTGATTTCGAGTCGACAACATATATCCGCAAAATTCGTAATATGGAGAATTTCGTTAAATTCTAACGGCACTGACAAACAACAAATCACGTTTGTCATCCAAACAAACCGCAGTCGCCATGGATACGACTCGCCAATTTGACACATCTTTTTTTATTTTTATTTGATTTAACCATGGAGATTTAACAGGTTTTACGACTCTGAGTTCTAGCCCTTTTAAGACAATGACTCATAATACACATCTAGGTACAAAATGTAGGTAGATATTTCTGTAGTCATCGGTTCTCATTGTTAAAGGAAAGCAAGGCATAGATTCATATAGCTTCGTTCATGATTGTCAAAACAAACAAAATATAAGTTTTAAGGTTTATTCTGTGTTAACTGGTGACTGATGATGTTTCTTCGGACAACGAGAAAAAACAAGAATCAATGCTGTCAGTCAGCAATGATTCTATTTCTTTAGAAGAAGAGGAGAAAGAAAACACATCAAATGGCTGGCAGAACTCAACGTAAATATTCAAGCAGGTTTAGTACAGAACATCAGCCCCCCAGGACTAACTATGTATATTTAGCACTTTCAAATAACACCATTCAAGTATCAGTACATTCAGTTGGTTCTATGATTTATGAATGTGTTCAATGTCAAGGCACTTCATTTTTAGGTGAAAAAATTAAAAATCATTTTAAAAATTGTTGTCATAATGGGAAGGTATAAATGGACCCAGATAGAGTATTAAAGCCAATTCCAGATATATTATTAGATTTATACAAAGGCAATTTATACGTCTGATGCTAATCATTTTAAAGCTAATATACGACAATATGATTCAGTATTTGCAATAGCATCCATAAATTCAAACTTGAATACACTCCCTCCAGGATTTTTCACTTATAGGGTACAAGGAAAAATTTATATAAAAACTGGATTTTTGTTTCGGTTGCAAGGTAATAAATCACAATACAACCAACTGTACATAATTGAAGATGAAGCAGCATTAAATGAACGATTCTATTCATTAAATGATCTGATTCTAGAAATAACATATATAGAAGCAATATAATGACGTCCTTACAAACAATACTCAATGAATCCGATCCTTTTGTCAAAGTATACAAAAAGGTGGCTGCAATTTTAGCTGAAGAAATCAATCGCTGTGGTTGAGGACGATCATAATGATGTTTTAAACTATCCTGTAGAATTCCTAAATTCTATAACGCCTGCAGGACTACCACCACACATTTTAAAATTAAAAGTTGGTTGTATAGTAATGCTTTTGAGAAATTTAAACCCGACTGTCGGGTTGTGCAACGGAACCCGTCTTATTGTTAGCGTTAGCTTCACGTGTCATTGATGCCGAAATTATTTGTGGTAGCCATGTGGGAACCAGAGAAATATAGGGAAATAATAAATTTTAGAGAATTTCAATAACTAGATTTGTTTTACAGAGAATAAGCCTTAACTTATGCTATGCCTTAAAACTTATGTTTTGTTAATTTATGTTAGTTTATTTTGAATGTTAATTTGAAATAAAAACAATTTGTGTAAAAAATAAATAATTTCAATATAGAGAAATTTTATGATAATCAACCTGTGATGTATAATAGAGATAAGTATCCTTTATAGGTATCTTTGCCAAATTCTCGGGTGAGATACTCATTGTAAAATTACAATTTACATATTTCCTAATAGGTATTATTTTCTAAGATTATTTTTTATTCAGCCGATTTGTTTTACAGAGTTAGTTTATTTTGAATGTTAATTTAAAATAAAAATTATCTGTGTGAATACTTTTGCAGTTTTTATTTACCTACTATATTTATTAAACACAATGAACAACGACACAACAACACAAGCTGTACGAGTCTATGCCTTGCTTTCCTTTAATATTCCTTGAGAACCGATGACTACAGAAATATCTACCTACATTTTTTACCTAGATGTGCATTATGAGTCCCCCGAGCGAAGCCGGGTTTTCTTCTAGTAAGTAAATAGTTTGCCACTCCCTATTTTAAGCCTTCATCATACAGGTAGTGAAGCCTTGCGGTAGTCAAGAACTGACTGGAAAATAACCTAAATTCACCAATGCAGTGAAACTTATGAAGTAACCCAGACCCTATATTTTTATGGTTTTCATGTACCTATTAAATAATTTTGAGAAAAATATTAGATAAGTAATAAAAATTTATCCAAAATTATTCTACAGTAAAGTCGTGTTTTCACGTATTCCAAATTAACTTTCAACAAACTAACAACCAACCGTGTTTGTATCTACACACCGCACCCTCCGAAGTCTAATCCATGCGTTCACTCTGTATTAACTTCGCAAAACAAAAACCAACAACTCGTGAACCGACATAAAAACAAAATACTAACGCGATTTGCGCTCAAGAGAGCGCAAAATAAAATAACACGGCGTAGGCGCGGGTTTCTCGCCCCAGGCTACAAGGCTTGTAATTTTTCTAGATATTTCATATTTTCCCGTAGACGCCCGCTGGCGTTGCTACGACGACGTAGCAGCGTAGTGCTACGTAGTCTTGGGGAAATTGTGGGGAGAGAACATAATATATGAAAATTAAAATTTTAGCTAAAAGTATGTGTAGTTTTTGTACATAGTCTTTAAAAATATTCCTTGTAACTTATAACAACGGCGATAAGTCGAGTACCGATTGGAAAAGTATTATTTTTACTCGATGAAAATATTATGGCAGTCTGGCCCGGTTTGATTTTTATTTTGCCTTATAAATTTTTAATAAAAAAAATTTTTTCCTAAATTTTTCTTAAATTTTTTTCCTCTGTGGTAATCTGCAATCAGTGTAAACTATAGGCAGATGTGTTCTATGACGTTACACAAGTGAACTGTGTTCTCCCTTGAGAACATAGGTATATTATATACTACTCTTTACTGTCTCGTTACTTTTAGTCTATTTTCATAGCCTCGAGTTAGTTCGGAAGCAACTCATTCGGGAGATTCACCAGTCTCCCTTTGTATTTTTTGGATTACGCTATTATTTTCCATATACAAAAATGGATGTTAGTATGTATGTTTGTTCTCTATGCGTTCCTAAACCATATTTTACGTGGCATTGCAACGCATACCGGGAACAGCTAGTTTCATTATAGCAATAAATATTCCCTACCTGTCATACAAATCATATATTATACAATCATGCAAAGTGTAAACCTGAACACCGCGAGCGCCGAAGGGCGTACGTAACGGGACATATGTAACGCTGTGTAGTCGCTCTCTCAACGCACCGCGGCGCGCCAACTCAACACACTCAACAAGCTTGTTGAGATACTGACTAAATATTTTCACTTCCGTGTTCGTATGCGGCAAAACAGTAGCTATGTACTGTTATGATTTGATAACGGTGCTCTGAAACTTCTAGGAGGGGGTTCAGTTTTCTCTCCCGTTTAAAAAACATTTGAATCGAACGGGAGAGCTAGATTTAGATTGTGATCTGTTTCTTGTACCTCTTCTTGTACCTTTATACATATATAAGTGACTTCTATTTACCTATAACCTACTCAAAAGCAAATAACGCCCAGATATTATATTCAGTCTACCTGTAATCTGTCAATAAGTTGTCAATGCCAAAAATTTAATGAAAAAATGTATGGAATTCTTGACCAATAGCAAGATTGCTAAGTGATTACAGTGGATTATCGACAGATTACAGCGTAGGTATATGTAGGAACCGGACGTTAGAAAATTCTTACTAAATAATTTGGTTGCACTAATTGCCCACCAAACTTTTTCCCTAACTAGCAGCAGTTTCCATAATTTTTCCGAGTACATAACTGGTGCAATATCAGGCTGGCACATAGCTATGTAAGGCTGTACCCTCAGTCGACTTGGCTGTAATTAATTAACGAGCTTAGTTTAAAAGCAGGGCCGTAAGACTTGGCTCGGGAGGGACCCCCCGGCGAGGCGGGGAGCCGCGAAGAAATTCGGGGGAAAGTTTATCATATTTAGGCGCAAAATGGCGAATCCAGCGCTTGGATGCCGCGAGATTAATATCTCGGTTTAACTCGCTGCGATGAATTTGGTGAATAATGCCGACATAACTTCGCAATTTTAATCGTGGATGTGTTGTCGCCATTTGATTGTTGTGTTTTGTTTTGGTGCCAAAGGGGTTTCAGACGGTCGTGGCCGGCTTAATGTTTATGGAAATCTAAAACTTAAAGCATCCATTGTATGTAAATATACATGTAGTTGCTTATCTGAAACTTAATAACAATCTACCTATATGTATTTAAAAGGTTTTTATCCTCTGTAAAGTAGAATGTAAACACCCCTATTTGTAAGGAGGTTTTACTTCTTTCCCTCGTTCCTTGGAGATGTTACCTATCTTAAAAAATCCTGTTGTGTATCAACACAATAATATGGTAGGTACTTAAAGTTAAAAAGAAGCAACTTTATCATGCGCTGATGAATATATAATATAAGAAGCCCATAAGACACACAAGGTTTGTTGTACGCACATGCAGTGTAGAGAGCACAATATCTATTTAAATCCTAAAATTAATAACAATCTCATAATAATAGAAGGAATCGCGGGTCGAGCAATACTGGCGACACTTTCTCAACTCCATAATTAATTGCTACTAAATTCGCCCCAATTTGAATCCGGTTACCAAGTCCACGAAGAAACTTACAACGTACATAAGACTTAAGGGCAGGACCGGCCGGAAGGAGGGTAAAATGGCGGAGGGCGCGACCCTCCCAGGGGGGGGGGGAGGGAGGAAGGACGTGAGATTTACTCTAAGTAATTGCAGTAATAAACACGCAAATATATCACGGCAGGGTAATGAGAGGAAGCGGCGAAAATTGCCAACGCAAATTGCGTGTATGAGATAAGCAATTTTTGACGCTTTTGAGATTTTCCATTGATTTTGTTTCTGTTTTGTATTTTGCGTTTTTATTGTTATTTCGAATGGCGGATCAAAAATATTTTTTCTACAGAAAACACTCAAAGTTTCGAAAAAATCACTCATTTGATTTCCATTTGGTACCTAACGTATAAAATTTGATTTTTACGATTATTTTGAAAAGACCATTAATTTTTAATTTCCATTCGTTTTAGTAAGAATTTCGATACAACTATTATTTCAAGTCGGCAATTTATTGGATAAATTCCATTAGATGCTGTAAAATTTGGACCAAGCAACTCGTATCTTGACGTATCTACAAATTGTGACTAACTTATTTGTATACAGTTGGAGGATCTCTCTACCTATGCTCATCATATGTTCCAAAAAAAATTACCTTTATGTTATATGTATACCGGCACACATACATTCGTCATTCATAATTCATTACTTATAAATAAATATAATATATAAATACACATTCACACATCCTTTTTCTTTTTGCATTCGGAGTTTTTCACGGATCGTCAACATGTGAACATGCTCAAAAAATTATGAGCCAAAGCATCATTCATCTTTAATCAAGATCCAGAAAACGTCGATGTATATGAATAAGCCGTATGCATAATTCGGTAAATTATATAACATCTGAAAAATCCACTATCCCATACAATTTTGGTTCACTATTTTTACAGAGCAATGGATGCAATTACCAAATACGTAGTTTAATCCCGATATTGCATAAACGAGAACGCTTTTATAGTTAAATTCCTCCACAAGCTACATAGAGCAACAATAAAAACGATCCATTTAATGCTAGCGTTTTCGATATTCATGTATAAGCTTATTTTTTCACTTCTTTTAGCCTTTTCTAAAATTTAAGACGATGTTAAACTAAGACTTATACTATAATCATCATAACGTTTGATGGGTTAAAAAAATCTTCTTGAATCCCATTAGATTCCGATCGAATATGATCTTTTGACGTGATAACGTCTTATAAATCGATGAACGCTGGCCGCACGCACGAAAAAGCATGACTCATTGCCACGTACCGCCTAGCCGAATGAGCAAGCGAGAGTGCAGAACAAGCGATAGAGAGGCAATGTTTTCTTATGAAGTTATCACGTAAATCAACTTTACAGACAACCAATTTTTTCCTTTACTAGATTGCCAATTAGAAAGAATGCTGCATGCGCTTTTTAGGTATATAAGGTCCTGAGACTCCTATACAGAGAATCGAACCCGTGTGTTATTGGAAAGAAGCTCTAGCCTGGATATCATAACTATAGCGAAAGTATAGCGATATGATATTTAGCAACAAAACAGGCGGCGACTTAGAAGCGATACCGCATTAATTATTCGACCGAGACAAGAAAGTTGCTGCCCCATTTTCAATATTTATGTGATGTCGATGACTACGCGAAAATATCGGGCGTCGACTCCTTTTTAAAACTTGAAGAAAGGGCCTAGAAAGGCCGTCGGAAAACGGGGCTTTCTTAATGCACAAACAGTACTCGCCCGCCTCACCTGCCTACCTTGATTTATTGAGCGGCTTTGTTCAGACCTCGTTACAAGCTTGTTGTTGCGTTTTTAATTTATTTCCTCGCCGGATTTTGCACGTTATAATAATATTTAGTTAAGTAATAACGTTGCGGGAAATTGTTCTTGACGGCGCGAGCGTTTTCATTTTATTATTAGCTGAACCTAAATGAAATTACTGAGGTATAGTATATAGGCCATACGTGCTAATCCATTTGTCTCTTGTTTTGGTCGGTGATGGTTGAATAAACACTTAAGATTAATTTACACCGCGGCGGAATGGAATGGAAGCGACTTTTTGCAACGAAATTGTACATAGCTAAATGAACTTTATGTCAATTGCATAACATACAAATTAAATAGGAGCCAAAAAAAGGTCGCGCGTCTTCCGCGGAATTCTCGCGCATTCTCGAGAATTCCCGTAGCTACTGTCGGCGCCGTCTGTGGAATCCGCGGGAAGTGGCGCGAACGGAGAGTCCGTTGGGTCGGTCACAGTAGTGCCGTGCTAAGCATTTAGCTGGAATGCGCGAGAATTCTCGAGCATTCCAGCGAATTCGCGCGCCTTCCGCGTCATGAGGCGAAATTGACGCTTCCATTCCATTCCATTCCGCCGCGGTCTAAATTGAGCCTTACGTTACAGACGGATATTTGCTTCACATAGAAGCAAACTACAAATCATTGTACCTACAAACATTTGTTCCATATCCCGGACAAATTGACTAGTAACATTTAAACTACCGATGCAGCTACTGGTGATTGAAGATGCTAAATAAGTCAAATACAACACGTCAAAATTTCCGAATTCGTATTCCATTCGACACATTTAAGCGGTAGGAAGCCTTGGACCAAGAATGAATGCGAACTGCAGTCACCACAATCGGTCGCAGGCCGATTGTCGTCGCCACACTCATTGCTGATTCAACGGTGAATGGCGAATTTGGCCTGTGTATTCTGGACCAATCCCTCAGTGATTGCGCCTTGGACGTGGTCGGACTTATCTCACACCTTGTATTCGTCACGCCCGCGCCCGTGTAAATTGTTCGAGCGAATCACCATTTTGGACAATTTAAATGTTTTATTGTTTTTAGTTAGAAAATAAGATATCATAAAATATATTATATTATTATAAAGATAAAATCATTAAAGTCTTTTAGACTACTGCTATTAAAAATATCAATATAAATATAATCTATTTTCCAATTCAATTTAATCAATCCTGACGGAGTTCTACGTAAACTTTGACGTGACCTTAGCTCCCACATTTTATCGGCGCGCTCAATGTTGCTCTTAGGTACTTTCAGTACTGAAAAATGCTCCTCTCGCATCTCTTGTAACTCATGCAGTTTTCACCGCTCTAATGCATGAACGAATTCTCGACCTACTTGATACCTAGATTGTTTTTTATGTCACTAAAAAGACTAAATATTAAGATATACCTATAACTACTCACCTGACGACCTCGATGTTCGCATGAATTTAAATTAAAAAAAATATTTCTTCATACAAACTTTACCACCCCTTTTCATACCTTGAAGGGGGTGAAATTTTAAAAAATCATTTCTTATTGCCTCTAGAGTACTAAAATAATTCCCAAATCAAATGTAATGAATCACGATTTTGTTTTATGGATATGATCTATATCCATAAAACAAAATCGTGATTGATTGAATTCAATCTCGGATCTCTATCGTAAATTCTCAATCGCGTCGGTCCAAGAAGTCGGGTGACGGTCGGAAGTGCATTTGCATAGACGGACGCGCTGAGCATTTGAAAGCCGCAGATATTTGTATGAGCCAATCATTGCCCGCGTTTGACACGCTCCGTTGAACTATCTCGATTTGCCTACAGCATTCAGTTTAAAGAGCCTTTATCTATGAATGTTTCAGCTTCAGAACAAACGGATAGGTATAATGTCCGTTGTGCCAGTAATGTTTATTTAATAATCACGTTTTATTTACCCTTTTGATAAAAAATTAGCTAATTGATATCTATGTAAAAGAGAACGAAATGAAATATTAATAAATTATTTGTACTTATAGCCTTCATTCTCATCTTCTATCCTCTTCTTTCACTTCAGTTTGACTTCAGAATACTTTCTTGGGAGATGTTTTGTCTCTAAGCCCTCATACGCATTAGCGGTTGCGGTAGCGGTGCGGCTAGCCTTTTATATGCAACCGCTACCGCAACCGCTAATGCGTACGAGCGCTTAGTGCGTACAAAATGAGCGGTTGCATATAAAAATATAAAAAGCGGCTAGCCGCACCGCTACCGCAACCGCTAATGCGTATGAGGGCTAAAGGCACAGAATACTACGTATACTCGTAAGAGGCTTATTGTTAGAAAGGTTTCGAAGAGTCCTAGAAACTACCGTTAATTTTAAAACCGAAATTAAACTATGAGAGCTCTTTTTGTTATCAGTTGAATTGAAGTTCTTATCTACATATACAATTATTTTTATCTATACTAAGTAACATAATAAAGCGGAAGAGTTTGCTTGTTTGAACGCACTAATCTCGGAAACTACTGGACCGATTTCAAAAATTCGTTCACCGTTGGATATGTACATGATTCTTGAGTGCTATAGGCTATATATTATGTACCACGGGCGAAGCCGGGGCGGACCGCTAGTGTAACATATTACCTATTATACTTAAGATTTTTAGGTAAACAAAAACAGAATGTATTAACACCATAAGAACGGTTATCATTTAAAAGAAGTACAAGTATCATAAGTCATACAATATCATAATGACGATATTGACTGTGCGATCATCTCTAAGATATTTCCTAATGATATTTAGGATTACCCCAGTAGAATCCACCTGAACCGCAAAATAATACCGTGACCCAAAGGGGCGACATGCAAAATTATATACAGAGCCGATGACAGGCGGCGATCAGACGACGTGCACCCTTCCCTCATCAGTCATAGCGCCGTCACACGGCTAAGCGGTCGCATTCAAATTGCCAACCGATGACGTCGTGCTTTCGCGACCCCTGCCTTGGCTATGGACAACGGGGCATAGACTAAAAGGGGTATAGGTGTGTTAGTTTATACCTAGCGAGCTGATGCCCGCGACTGCGTCCCCGTGGATTCATATATGAATATCTAATAAAAAAATTCAACCCCTATTTAAAACCCTTAGGGGTCGAATTTTCAAAATCCTTTCTTAGCGGATGTCTGCGTCACAATAGCTATCTGCATGCCAAGCACATCCAGTGGTTTGAACTGTGCGTTGATAGATTAGTCAATCAGTCAATCAGTTACTTTTCCTTTTAGATATTTGTTACTGTCGAAGGTCATTATAGTATTGAATGGCATATTGAATGGCATATTGAATGGCATATTTACTGACTTTTTATATATTAATCAGTAAAATATCTCGTCTTGATAAATGTCTTAAACAAAGCTAAATGATTGCAGTGCAGCTGGGCCTAACTGCAACATAAATAAGATGAAGATTTTTATATGACAAATATACTTCAACCATTAATCGTTAAGGAATTGGTACTCGAAACAGTTTCTTTTATTATCTATAATATATCATACCGTTCTAACTACTAAATAATTGCGACACGAGTAGGTAGCTGTATCCTGCTTATAGAGCGTTACCAATTAGTCGATATTAGGTATGTCGCACGGCGTCAGAATGCATGTAGCCATAAAATCATAGAAAACAACTGAATGTACCGTCTGCTATTATTAACATTATAATCTATGTCTGGGCCGCGGCCAGCATTACATCGGGGACATACTTTTTACGTCATTAGATCGGGCTGGATCATCGCGAGTTATGGAGTTATGGCGGTTGAATCGATTGCAAACTAAGGGGGTGCGGGAATCGGGATGACTTACAAGCCCCGCGTGGATCACTGGGGCTTCAGAGACGTCATTACAATGCATTATTATTTCAATTGACAAAAGGTTATTAAGTACTTTTTTTAATTAAGTATCTACTTTTTTTACTCTACTCAGGGTGGATAAAAATGTCCTTATTGTCTTCTGAATTTATAACGTACATATTTTAAAATATATGCTTCTTTGATTTGAAGCGATTATTTTAAAGTCAGGTATAATATTATTATGTGATGTTATTCATATTATGTTATCATAAGTGCCCTAGCAACGTGTATAAAATACGTAGACGGCAACGTGTTATAAAATGGACCTTTAGCACAGAGTACCTACAGAGGGGAAGCTTCTACAAGCGGCCCGCTGTAGGTACACTCACACATATGCGCACTGTTTGTCACCAACTGTACCGGTTAGGCCTAGGCCGCATTGCGAAATTTATGCGCGCGAATTTTTTCGCAAAATTCTGTGACATATGGAAATGTAAGAAGCTGCACGCACATGCGATTTAAAATTCGCGAGAAAAATATATTAAAATGCGGAATATAAACCGCGCGAATAAAATTCGCGTGAATAATTTTCGCAGTGCGGCCTCGCTCTTAGTGGAACGAGCGGGCGTCCGTGAACCGTTGGTGAGTGTGTTTGTGTTAGTATACCTACAGCGGGGCGCTTGTGGAAGCTTCCTCTCTGTAGATTTACTACTCGTGTGCCTTTAGCCAGTAAAACAAGGCAAGATAAACATTTAAAAAAAACAATTAAAGTAAAATAAAAAGTGTAAAAACAAAAAACATGAAAACGATTACAAAAAAATAAAGTAACGACAATACGTTTCACAGACATATCGAATCAACGCGAGTCCAGTATATGTAAACAGCGCACATGGAATACCTACATAGCAACATGGAAAACAAAAACGGAAACGCAGCAATAAACATTCATTTCGAAATTAAACACATCAACCTGCGAGTTTACCATCACGAAAATCACTAAATGAATAAAACAGTGAGGAATCGGACGTAAATTCGCATTCGGCGAATATCAATTTGGGAGGGTCGCGGAGGGAGGCGGGCTGATAAATAAAATAAAAAAATATATAAAGTACACAGTACCTACGAAACATGAAAGCGCTGAATGGCACTTGTGAAAAATGGACTTGCCGCTCTTCCAGGGAAGCAATCATTCAAACTCGTTGTTGTCTGTGCGCCTCTGCTCTTTTTCGTCGGATATTTTTTGCAATTTTTTTAGACTGTGTCACCGGCAGTTCAGGTGTGGGGACACGTGGTGTGGACAAAGAGGTATATAACATTAATAACCGACATTTTTTAAAGTCCTCACCGAAAGCGATCGTTTATTGTTGTCAATATTTCGTAAATGATTTAAGTATGACACGGCGTTTTTTGCCCGCTACCTTGCTCGCTTCCTTTTGTTGGAAAGTGGGTGGAGCGGCGTTAACGCAGCTAAATTTCTCACTCTGTTATGTTTATTTAGGTGCCTAATGGACAGGTAACAGTAGCGGCGAAATTCATTGAATTTCAGATAATAATATATTATAATTTCTAATGAACTCTCTAACCACATTTAGAAATTCCTACCCGTACTAGAAATGATAGGTATAGGTACTATATTAGTCAGCGTAAACATTTTTTTAATTTATGCTTATTCCATTGGCGTAAGGTTCTAAGTGCACTGACTTCAATGCAGAAAAATACATTGTCTTAAGTGATTAAACCCTTTAACGAAGCTAAAACTTAAAAAAAAAACCAATTCTGAATCAGGCAAAGGCATCAAACACGCATCAAAAAGGCCGTGAAAATTTTCAACCCTCCAACAACACTCTCGTTATTTTTAACAGAGTTCACGGTGTGCTCGCGTAGCTATTTTCATTCGCATTACTTCCACATTCATATTATTAAAATGCATTCTGAATCAAGTGCAATTTATTAGCTTGCTCAGTTATCCGACAACGCAGTTGCGGACGCGCGGCGCTCTCCGGCCGTAGCCCTCGTGCGTTGCGACCCCAGGCTGCGGAGGAGTGCTCAACATTTTTTCCTAATTAAAATAATGCCTACTTCTTCATTCTTCCTCCCCTATTCATTAACCCAATGTGCTGTAGATAAACGTTGCCTGAGAGGACTTTCCCTCGCAAATATTCCGGTTGCCGGCCGTTTACGTAAATGAGAAACATTCAGCTACCGTTTTTCGGACACATTTTTGACTCCGCATTCTAATTAGCAAACGCTCTTTTGTGTATTTTTAATGAAATGTATCTTCTCGTCTACATTTGTACCTTCTTTGGTAATATAAAAGTTCGTGTTGTGCAATTTGTTATTTGTTGAAAGGTATTGTACCTATACCTAATAGAAATGATTGACAAAGCTCCGCAAAATTGATTCTATCTACATATGTATTTACAACTAAGCTGTTTGAGATACCTTTACCTAATACATAATTGATCAAAACAAACAAAAGTGATTCCAAACATCGGAGTTAAAAAAAAAATTGGTATCGTAATTGATAAACTATAAGTAACATCAATTAGAGTAACTGTAATTTTTAAAACTACCTCGACATAAGTAAATATATATTACTTACGTACTTAGTTTAAAAATAATTATCTTATTGACATTGGAAAATACTCCACATTTTTCTCAACACTCGACATCTCGACCTCACATTTAACCCGAATTCCAGCAAACTGCATAATTTCGCCACTAATGAGAAGAGAGTCGGCGTCGTCTAATTAGGGAAGCGGAGTTGGTAAGACGCCCACTAAATAGAGGCTGGAGCTAGGAGCTGCAGCGAGGGGGTGCGAGGCGGTGCGGGGGGAGGGGATGAAGAGGGGGGTGAAGGAGAGGGGAAAGGGGGATTCCACGGCCGAAGAGCGTCGCTCACCTAATGAAGTGTTTCGCTTTGACACGCGTGTTCGTTAGCAGACCACTTCAGCGATCGCGACGAGCAGTGTTCAGATGACAGCTTCCTCAAATTTACCACTTAAGTGGCGTGCAATGGCACTGCACTTGTCAACTACACTGTTACTTATCAGTGGTTCAGATTGAGTCTGGCAATCTCTAGGCTCGGTTCGCGCTTAATTAATACCAAGTTTGTAAAACTGCGCGCCTTCCAGCCATCTTAACGATGTAAAGTGTGACCTCGAAATTTAGAACACGATGTGAAAAATTGTGTATTCTATTTTATTTTTTTAAGAAAACATACATCAATATCTGTTTTATCAGTTGCGCAGCGTCCTCTCATGGCATAGCTTTATGTATGGACGCATGCAGGAGCTTGACTTTGATTTGAAGAAATCCAGTCTCTTGGACAATGAATCTATTGAAAAATCTATAAATAGAAGTTGTGATTAATTATATTTCTGGATCAGACGCAGCCAATGTCTCAGCCATAAAATCGTTCTAATGCTTAATTGCGTCACCCGTCTTGTACACAATAGTACGCGTAATCAGGCTTGCGCTCGTCCATAGTACCTGTAGGGTTGACACCAGAAAAATACTCGTATATGTACAGACAGACTCACATTTGTGCGCGTAATAACAAAATGAATGTGCGTGCATATCAATAGACACACATACAACGCTCATTTATTAAGGACATTTTTATTAGCTTCATCTTGTTACGTGATGACAAATCCAGTACGATGAATATGCCCGAAAAATATGTCAAGAAAAATAAAATTAAGATAGATGTATTGAATTTTGTAAGTCACGTAACACAAATCACTTTAAAATTAAAATTTATATTAAAACGTTCATATATTAATTATTTCTTTATTAATGACTTTTTCGGCTTCTATCT
Source organism: Melanargia galathea (assembly GCA_920104075.1). NCBI lineage: Eukaryota > Metazoa > Arthropoda > Insecta > Lepidoptera > Nymphalidae > Melanargia > Melanargia galathea. The sequence continues at coordinate 6,662,191 of OV049862.1, read as the reverse complement.
ACTTTCACTTATCTATACACTTTTACTATTTAATGTTAGGCTTATACCTACTTCTAAATAATATAACTCGTAGTTATCTAACATATAATAAAATCGTAGACTTGCCGTATCTGTACATTAAATATTTTTGCAAAATAATAACTGGGAGAAGTTAAGGATAAGTAATAGAACGTAAAAAAGCTATTTTTGAAATTTTTGTTTGTTTGTCTGTTTATCTGTTTGTCTGTTTTGTCTGTTTGTCTGTATGTTTGTGCGCGCATCACGCAAAAACTACTGAATGGATTGAAATGAAATTTGGCACGATTTAAGTTCATACTACGGAGTAACATATAGGATACTTTTTATCCCGAAATTCAGCACGGTTCCATTGGGAGAGGGGATGAAAGTCAAAATGTGTACTTAACTGTTAGCTCCGATTTCATTCATTCTTTTTTTGTTAGAAAGGAGATACTTTAAGGATTACCGGATAATCTCTGAAAGTTTCACTTTCACTGGCGGATGTTTACATTTTTATCTACTTAAACATCCACCATTTAACAGTTTTTAGCAAGGTATGAGCTCAAAGAAGCTTAAGAAAAACAAAAAGTTCCCACGGGGTTTTTAAAACCAATATCCACGCGAACGAAGTCGCGGGTGTCCGCTTGTCAGAAATAATAATATAAATTGGCAGCCCTATTTTCCCCTTCAGGTCTCGTAATCCAACTATTCAATTTTCAGCCCAAAGGATTGTCCACGTCTTATGGTTTTTTATATAGAACCTCTCGCTAAACCCACTTCACATTGACATGAGAAACTAGAGCAGGAAAATTGGAACCCACTATATCACAGATTTTATATGAGACTTTATTTAGCGCAATTGTTTTTTTTTAATTTACGTTATGAAACACCTGGGTCCTTAAATTGTTTTTGTGTTCAATGGCTGACTCTACGAAACTAATAGAGTTTGTCTAACATTATAGGTATATGAAATTGAGGTAGGTACCTAATGGTGATAAGATGCGAATAGTCTTCGCAATTTTCAATATAATTTTGATAGTAGAGTCTAACGATTCTGCTAACCTGATTCCCTTTTGACTAACTGAAAATAAGACAAAACCCTTTAAATAAAAGCATTAGGCAACATTAAAGTCATCCCGTCCCTAAAACACAGCCAACTTTCCTAATTGTAGCGAGATTTACGAAGGGAGTTAAAACTTCGCGGAGGAAAAAAAAGCAATTATACTTCCTGTTTTACGGAGGTGAGGAAGCATATTAAAAAACTTGAAAGCGCTGTCGGCCCTCGAGAGTGGCGCAGACACTGATGGCTATTAATTAGAAGGGTAAATGAAGATATTTCATTATTTCTCACTCCAACCTTGCTTTTTTTTGCTTTCGGTACGTTCAGGGCGAGTAAGTTGTTCTTCTTTTGTATAACAAACACGTCCTCATGCCGTCACATTACACTTGCAATATGAAACTGAATTAAAAATATGACGCATATTTTTTAACTTGTGATTTGATATCGTTTTAATTCTACATATAGGTATATCTACCTTATTCTTGCACTTTAGCGATGTACAAAATCGCGGAGCGTGGATGAATATACAGCTTTATTCATAGCCGACCTCCGATCGCGCTTTTTACTACTCCTAGGTATGTAGGTATATGCCATCCCAACACTGACGAAGTTTTCTAGGTCGTTTGCCATTGATCTGACCTAGAATAAAATACTTTTCTAAGCTGTGTCACAACGGTTGCACTAGTATCTATGTTATAAACCTAAACCTAGTTTCACACCTACTTTAAAAGAAGTTTTTAATTTATTAAAATAGATGATAGTTAAAAAAGTATAAACCTTAACTGAAATCATATTTTACTGTACGATTTACCTACTTAGATTAAATAGTCTACACAAATAGTCTTTGTGTAGGGAAAATATCTTCTCAAAGTACATATAAGTATAAGACTTATACTGATCGCTTACTACACGTCAAGAAACCCGCGATGAATACTTCAGTAGGTAGGTACTGCAAATTTACTGAAGAAATGGGGATAACATCATCAACGCGCAGTCGATACTTAGTGAAAAATTCGAGACGTAGGTACAATGCGTGATTGCAATCAATTTTACTACAAATTCGTATTTTCGGACCCATAGTAGACTAGTTGATTCCCTAATCTCCTCAGTGCATAGAACAGCAGCACTTATCAACCAATCTCATAATCAAACACTGCAGTTTGTTAACAAGGTGCTAACTCTAGAATTTATGTAAACTGCTCAAAGCTCGTTCCCTTATCTGAGATTAAAATCTGCCTGTTACTGAGGTAGGCAGTAGGCGCCGGCAATCACTCCTCGGGGAGTTTGCTTTATTTTGCGGGATCTTATCTCCGCTCAACACATCTGCATATTCATTACGTGATCGATCAAATTATTGTCTTCCAGCGTACGCGGCGTCCCCGGCTTCCGCGTTGGTACATCAATCTGGATTAGACAATTGTGAACACCGAGATATCTATGCCAAATTTTCTAAATATATACAAGCGGAAATGAACTTTACTATGTAGTTATTTTATTAGTTACAAATTCCTAAAAAACTGAAAATACATTGGCGATCCCTTTGGTTCTGCAAAATGTAATCATTTCATATCATCAAGTGACCCACTGTTTTGCTTGTTATTCATACAAAAAGATACGAGTCTGAGAGAATAAGACATCTTTATGTACCTACCTAAGTTTCATTTTAAGCCCTAAGGCAATGCCCTAAGGTAGGTATAGCGCAAATCCTACTTTTGCTCCGGCACAAAACAAATAATTACACGTCTGTTTCAACTCAAAGAGAGCCTCACAAGCTGCCTCCATTGATCCAATTGTCGAGGCATACCTTCAATAATTCACCAGACGTCCTGCCCACCCACTATCGGACGAAAAAGGATCTTTGTTTCACGGCCCATTCACAAAAATCATTGATTGTTTTAAACAGACTTCGCGACGCCGACCTCGGCCCGTTTCGAATGAACGATAGATTTTGACGGTATTGTGTTGCCAAAATCACGTTTGCCATGGGCCTATATCAATCAGTACTGGACCCCTGGGGCTCGTTTCCGACCAGGTGTCCTTTTGGAATGTACGAAAAACTGCGCTTGGATCAGAGGAAAAAATCGGCTATTGTGCGATTCTGCGTATTGCTCGCGCTTGCAAGTACCCGGCAGGTAGAGGCCGAATTGCTCGACCATGCGTCTTATGTGCGATGGTAATATTATAAATAGCTATACCTACATAATATTATTATGTTCGCAAATATTATTACATTCCAATTTCATTCATATTATATTATTTTACAAATATTTTAGAATTCTTAAGGGTGTCGCTGTCGTACCCATGCGCTACGTGCTCTTTATCGCTCATCGAAATAAACTATGGCTTCAGTGAACAATAAGTTTCTATATGAGTATAAAAATACCGAGTCAAAGCTTTATTAAAATCAACAGGAGTAATGCTGAAGAATCCCTACAGCTTTAATGAAACTCACATAGCTCAATAATATTTTAGTATCCCAGTAGGTACCACCTATAAAATTAACGTTCGACCTACCCTGAAGGGCTCAAATTTGAAAATACGACCATCGTAAAAATCAATGAAATACGAGGCATCATTGACAACTGTACAGCAATTGTCGATAGCTCTACAGGACATTAAAATTACCCATTTTTTAAATCCAATGTTCTTTCAAAAATGTATCGTACTCATTTACAATAAATATCATTTTTCAGCTGTTCTCTCATCGAATATGCATAAATCATTAAAACTGGGACACTTATATAGGCAGGTAAATGTGAATTTCGCAGATCTTTGTTCGTAACTATCAATGAATTTAGTTGAACGACCGTCGTTTTGTGATACAAAGCAATATGTAATTATGTGGGTTCTCCATAATGTTCTCAAAAGCGTGTGAAGTCTACCAATCCACACTTGGCCAGCTTGGTGGATTACGACCTAAACTCTTCTCACTCTGAGAGAAGACCCGTGCCCGGTATTGGGCCGGTAATGGGTTGATAATGATGATGAATCATGATCATGGTAAGTATACCTACCACAAGTATAAATTAAAAATGTAAAAACCCCCGACATTCGCCATTTTGTGGCGGCGGCCATCTTGGATTTGCATAGTGCTATTGTACTAGTCAAGCCCTTTAATTTGATACCCATGTATTAAGGGAGTAGAGAAACATAGCTAACAACAGTCTCGACTAATTCACCTTTCAAACAAAAAAAAACCGCATTCAAATCGGTTCACCCGTTTGAGCGCTACGGGGGAACAGACAGACACACACACACACGCACGTACGCACACACACACACAGACACGTCAAACTTATAACACCCCTGAAACCCGCGATACCTGTGCGACATTCAGATTGGTACGTACCGACTGCGAGCTTCTCGCGGGTCGAGACGAGAGCACACGAGTAGTAAATCTACAGAGGGGAAGCTTCCACAAGCGGCCCGCTGTAGGTATACTCACACAAACACACTCACCAACGGTTCACGGACGCCCGCTCGTTCAACTAACCGGTACAGTTGGTGACAAACTGTGCGCATATGTGTGTGTACCTACAGCGGGCCGCTTGTAGAAGCTTCCCCTCTGTAGGTACTCTGTGACGAGAGGGTAATCGTCGTGTAGTGTCGCGTTTGTGCCTCATTGTGATCGCGCCTAGGGTTATCACCGGTAATTTTCTCCTTTACACCGACCTTCTTCAGCTCATATATTAAGAAAACCACTTGGCCAAAGAGGAATGCCTTATCTGAAGAGGTTACGAGTGCACATCTACGTTTCGGGAAAGATATCAGCTACCTAAATACCTAACCACATCGTTGTTTCATGCAGCAACATCCAAAAGTTTAAAATGCCGTTTCAACCTCCCTGTTGGTGATAACGCTAGAAGAATATCTGGAATTATAATAAAGTCTAAAAAAATTCAAAAATGAAAAAAAAAATCAGTAATTTTGTACATATAGGCTTTCAATACTAGATTTTTTACATATAATTAAACTACTCATATTTTGTAAAACTATCAAAAGCAAATCTTTACCTAAACTAATTTCCTGAATATTATGTATTTTTATTTGTGTAATTTTTTTAAGCGTCTATTCTATATAGATACTTATATCTATTATTATAAATATGTAGTAAATAATTCTCGCAACATCATTGAAAAATTTGTTCAAGTGTAGCGAATATTTGCACAGATTTTTCAATGATGTTTTCCAACTAACCGGACGACAACGCAAACATAAAAAATTCTGCTTGCTTCGCCCGCGAGATCAAAATATATATTCACTGGAACATAAAAATCACAAATTGATTTTTCCAACAGAATTCTCATTTTTTAGATCTGGTAACCCTAATCGCGACCATAGCCTATAGCGACCGCGGCATTCCTGTCGCGTACATTCTAATGGGGTACACGACTCGCGCCTTTATCCTACTAATAGGAATATACGCGTTATTACAAATGTGAATGTTATGGCACACGAGTAGTAAATCTACAGAGGGGAAGCTTCCACAAGCGGCCCGCTGTAGGTATACTCACACAAACACACTCACCAACGGTTCACGGACGCACGCTCGTTCAACTAACCGGTACAGTTGGTGACAAACAATGCGCATATGTGTGAGTGTACTTACAGCGGGCCGCTTGTAGAAGCTTCCCCTCTGTAGGTACTCTGTGGTTATGGGAACATATTGATATCGTGCTTTGAATAAGTGCTCCTGAAAAGTGGAATAGAATTCGTATCTTAACTCAAAACTATACCTACAAGTTACAACTCTACTTCACTTATTCTGTTTTACTTTACCAAAATGGAACTGTTCTTTTTTGAGACTATAGAAGTTAGACACACACAATCCTCAAAGAACACACACATACATACACAGGTGCACTGTCTATGTCTCCCATTTTCATAGTCCGATGAGATGACTATCTGTTATGACCGGTGAGAGATCCGACAATCAGCGACAGTAATGGTCAATATTACGATCTACACCTTCGAATTTGCTTGTATGACCTTAACAGCCCCCGCACACTGGGCCACTAGTGGCGACGACTAGTGGCCGGCCACAAATCGCGGAAGAGATTTTTCATTACATTTTATACTAGCGGTCCGCCCAGGGTTGCCAACTTTTCTGCCGGCCATAACCGGACAATTTTATTCTGGTCATTATGTTAAATAAAATAAAAAACACGTCAAGTATCAATCAAAGAGGTTTATTAAGAAAAACACACATGTATTAACTTAACAGCTAGGTAAAAGAAATTAGGTGTAGGAAAATTATTTTTTCTTAAAATTGTACTTAAAATTGTACTATTTGAAGGTGGAACCGCAAATATAGTCTGAACGATTGTAAGAAGATTTGGGGCACTAGTTTAAAAAAAACCCACAATAAATCAGCTCTTTTTGGATTTGTTTCCTGACTCCGTTGGTCCGTGCTAGTTCTAGGACTAGGTCCAGGTTCTTCGGATTTTTGGTCGCCTCCGCGTCGCCGGCGCATTGGCAACGTGTCGCGTCCACAATAATTCTATCTGACCGGACAAATTGAGTCCGGTCGGAAGTTAGCGACCTGACCCCAACGAATCATTCTAAAACCCAACAGTCCGGTCGAAAACCGGACGGTTGGGAACCCTGGGTCCACCCCGGCTTCGCCCGTGGTACATAATATAGATATAGCCTATAGCACTCAGGGATCACGTACATATCCAACGGTGAAAGAATTTTTGAAATCGGTCCAGTAGTTCCTGAGATTAGCGCGTCCAAACAAACAAACTCTTCCGCTTTATTATATTAGTATAGATAGTACCACCGCTCACCGAGCGCTCGAGTGGCCGCGTTCGAGCCACAAGAAAATGTATGAAAATCTATTCTGCGACTTGTGGCCCCCGCACACTTGGCCACTTGTGGCCAAGTGTGCGGGGGGCTGTTAATATATCGAACTTAATGTTTTAATAATTGAGAATCAAACGAACTTACCTTGTGAAGTTTGATATCTAATTATACGAGCGTCTCGACCGAAGATTATTATAGCTTACAAGCAGCAGTACAGTAGATTATGCTGTCCTTATCACACTTTTAGAGTTTATTTTATAATAAATTAATTGTTTTTTGACGTCAGAGTACCGAGTAGGTACCCCCACCCCCACGCTCCCCCGCCACGCGGAGCAGGCCCATCCTCATTTTTCAGAGCCTTATTTTTTCGATATGTTTAGGGATTTTGACAAAAAAACAGGGCGGGTGGGTTTGTAATAATCTTCGGTCGAGACGCTCGTATAATTAGATATCAAACTTCACAAGGTAAGTTCGTTTGATTCTCAATTATACTTCGCATCTCTCCGAAGATTATTATAGCTTACAAGCAGGTGTTTAGAGCATCGAAAAAATACTACAATAATATTTACTGTGTACAGTAAAATTATTCAAAATAAAATTAAGGCAAAACATAACAGGGAAAAAGAAAAATAATCATTTACAATATGTGATTAAACAAAGTCAATATTACTTCATAAACCATAATTTAAAGGCGATTTATTATTTATTTTTAATTAATTAATTTTTTGCTAAGTAGCATGTCAGATAATATATGCTAATGTTTCTTGTATAGAATAGAATGTAAATTTTTATTCGCATAAAAAAAATTCAAGCTTCAAAATAATACATATATCCACAATTTTGATCTGATTTTAATAAATCTGTATAATATTATAATAGATACTTTAAAAATACATTTGAAGATTCAGACCAAACTACTTTTTGTCGAATAATTTCTAAATTTTAGCCCTACATTGTGGGCAGCTGATGTCAACGCGTGTCGCGTGCTATGTGTGCCATTGAATTGACATAACTCAATGGGATAGAAAGAGTGGTTTTTGAAAACTGATGAACAAAGGTATAAAGTAAATAAGTAGGTTATTAAATAACAAGAATATGTGTATGCCCTAAAACAAGGGCATGAAATAGTAGCACTGTATTTAACAATTTTACCATCATTGTACTAACCTATTTCAACAAAAAAATTGATTTTGATTTGATTTTGAAAAGATCTCATTGGGCACGTAAGGGATCAATTCTTTCTAAATATCTTCTGAAATAAGCTTGGACAGAGTTTAAGGATTTTCTTTAATATATGGCACCACAATAATTGGTTGAAAAAACATTTGATCTTGAAGTTTTGATCATTTATTTTAGTTTTATCGGATTCCAATAAAGTATTTATTGACCAAGTGTCTGTATTTTTTAATGGAGATGTTAATGCCAAAAAAGTGAGTTTTTAAAGATAGATCTTTTTTGTGAGATGACATCATTGTTTATACTGAATCTTGCATTTAAGGCATTTGCATTTAAGGCATTGCATTATCTATGCATTTAAGGGTTAATACTAAATTATGGTGGACAGTGAGAATGATAGAAATTTAAGTTGTATCTGAATTTTTGTGTGAAAAATTCAATTAGCTGTATAATGTTGGAATCACCATATAAAACCAATATATACCAATAATTATAACCTTTTTTCTTGCAGAACAGTCATTTTGACTTTAAAGATGTGTTATATTTATTCATGGAATTATTAGAGAAAAGACCATTGCTATGTTAAGCGATGCGTTGGAGTTGGAAAAAACGCCCTTTGCCATGTAACATTTAATTATGTAAAATTTTGAAATAAGGCTAAAGTATGGAAAGGCTTATAAAATTTTGTATATATATATATTTTTTTTTTTTTTTAATGTTAATGCATCAACAATCTCAGAAGTTCCATGATGCGTACCTCTGACATTTGTTATTTTGATTACTGGCAAATAAACCAAAGTCAGATCTGCCGAAATAAACTTTTGACTGACGATACGCATAAACAGTGAGTTCCCTTTCTGTGTTCATTTTGAACTTTTGACGAGATTCAAAATCTGCAACTAATGTTCGTATTTATTTAAATACATGACGCAAAATTTTGTAAACATTGATATAAGCAATAGCTGTTTATTTTTGGTAAAATATTATAATTTTTAAGTCGTGAAAGACTGAGGCTATAAAAGGCTGCAAGTAAATTGAAGAACCGATGGACGTTGGAGTCCCAAGGTGCTTGAATGGAGCAATGACATTTGCGAGTAATCCGTAAGCTGTCTCATCGTTACAGGTTGCACCACAGCCCGAACGTGACGCATCACTATACACTAGGTACTAGTGAATATTCTTCATATTTTAAATGAACAATTTGCAGAATCAATATAATTTCTCCACTTCCTCCAGCAGAAATCATTGTTAACAATACAGATCATATATTTCTACACAGAGAAGGTCATAATATATTTCTTACGATTATCAAAGTAGTGAATTGCCAAGAATTTCAAGAACTTTGAAAATCCATACATTTTCGTATAAATAAATCCGTCATCGAAGGCCGGGCACGCCGACATCGACAAACCAACATAACTAGTTAGTTTCCTGATTTCTCATACATTTTTCTGTATTTGTTTGTAAATAACTTTATATGAACTTTTAGACGAATAAAAGATAAATCCTTTTTTGTGGGTAAAGAGTGATCCTTGATCAAAAATCTTAATTTCAAAAGTAATTTGTTGATCGCTTCTTACATTATCCAAACAGTTGTAACCGAATTTCTAATGCATAATGAATCGTCAAGAAAATTAACTGATAAATAAACTGATGAACATACATAAATGTGAAGGACCGGTTTTTTTTAAAACGTTTGTTGATAGAAGTTGCAAAGTCCAAATGGTAAAACGTTGACTTCTGCATATCACTTTCGGCCACTGGCAGTAAAAAAAGATTATGCATCTTTTATAGTCTGATTCCTACTAAGGATTTCTAATTTCGCGAAACTGTCGTTTCTTACTGTTACCAGACGTATAACAGTTCCCACATAAAGGATAATAAATTTAAAACTCATATAACTGAAAATCAATTGCCACATGTACATATGACAAATGCCTGACAGATGCTTCAGGCATTTTAATATTGGTGTAAAATTGAACTTCAGGTGTTAACCTTGTTATTCATATAAATAACTCATTGTATTTTTAAAATGACAACTGTCAGAATTTCACCGAATCAAAAATCAGACCGGTTGTCATACAGCATATTAATTAATATTAATGCGGTACTTTCATATCTTCCATATTAAAGTTATTGACACAAATAAAGTTTGATTCATATAAATTCAAAATAAAACGATTTTTTCCTTTTGGTTGAGGGACTGTAAAAATTGGTGAGACGAATAATTGTTTTTCTTTGTCCCAAAAATATGAAGCCACTCGTGAAGAAAAACTGGTCTGCCAATGATACGTAAAAACGTATCGGTGTTATGTACCGGTGACGAAGCAGCTAGCTTTGTCACGGTTGCGCGTGCTATATTTAGCATTGAGTCGTAGGCTTAAGTGCGTAAACATAAGAGAGTAAGCGCTCAGTGATAATTTCACGGCACGGCCGCTGGTGGCGGTAGTGGGTTCTGATGTCAGCCCGGGTATATGTATTATACTCGCTTTTCGGGCAGGTGCACATGGTGCCCCCCGTACGTTTAGAGTTTTCCGGTACAGAAGTACTCGGCTGTGAGCGGAATTGGTTAGATACCAACTTTGAAGCGGAGGTTGAAGTGGCCTTAGATGATTTCAGATACTCCGACAGATTTAAACCGAACCAAAGGTGTCGATTTTCATATTTTTTAATATATATCTCGCTTTTGTTTGCTAAGCTTCTGTAATGAGTATCGCATAGCAACCGTCTTTGACGCTGATCTTTTTGGTAAATATTATTTTAGAATATCGATCTTCCATAAGCAACCCGTTAGTCAAAAATAATACATAGATGAGTATAATGTTTCCATCGTGTGGCCAAATCTTTATGGCCAAATCTCCGAATAGTTTTTCTTGTTGGGTCTGAGCCCAATAATAATTGTAAAATCTCAGGATCTAATTTGTCATTCTTATGAATCAGATGTCAATAAGAATAACGTAAGATGAAATTTATGTAGGTAGGTATTAATTTTATGACCCTACAAAGAAAACTCACACACGCTATGCGTCGGAGTAGTTGACTGGATGGTAGGTATACCTATATTTTATCCACACACCATAAAGGTCGGGATGTACATATATTTTCCACTCACCATATAGGTTGAGATATACACAAATAATTTCCACAAACGTTTTACGTCGGGATAGTTATATTTATTTGACAGGTATCACTATATTTTTATCCACACACCATATAGGTCGGGATATATATTTTCCACACACATTTCATGTCGGGATAAGGTACATGTCAATAATACAGGAAACCAAGGTTATAAGTATATATTCTATATGCCACTGAAGCTGGCGCCTTAAATATTTTAGTGAAGACAAGGTCATTCACTTAGGCTATTCTTTCTCTCTAGTTTTTATATACCTCACACACTATTTTTGTAGGTGAGAACGAGACAAAGCAACTTCCAGCCAACAACAAAGGAAAAATTTCTTTGTTCAACTTTTTGTTTGGAGCGCAAATTCCACAGGTTATATCTGTCTAACAGGAAACTCATTGAGATTTCCAATTGAACCGTCAATATAAACAGAAGACGGTGCACAGATAAAAACAATGAACAATAATTATTTTGTTCACTGGGTAAAAATATTAATGAATATAACTTCTTACTAGTAAATAAATCTAGTCTTACCTTGAATTTTTCTGCTCGCTCGATGATGATTGATCGCATGATACTCGCTAGCGATTCTCCTGGTACTGATGATTAAACTCCGCGGGTGATACACTTCAACTAAATCACGTTTTCTTTTTCCCGTTTCACTTTTTATTTTTTAAATTTTGTTTGGACGACGTGTGACTCGGACAACACAAAATAACGTAATGAGGATGGGCCTGCTCCGCGTGGCGGGAGAGCGTGGGGGTGGGGGTACCTACTCGGTACTCTGACGTCAAAAAACAATTAATTTATTATAAAATAAACTCTAAAAGTGTGATAAGGACAGCATAATCTACTGTACTGCTGCTTGTAAGCTATAATAATCTTCGGAGAGATGCGAAGTATAATGCGCTGAAGACCTAAACGTACAATTACATAAGATTTCATAATTATTAATCGACTTCCCAGCCAATAAGTTACAACTATTCTAATATTCACATATTACAAAAACCATCGAAACTATTCCAGACGATTAAATTAGCGAATTGAAATAAACGAAATGAATTATGATTAATAAATCGAAGACACGACCAGCTGCCGAAACCGCGGCATTCGTTACCTCGGCGCGAAATACCGAATCTGTCATCATTTTTACATAGATAACAAAAAAGCGATTAAAATCTTGCACAAGCCGAAAGCTTTGTGGGGGCAGATGTGCGCGTGCGGACCACCTGCCCCACGTGGCATGGGCTCTACGAAAAAATCCTAGACAATGACAAAGGCTCCAAGAATCCCTTTGTTGTTCGTCTCTAGCATTGATCTAGTGTTAGATCCCCATTGTCCGGTTTGACGCATCGCTAACAACACCTGTAATTTCTTATAGTGGCAATCTTATGCATGTTTTATGAGTGTCCAGTATATTGGTCAGTTATAACATGAAAGTTTTGAGGTGGATTAACATCAGGTTAGATTAGATGTATGGGCCAAGCACATATTATGTCCGCTGACGAAGCATCAGTCAAGAATTTTTATTTTTACAATTCTATTAACTATCCCGGCCGTGATATGACCCGTTTTGTGCATGATGTCGCATTACTCAACTCTTAATTACAAAAATTAATAACTGCACCCAAAATATTCATTAAATTATATTTAATGAGTCATTAATTAACTTATAAATAAAATCATTCTCTAAATGAGTTGTCATTTAGCTGAACTAATGAAGCGTTAAATGACTCGAAAATGAATCCATCTGAGAGTGAACCAGCGCAATCGACTGATATCCGCTATCGCAAGTAGGCCAAACGTCCCTCAATAAATAGGTCTATGTAATTACTACCTAATAGGTACAGAAATACCACAATATAGGAATACAGCTGTAGTCAACCTACAACACATCAAGCAGCCGAGGTGCGAATAAGTGGTTCCGTGGAAATATTTCAAATCAGTACGGGCAATGGCACACAGGCAATAACGGGTGACGTGACACGCATGCCCCTCATGTGTAGACTGCCTAATGTATCTACATCTGAAAGGGGCCTATTCAGCCTTTCACCCTTATTAAGTCTTGTTTCGGAAAAGGCATGAAAAACATGAGCTGCCTACTAAAAGGTAAGATGTTCGAAATAAAATTATTACTTCCGAATGAGCCCCTGCATTTAGAATAACTTACTTACTGTAAGTATCCCTGTTTAATAATAATATGATTGAGTATCTAAGAGTTAAGACTTAAAACTTTTAATATGTCAGTAGGTAATTTAGCTTAGATTTAAAGGACATGTTCCACCTGTGGAATCTTTTAAAACAAAATTTTCTTCATTTCTGTGTCAACAGTAAAACAACAATACAGAAAATTTAAACCAGAAATTAAAACAGAAAAATTAGTCTACTAAAACTAGTCTGACTAGACTAACTTTTTTTGTTTATGGATGGTTGCAGTTTTCCTATAAATTACAGCTACTTAAAGTAATATAATAACTGAATAACAAACGCAAACAAATCATTTAGGACAGCTTTTTTTGAAAATTTTCATCGACGAGCTAATCAATAATCATATACCGAAATTGCCTCCAGGCACCGGCTCCCTAATATCGCGCTATCCGCAGTGCGTTAGAATCTCATTAGCGGGCGTAGGAATGCGCGCGGGCACAGCATCCGAGGTATGCAGCGCTACGTATGTAGTATGTACGAATATCCAAACCGCGAATCCCGAAAGCCGAAAAGCCAAATGGTCGGTCCCCGCTCGGTGACATATTGGAATGTGACTCCATTTATCCCCGCTTCCTATTGGAATCCGGAGTGACGCGGCAAATTGAAAATTGCGGTGCCTATTTTTGGCGTTATTGATAATACCACTTGTAACATTGGCGGCGGAATGCCGAATTTCGGGTAATAATCGGATATTTTGATGCTGAAACGGCGCTCATTATTCCGAACAGAAGATTTTTTTGTTTGCCACGTTTTATCTTCTATCTTCTATCTATACATATAATAAAATCGTAGAATTACCGTATCTGTACATTGAAGATTTTTGCAAAATAATAACTGGGGGATGTTAGGGATAAATAATAGAACGTAAAAAAGCTATTTTTGAAATTTTTGTCTGTTTGTCTGTTTGTCTGTTTATCTGTTGGTCTGTTTGTCTGTATGTTTGTGCGCGCATCACGTAAAAACTACTGAATGGATTGAAATGAAACTTGGTATGATTTAAGTTCATACTACGGAGTAACATATAGGATACTTTTTATCCCGAAATTCAGCACGGTTCCCTTGGGAGAGGGGATGAAAGTCAAAATGTGTACTTAGCTGTAATTCGTTAACGGGTGGTCCGATTTCATTCATTCTTTTTTTGTTAGAAAGATGATACTTCAAAGATTACTGGCTAACCTCCGAAAGGCTGGACTGATTTTGATGGGACTTTCACTGGTGGATGTTTACATTTTGATGTACCTAAACATCCGCCAGTGAACTTTTAACAGTTTTTAGCAAGGTTTAAGCTCAAAGGAGCATAGGAAAAACAAAATGATTCCCACGGGATTATTAAAATCAATATCCACGCGAACGAAGTCGCGGGTATCCGCTCGTTGTGAAATAAACGTATTATTATTGTATGTAAGTTTAGCGATGTGAAAATCTTGAAGTGGATATTAATAAAAAATTATAGTTTTTCAAATCCCATTAGGTACAGGTAAGGGTATCTAAGTAGGTACTGAATATAGATTAGTGAAATTAAGAAAACAAAAGTCTGACTTTTGAAAAAAAAAAATCTTGGCACTTCCTGATCCTCAACGTGAAATCTAAGTTCGGCGTAGTCCTCGGATCTTTTTGAAGAAGTTTTAGTTTTAGTTTTTAGTTAAGAATTCTTAATAATTTTTCGAAATAGACATCCATTTTTCAGAAATAATTGAGCATCAAAGTAACAGTTTTATGTGAGTTGGATGCCCTTCTCTGTAACTCCCTCCGCTAAAAATATCTTTTTAATTTTTCTTTCTATTGCCGAAATACCTATCTACTGAAAAGCATCTTATGTATATCAAACCTCTACTACTTCCCGAGGGTAGCTAGTACCTACCTACTTACAGGTTTGACGTAAACCCTGAACTTTGACGTAGGGTGACAATGGCTGAAAAGTTTCGCTGCAAACAGACATCCGGACAAAAAGCACGCATCGCACGTCAAAGCGCAGTCCCGGTCAACCCTTGCGTGCGATATTAAATCGCATTTTGACAAGCGTACCGTGAAAAATTAATCGAGTGTCGTCGAGTGAGCGCGGGCGGCGGCAGAAAAAATGAAAACACGATGGCATTTCGGTCCCTGGAGCCAGAAAGGTCAGGCGGGCAGCCGCTCGTGAAATGCCTCGCCCTCCGGACACCGGCGACCGGCGACCGGCGACCGGCGACCGGCGACCGGCGACCGGCGACTGCTCCGCTGGGGATAGACCACTCCACTCGCCGCCGCGCTGCTAGCTGCGACTTGTGCCGCAACAATAACTATTAATCTGTCGTTTGAACTAGAACAAAAGATCTGGAAATCTGTGAAATGTTTTGTCAACTTTTCTAATTTGTTCTGAGTTCTTGATTTCATTTTGATCATGTTGAACTTGAATTTCATTTCCCATATTTGACTAATGCTTTCTTTATGATTTAAACGTCTAAAAACTAAAGCTCACAGATAACTTCGAATAATTCTAAGCGGACAAAATTGTAGATTGCACTCATTCTAAAAGATCGAATATACGGTAGATACCATTTTTCGTCACTTATATCGTCGTCGATCGATTCAATTAGAACAAAACTAACCAAAGAACATTAAATGAAATCCCGTGATTAAAACATTTTAATACATATAAAAATCAGTAAACTGAATTTCGTCTTTTCCACGAGAACCCCACATTCCACCACTGTATATCGGTTCATAGTCTACACACACTTGATAAGAATAATTAGTCTAATAATTCACGTCGCCATTACCGCTATGATAAACGAGATTCTATAATTAGAAGGGGGTGCGAACGCGCCCCTTGATAGTAACCATTAATACTTATCTAACACGAAATAATGCAATTAATAGCGCAAACTGTTTTAGAATGTACTTATATCGTGAGAAATACGCACTTGTTCGGTAAAAAACAAGGAGATTCGGTGTTAGTGAGGATCTGGGCGATCCATCATGGCCGTCAGATTAATGTTATGATGTATGTGCTACATTACGGTGGAAAAGAATGATCGAGCCCCGGCCCTGTGTCAATACGTACCCGTGTTTGTGCAAATTTACCTATCTATTTAATTTCCACATTTTTGGAATTGAGGTACGGTATTACGTATGAATGATATGAGATTTATGCCCTTACTAGTTTTTTCCCGCGGCTTCACCCGCGTAAATTTCGGTTTTTCAAAAATTCCGAGAGAATCATGAATTTCCGGTTCCCGTTCCCGCTCCCTTTTCCAACCTTTATACCTACTTTCAAGGAAGTTTGCTATAGTAATGTACCTATAGCTATAGCTATAGATTTTGGTTTTTTCAAAATCCCGTGGGAACTCTTTGATTTTCCGTGATAAAAAGTAAGACGTAATAAGGAACGAAAATTTTCGGAAGAAATAGTTACATTACCTAAATTGATTTATTTTCTTTTAGAATAGAAACAAAATATGAAAACCAAATTATTGTTGCGGGCCCAGAAAGTTTCAATGTTACATTATAGTTTCATCGTTACTACATATGTACGACAATAACAAACATTTGCCGCAAGCGTTAATTAAATTAATAACTAGCGGTAGGTAGGTACCTACTGTAACCGTACGAGAACCACCGAACTACCCTAATAAACGTATTCTATGACCAACGCATTTCCGCGCGAGCGAGCACGTAACAATATCCGACACTAATAAAGGTCTCAATCCTTTCAACTGTGGCAACACTGTGTACTCTAATTGGCATTAGCGGAAAAGAATTGAGGTACCCCCAAATAAACGCTTATCGACACATCAGTGAACTAAGCCGCATCCAGGATTGCGCCTAATGAATTCGCCCCCAGGTATATGAGGTATCAGTGTTATTCGCCCCCTATTATAACACGACCAAATCGGAAGCATTGTTGTAAACATAAAACCGCAAAAGTTTTTTTTACTCATGAGGAGTCTA
The DNA here is from genome assembly GCA_920104075.1 of Melanargia galathea. Taxonomy (NCBI): domain Eukaryota; kingdom Metazoa; phylum Arthropoda; class Insecta; order Lepidoptera; family Nymphalidae; genus Melanargia; species Melanargia galathea. The sequence continues at coordinate 6,644,888 of OV049862.1, read as the reverse complement.
TCTTAAGCGCGCTCCATATCCAAATTTGATTCTTGCCTACTTTAATATACATACATAAATTAATAAGTATAAATTAAAAATTAAAAAAACCCCGACATTCGCCATTTTGTGGTGGCAGCCATCTTGGGTTTGCATAATTGTATTTTACTAGTCAAGCCCTTTCATTTGATACCCATATTAAGGGAGTTGTGAAAAAATATATAATCTGCCATTTTGTAGCGGCGGCCATCTTGAACCGATTTTCATGAAACATAGCTAACAATACTCTCGACTAATTCACCTTTCAAATAAAAAAAACCGCATTCAAATCGGTCCACCCGTTTGAGCGCCACAGGGGAACAGACAGACAGACAGACAGACACACACACACACACGCACACGCACACGCACGCGCACACGCACACGCACACGCACGCACGCACGCACGCACGCACGCACGCATACACACACACACACACACACACACACACACACACACACACACACGTCAAACTTATAACACCCCGTCGTTTTTCGTCGGGGGTTAAAAATAATGAAATTGAATGAAATTATGTAGACAGGAAACTAACATTTTGTTACTATGAGCTTTAAGCTCGGTCTCAAATCTCGTACAAATATATACCTACGTTATATTCTATAATACATTTTTAAAGGGAATCTGTCAATTTTCATTGACTTTGATTGGTTTATATTATACTAGATTTTGCCCGCGGCTTCGCCCGCGTGAATTTCGGTTTTTCACAAATCGAATCGTGGATTTCCGGCTCCCGTTCCCGCTCCCTTTTCCAAACTTTATACCTACTTTCAAGGAAGTTTGCTATAGTAATCTACCTATAGCTGTAGATATATATTTCGTTTTTATCAAAATCCCGTACTGTAGATTTTTCCAGGATAAAAAGTGCATACGCATACAGATGCATGCAACTATTGTAATAATGTGCTATGTGAGCGTGATTTACCTAAGAACAGTCAACGCCATCTATCGCGTTTTTGGAAGTCTATATCTATTTAAGTCCCACAGGAATACTTTTCCGGGATAAAAAGTAGCCTATGTTTTAAGTCAGGGCATAAGCTATCTCCATTCAAAATTTCAGCCAAATCGGTTCAGTAGTTGCGGCGTGATTGAGTAACAAACATCATAACATCTAAACATCCAAACATCCACACTTTCACATTTATAATATTATATATAGTAGGATTAGTAGGATTGGTATTGTGATTATGTGTGATAGCTTCTGCCCGCAGCTTCGCTCGCGTGAATTTCGGTTTTGAACAAATCCCGAGGGAATCGTTGATTCCCGGTTCCCGTTCCCGCTCCCTTTTCCAACCTTTATACTTTCTATCAAGGAAGTTCGCTATAATAATCTACCTATACTTAGCTGTAGATGTAGACTTCGGGATTTTCAAAATCCCATGGGAACTGTGCATTTTTTCCAGGATAAAAAGTAGCCTATGTGTTGCCAATGCATGCAACACAGCAAACTATTGCAATAATGTGTTATGTGAACGTGATTTACCTAAGAACAGTCAGCGCCCTCTATGGCGTTTTTGGAAGATTATATCTATTTTAGTCCCACAGGAATACTTTTCCGGGATAAAAAGTAGCCTATGTTTTAAGTCAGGGCATAAGCTATCTCCATTCAAAATTTCAGCCAAATCGGTTCAGTAGTTGCGGCGTGATTGAGTAACAAACATCCAAACATACAAACATCTAAACATCCAAACATCCAAACATCCAAACATCCACACTTTCACATTTATAATATTAGTAGGATAGTAAGAATCAATCTTCATTTGTATGGGGCACGCTCGGGAGCGCGCGAGGAGGACCCTAAAGTGCCTTTGTAAGTAGCAACTTAGGTATACGACCTCACGGTTCGCACCTCAACTTGTACCACACAAAACGAAGCCAATGATGTATCTTCAGATGTCAAGTGTACTTATAGTTCAACTTTTAATTATCTGCAGTAATCTGACGTTTCCTAATGTCATTCCATAAAATAATGTTGCCAACCCCATTTCTATAGTGATGTGATACGTTCAATTCATTCAGTTTCATTCACAAAAGTTTCGTTCAAAGTTACTCTTTCATTATCATCATAATTTTATTTATCTACTAAGTAAATCGATGGCTCCTACGTATAAAAGCCAAATTAACAATGTTGTCGTCATGACTTTTTTGTGGCAAACGCATCCTATTGGTACAATTGATAATATGAGCTTTAATTGAAAAAAAAAGTAAGAAATACTATTTTCTATTGCAGTATAACAGCCTATGTGTCGTAAAAATATACGTACAAATGGTAATTTTAGACTTACATTTGTTTATGCTTCCGGCCAATCTATATAATTTTTTTATCGTGTTGTTACGTTTATTATCATCTAAGTCATCTTTTAGTTATTACATAAATAACTAAAACTTCCAATTAATATAAATAATCGATACTTAAGCCTTAAACTACTTGTTTTGATTCTTGTTTGTCTGTATCTTGTTCAGCACGATTTCCTTGGAAGAGGGGATGGAAGTTTCTTTTGTACTTACAACTCAGCATTAGTGTACAACTCAGCGTTAGTGTACTGGTTTCTTGAGATGCTTTTTTTACGCCAGTTAAGATATTTTTTTTGTTAATTTGTGATTTTACTAACAAACTAAATGTGAAAGACTTTTTGTATAATTTTAGGTAATTTTATTGATTAAACTGTGATCTTAAAAAAAAATCAGCCAAGTGCGAGTCGGGCCTCGCTCTTTCAGGGTTCCGTACATAATTATGAACAATATAATATTTTTGGTCTAAGAAATATTTAATTTCCGAGCTAGACATCGCAACAAACCGTGAAAGAAAAACCCAAAAAAATGTTCGTTTATTTTGGTCACAGCTTATAAACTATTTAATAAATCGTTGTTTTCAGTATTTGTTGTTTAAATAGAGCATATAGTACATAATATACTGAAATATCATATTCCCAACTAGTTTAGTTTTTGAGATAGCCCCCGTCACAAAAATGGTCTAAAACTGACAACTTTGATGGCCTCCCATTCCCTTATTTTTTGAGATAAAAATTAAAAAAATATATATTTGTACTCTACTTAATGAGCTCTAAACAATGATACCCCACAAGCTAGGGTAAAGAAAAATTTTTTTTTCCGGCTCCTTTTTCATGTATGGGAGCCCCCCTGAAAAATAATTTACTTCAATTTCTAATTCAATATTTGATTTTGGGTTAACGTTTTACACTAAATACCAAAATTTCAGGTTTGTAACTCATTTCGTCTGCGAGCTAGAGACCTGTGACCGGCGGACAGACGGACAGACAGCCGAGTGACATTAATAGGGCTCCGTTTTTACCCTTTGGGTACGGAACCCTAAAAACTTGCTTTTGTTAACTAGGTATTTCTTAAGAAAACACAATACGTTTTAAATACGGGTCCATAACTATAAGTTTTGAAGAGTGAAGACTATAGAACTGAAAATCAGATCATATAGTTAAGTATCAATACGACATATTATGTATCAAAATATGTAAATAATTTATATTTATTGTGTGAGTTAACAACTTTATTTAACTTTCACTAAATTAGATGAGTAAAAATATAAAAAATACATATTTTAACGGCCACTTTTGCACATTGGCCTTATTAGGTTGTTTTTGGAGTAAAATAAATATAATAAAACTATGTATTATAAAGTATGGGACAATGTTTTTTCTTTTATTTTTTCGTCAATTTTCCAATATTTCTAACAGTTATTCTGCTATTCGGGATGGAGACAAATACAAGAAATCAATAACCATGAAAATCGGTCCAGCCATTCTCGAGTTATAAGTGTTCGAACAAACCAGTGTATATTAAAGATATATGTATTTATATATATATATATTATATAGGTAGACTTTGTACATAAAATATAATAATTACTTAAAATATAAACTTTAATTTGAATAAAATAATTGAATGATTCAAATCTATCACCTGTACCCCATCCCTATTTTATTTTCGTTAAAAAGTGACAACCCACGAAACTTCACATTAGTGCATACAATTAAAAGTCGAAGTATAGGTACAAATCGAATAGCATAATTACATCAATAAAGACATCTTGAACTAATTGTTAGGTATGTTTGTAGGTAGAAAATAGAAAATCTCGCTGCTCAACTTTGAAATAAACGAAACACCCAATGTAGACATAATATAATAAAACAATAATATAAACTATCCTACTTAAATATAATTAATTTACCTTTTCTCTCTGACCCAAATTATCCGTAATAAGTAGCAAACCCAAATATTTAAATTCTCTCATTCTAAATATTGCCAAATCAATGTCCGCGTCAGTACAAAGCCGGAGGGAGAGCGCCCGGCGCGGCGCCCCCGAGGGACGCGCCATATTATAACCGAGCATAATATCTGCGTCGTCACTCAAGCGCAATAAATACCTAAATAAAGCGCAAATAATACCCAAATCGCTCATCAGAGCACCCGAGCCCCGGGGCCTCCCCAACTATAATTATCTATAATCAGACCGCACCCCGTGTATAATCATCGCGAACACTGCAATGTATTGATTACAATCACTATGATTTGCGTACTCCGTATTGACTTCACCCGCTTCACCGTTGCGGTACGAAACCTATTTTTACCGGAATCGCATTTCAATGACTCTCCCGTGATTTGATTTACACGCGCCGGACGGAATGCCGCATGTTTTGCGCAAGCTTTTTTTTTCAGTCATAAATTACTGGAGCGATGGGACGCGGTGACCCCGACCTCCAGTCGATTAACCATCGCCGCAGGTCTTCCTTGAATTTCATATTTATAAACGGGGATTACGCAAAAATGCCCGCGTAATGGATCACCTACAGGACTTAGGCCGGGCCGTTGTCGGCGGGGGGAGGGGGGATGCGGGGGGGGGAGAGGGGCAAGGGCTGATCGTCGGACTCATCCATCACGCGGCTCACGCATGTGAATTGGGGCGTTTTATCTGGAGATAGCCGTGGATGGATCGTGGATAGGTACCTATTTAAATATTTCGTCGTTTAGCGGAGCCCGCGGAAGGTACACGGCCATTAGCTAATGGTGCCGCATAATCTTCACACGTAAAGGTCAGAAGTACCTATGTGCCACTAAAATATAAGAACCATAGCTCGACTCTACCGCCTTTAAATACCTACTTACGATGAAAGTGATTTTTTTTATTGTTAAATAATAAAACATGCGTTGCTACTTTAAGCTGCATACCGCTACGGCTTGCATTTGAAATCAAAGATTAGTGATTACAATTTACGAAGACTCTTTTTTCTTGAAAATAATTTTTTTTCAAAGAAAAATGAACCGACTTCAAACGATTCGAACTAAAAAGTTTAAAATAATTTTTTATTCATTTATATTGACGATTAAATTACCGAACTCCAATGATACCTATATAATTTTTTAAAATCGGCGCCAAATGACTTTCATATTTTTCAAGTCCAAAATCCTCCGCGACTATTATGGTTCACCGCGCTCGCATTCAAGTGGATACTATGATTTTACTTAGGTACACGAATTGAATGTGGTTTGGCGCCGACTCCAAAAAATTATATATTACTAGCGACCCGCCCCGGCTTCGCACGGGTAGTAGAGCATATTATGCGTAGGTACTACCCGCTCAGGGATTAGGCAGCGTTTTCGATGAAAGCTCCCAGGCGGCTTGACTTTTTACGATATTTTCCACAATGAACTTACTATATCTCACCTTATACCCAAATTACTAATTCCGTGGAATTTTGACGTTTCATAATGTTACCAGAGATAAAACAATTCCCACAAAAAAGATAAAAAATTCAAAACTTATGCAAATACAAATCAACTGCTGCATGTAGATATGACAAATGCCTGACAGACACTTCATGGTGATAATGTCATTCGACTTCCATTTTTGAATAAATTTTTTCAATGTGCTTCTTTTGTTTTCTATTGCTGTTAGTGTGCACTTTCTAGTTTCCATTCTTAGCAATTTCTATTTTAGGGCGAAACAATTAATATTATTACGCGGCTTAGAGCTTTATATGTTGACAGGGAATTAAAGTAGTTTGGGGTAAAATCGTACTTCGTAGATGTTAACCCTGTTCTCCATATAAATAACTCATCTGTAAATGACAATGACAGCTGTCAGAATTAAGTCGATATTAAGTCAAAAATAACTAAATATTTCAAATCAAATAAATTACAGTGTATTTGGGACATAAAAAGGTAAGTTTTCACCAGATTCCGTGAAAAAAAAAATATTTATTTTAAAAGATAAAAATAAAAAACCAAAAACTTGGTTTTTTGAACTTTTCACATAAATTTTGAGGTTATGTGAAAAAATTGTAAATATAAAAGTTGTAGATATTTTTATTACCTACAACTTTGCCATTTGATTTTGGTCCATAGGACTTCTAGTTTTGCCGGAAATCGAGATAAACCGTTTTTTACCCTTAAAACTCCCCCCCTTTTTTCCCTAGCTCAGATCGCCCGTAAATTATTATTCCTTGTATTTTTATAATATTCTCCTCCTTTTCCAATGGGTTTCATCCTACGTACTGTGATTTTTTTTTTGGTTTCAAAAATTATCGACATTGGGCTATAGGGAGAACCGCGGCCACCGACACGCTTATAGGCACGCTCCCGCCGCGCCGCCGCAATTTTTAAATCTGTAATATCTTCGAAAGTATTCATTTAAATCATATGCTGTAAAGGGCCATATAGATTTATATTAAATCAACAATGTATTTAAAGTATTTAATTAGATAAGGATTAATGCTGTATTGGTTGAAATCGCTTCGAAAATTAGCCATTATTTGTCGTAAAAAGTAAATGACAAAAAAATGTTATTGTGGGATATCAATAAGAGATAGACATATACCATCGCGGACTTTTCTGTAGATCTTTTCAATGTGTACAACACTTAGTACATTATTTTGATAAATCTCGTAGGGTTCAGCCTGCGTTTGCAATGTAAGCGGAAAAAATTTAATTATTTACGACATCACATTAGAAACCTCAAAAATAACAGTATTTCTCCACTATTTAATGGATGTTATTATACATATAAACCTTCCTCTTGAATCACTTTATCTATTAAAAAAAACCGCATCAAAATCCGTTGCGTAGTTTTAAAGATTTAAGCATACATAGGGACATAGGGACATAGGGATATAGGGACGGAGAAAGCGACTTTGTTTTATACTATGTAGTGATTTGAGTTTGGTAATTTAATCGTCAATCTAAATGAATAAAAAAATATTTTAAACTTTTTAGTTCGAATCGTTTGAAGTCGGTTCGTTTTTCTTTGAAAAAAATTTTATTTTATGCTTTTTAGTGATTTGTTTTATTTATATTATTACTTAATAATAATAATAATATAAATGAGAACTATATACCTAAAATAGATTATGATCTACATATTATTAGTTATCCTGTAACATACATTTTTTGTATCATACTATAGGTGAATGGTTTTATAATATTCTAACCCAACCTAACCTAACTTCCGATCTATACAAGATTAGTTTTTATGCGTACTACTTTTGTATAATTTGGAAGACCTCGATTAAAAAGTAATTTACAATCTATATGCGACTAGTTTTACACCCTTGCGGTTTGGCCTTGTAAAAAATGGAAATACGCATAACCGTGCACAAACTCCAAGGAATCACTCTATATGCAGCTGTTATTGACCTCGGCCCAAAAGTTTTTGCAAAAGGTCAATGTTACGTAGGCGTTGCAGAGTGAAGTCTTTAGACAGAATAGCTATGTCAGACTTCAGCAATAGGTCTGGCAATCTCAGAGAACAATATTGGTGACATATGTGTATTGTGTGCATTTATGCTTATAACTTCGTACGTAAGAATGATAACTCGATGTGTTATAATATGTAAAACCTTCCTGAAAGTATGTAGATTACGACAGTGAAACAATCATCAAAATCGGTTCATTAGTTGCGGAGATAATCGCGAACATACTTACAGACATACATACATATTTACATACATACTTACATACATACGGGTATACGGACATACGGGTCGAATACAGAACCTCCTTTTTGAAGTCGGTTAAAATTAGAATCACACACGCCTCTATCATAGCGGTAACTTTCTATAACTGTGCCATTTTTCTACTTTGTAGTAGGTATGTATATCTAGGTAGGTAATAGTAATTTCTGAAAAAAATGGCTGTGACACACAGATGGACGACCAGACGGATTGGACGAAACTTAGACAGTTCCTTGTTTTACTACGGAGAAGTAAAACATAAAATTATACATACCTAATTGTTTGAAAAAAAATAACATTCAGTTTCATAATATTATGTCCAAAGAAGTAAGTTAAAATCTCAGGACTCAATCTATCTCAGGCAAAGGACAAAGTATGCATAACGAATTATTCTCAATTCCTGCAATGTGATCGGTTCCATTCCAAACATGTCCCGGACGCGACGTCGACGTAGCAGTCTCAATTGGTCTCGTTCATTTACCTGTCACTCTGTCACGACTGCGTTTGGGGACATACAAGTTTTTCTTTTACGTTTGAACGCCTTGTCAATAATAAAAAATCACAAATTGAATCAGAAAAATAACAGTTATTAGTAATGATCGTAATACACGGTGCAAGTTTGCATGATATCATAATGTGAATAGATATGCCAAATCATATTTTTTTTAAATATTATCTCTGGTTTCCTTACTCAGTTTTTATTAACTACAACATGAAAAAGAGAAATCTCTTCGATACTGAACATTATATGAGGTTTCAAAATCGCGCAAGACAGAAATCCCGCAGTCATATCCATACTATTGACAGTGTTCCAGGTCGTTGACCCCAAATTGCATTACCTATTCCGATCTTTGGTTATTAGTGTCCAATTGTATAAAAATTCTGACCCAGAAGTAAGCATAGAAAGACAATTGAAGATTATAAAATGATAAAATAGCGTGGATTTGACTTGCTCCGGCAATTCGTGGGATGGCAATTTAATTAGGTAAGTAGGTAGGTAGGTACATAAGATAATACATCTTTATTTTTTTTAAATAGCGACCGTTAATTTTCTTACTGGTTTTTCTCGGTAGGTATTCTGAATCAGTGGTAGAATCACTTGACGATTTAAAAGCATTTCTAAAAGTTTTTTCTATTCTAATAGGTAGGTAGATACCCTTTGAATAAAAATAGCAAGAGTTTATTTCATCTAAATAAATTAAAAATAAAATTTATGTGTTAGGTAATACATAAATTTTAATAATAAGTATTAAAAGTAGCAACGATATACAAAATAACTTACCTTAAAAGTTTTTTAAATGTTGAGTAGGTAATATATTTTCTTTTTAACCCCCGACGCAAAAACGACGGGGTGTTATAAGTTTGACGTGTCTGTGTGTGTGTGTGTGTGTGTGTGTGTGTGTGTGTGTGTGTGTGTGTGTGTGTGTGTGTGTGTGTGTGTGTGTGTGTGTGTGTGTGTGTGTGTGTGTGTGTGTGTCTGTCTGTTCCCCTGTGGCGCTCAAACGGATGGACCGATTTGAATGCGGTTTTTTTTGTTTGAAAGGTGAATTAGTCGAGAGTGTTCTTAGCTATGTTTGATGAAAATCGGTCCAAGATGGCCGCCGCTACAAAATGGCGGATGATATATTTTTTCACAACTCCCTTGATATGGGTATCAAATGAAAGGGCTTGACTAGTAGAATAGCACTATTGCAAATACAAGATGGCCGCCGCCACTAAATGGCGAATGTCGGGGGTTTTTTAAATTTTCAATTTACACTTGTAAAATGTCAGCATGCCGACTTATATAAATTTAATATTGCTAATATCTATTGATAATAAGTTCAACAGGATGCATTGCTCTTTTTCCGGACAATATTGTTAGATAATAAAACGCAGCGTTCCAAACAACAATACTCCTCCGTATGTTTTCATAGTCTGAAGAGAAGACGCCATTTCACATCGAAATGATCGCCGAGCGGGACTCGTCATTTGTAACGTGACAGTCGATATGGTGAAGATTTAACGGCCGAAGAGTCTAACCCGCGGTCTAACCCTAAACCTACAGATTGAACGTCAAAGTCCAGATAGGTAGGTATGGCGTATGAGTAGTAAAGTTTATATTCTAGTATTTACCAGTCATCATATCATCATCATCATGATCAACCCATTACCGGCTCACTACAGAGCACGGGTCTCCTCTCAGAGTGAGAAGGGTTTTGGCCATAGTCTACCACGCTGGCCAAGCGGATTGGCAGACTTCACACACCTTTGAGAACGTTATGGAGAACTCTCAGGCATGCAGGTTTCCTCACGATGTTTTCCTTCACCGTTAAAGCAAGTGATATTTAAATACTTAAAACGCACATAACTCCGAAAAGTTAGAGGTGCGTGCCCCGGGATCGAACCCACGACCTCCGATTAGAAGTCGGTCCGTCTATTTACCAGTAGGTAATTGATATAATTACAACACATTGCAATCTAAATAAGTGGATTGATTTATTATTGACACGCTTTACTACTTTTATCTGGATTTTTTCGCCCGTCAATCTCTGGTTTTGGATTAGGTAGGGTGGATGCTCCTTAGGCGGACACCCCCCCCCCCAAAAGTCAGCACTTCTTTATATTTCTGTCGATATTAGCGTTTTGGTGCCATTTAGTCACAATGGGTATTTTTTTATTTAGTTATTGCTTCAATAGGAAAATAGTTTTAAAATTAGGCAGCATTTTTTTGGACGCCTTTCCCTCAATTGTTACTTAGAACGAGCGCGAGTGCGTAAATCGCTGAATTTCTTACAAAGCTACTTTCCAGGCGTTGTTTGGTAAGAAATAAATTACGTATTATAATATTTAAGACTTATTGTTGCAATTTAATTTGTTTTGCGTAATATTTGATATCGTGTTATAGTGATTTAGGCTCAATTATTGTGCATATTTAAAGAAAAAATAAGGGTGCCGGACTAACGAAAACCAGTAGTAGGTATGAAGTAGGTACCTGAGGTCAGCAGTGGCTGCCAATCTAAGAATTTGGGTTATTTCCAAGGCCGGCCCTATTGAATAAACTTGATAATATTATCTATATAAAAATTGTCTTATTGTTTCTCAAGGTTGTTAAAAAATTTCTATACCTATTTATTTTTTTTAAATTGAATTGATTTCGGAATAGGGTATGTATATTTTTTTGGCGGGAAAATGAAATAAAATGAAAACGAGGAAAGAGTTCCTATAAATATTTAAAAAAAAAAAAATTTTTCGTGGACAATATCGGGGGTAAAAGCTCATTTTCGAATAAAAACATGAGGGCCGACTGTGAGAACACAAATGCCGAAGGAAGGGTCAAAGGTGCCAGCTTCTAAGCAAATTAGTACCTACTTCTTTTCAATTAAATTAAAAAAAAAATACTTCTTCTTCGTCAATTGTTCGTCAATTGTTACTACTTGCTAAAAGCAGGTAGTAACAATTGACTCAAAAAGTCAAAAGCATCAAGTAGGTATTACCTAAAAGAAAAACATTGTACCTACTGAAATTGCTTCGTTTGACACGTCTACGAATTTTTTCACGTGACACGACCCTTAAAGTGCCGACTTATACCTAGAACATTCACCATAGGTACCTACAATGATTATTTATTATCTTGATCTATATGTCCTATCTATATGTAGCCCGCAATTGTTAAAAAATTTCTATACCTATTTATTTTTTTTAAATTAAATTGATTTCGGAATAGGGTATGTATATTTTTTTGGCGGGAAAATGAAATAAAATGAAAACGAGGAAAGAGTTCCTATAAATATTAAAAAAAAAAAAAATTTTCGTGGACAATATCGGGGGTAAAAAGCTCATTTTCTAATAAAAACATGAGGGCCGACTGTGAGAACACAAATGCCGAAGGAAGGGTCAAAGGTGCCAGCTTCTAAGCAAATTAGTACCTACTTCTTTTCAATTAAATTAAAAAAAATTACTTCTTCTTCGTCAATTGTTCGTCAATTGTTACTACTTGCTAAAAGCAGGTAGTAACAATTGACTCAAAAAGTCAAAAGCATCAAGTAGGTATTACCTAAAAGAAAAACATTGTACCTACTGAAATTGCTTCGTTTGACACGTCTACGAATTTTTTCACGTGACACGACCCTTAAAGTGCCGACTTATAGAACATTCACCATAGGTACCTACAATGATTATTTATTATCTTGATCTATATGTCCTATCTAGGTATATGTAGCCCGCAACTAGTAAGTAGGACTAATGTGTACCTAATACCTATATACCTACCTACCTAGGTACTACTTACCTATAGGTACCTAAAGTAAATGGTAAGGACAGGCCATCGATTTACATCGATGGGACAAGTTAACCTGAAAAAGATTTGCGTATTTCAGCTCTACAACAGCCTTACAACAACTCTATGTTGTCATTAACAGAGAACCTATTACGACCTACGACCTTTATCTGCTTTGTATGCGGCTTTACAATGCTTTCATTGATAGAGCTCTTCGTAGTTAAGGACGAACGTTGACCTTTGGCAATATTTCGCATTCTTCCGCAAGACAAGCAAGACCTCATCTCCTATAGACTAGCTCTGACTATTAAATGTAACGTGTAATATTCAATTTATATCCATTCATCTCTTATTCAAAAAAAAGACCTTTTCTTTCATCGATATACTCGTAAGTGTCTATAGTCAGGCGTCTCGTTAGCGAATGACCCCGTCATTGTATCTACGTGCGCTTATATGTAAACAAAATACGCCAAAACCTCGAGCATTGCGAATTAAAAGTTAAAACAAGTCGGCCACATAGAGCGGCGACTGTGCGTAAGCGTATGATCATAGCCAAATCAGCTCATCGACAGCTGTCATCCGCCGTGGCCGTTCCTGAGTTTGTAAACAGTGGACCCAAACAAGACGGCGCGCGACGCCGCAACCGCCCTTGAACTGCGTCGCGGAGGCTCTCGCGGAGGCTGCGAGCGCGCGGGGGTGCGGGCGGGGGGCGAGGGCGCGCGCGGGGGGGCGGGGCCGGCGCGGCCAATCAGCGCCCCTTCACATTTTTCAGCCCCCGCCCGCATCGCCGGACGCTGCCCAAAAACAAAAGGATCAAAGTCGGCGAAACCTATCTCTTTCTTTGTGGGGCCGGCGAACGGGCTTCGATGAGAGGATAGATACAGTGTGTCGCGCGGGCGCGAATCGATAAGCCGGGCCTCCCCCTCCTCCCCTCGGCCGCCGGGCGCCCCCCTCGCCCGCCGCCCGCCTCGCCACGCGGCGCTCTCCGGCCGCCGGCCATTTGCACGGATGTTTACTATTATTATTTTATTGAACGGACGCTATAAGTGGCGAAATAAGAATATTTGCAGGTCGCAGGGTGGGCGATTACCGGCCGCGACCGCGACGAACCTGATACTTACTCCGTTGTGAGGCCACGGGCACAGCGCCGCGGCGGCACACCTACATTAAATCTACGTTTCGTTGCAATTCACCTCCTCACACGCCTGACGCTCCTACCATACTTATAAAGTTAGGTACCTACTATCTGGACCCAGTTAGATACCCAGGTAGCTCCTACCAAATATTTTACATAATATTTTACCATATCCATTATCCATACTTACAGTAGGTACTTATTAGAAATTAGGAGATCCGTAGAAGAACCAGAGTCACCGACATAACCAGAGTGCGAAGCTGACTTCTGAAATGACAATGGGCGGGGCACTTAAATTGAAGAACCGATAGACGTAAGTGTACCTAACCTATCTAAAGTGGTTCACGCCAGCGGTAGGTGTGGTAGAGATTTACAATAAAAGGCAGTTTAAAAGGAGTAGGTAGGTAGGTATGTCCTAGGTCACCTAGGTACAGCAGGGCACGTCTATCGATAGACAACGATCTAGATATTAAGTACCAATTAAAATATTATATAGGTAACTTGGGCAAAATAAAATCAATCGACCCTACCTACATTTTGGGCCAGTGCATTGGGCCAATGCCCATTTGTTTACAGATATAGATATGGATAGAATGTTAGACCAAGATCCCAGAACGATAAGACATTAACTTATTTTCTGAAAGATGAAACCTTAGGCTCTCAGTAGTGTCTCATGTGCTTTGAATACCTTCATACTATGTGGAGTTCGTATCTATCAAGTGAGAAAGATAACTAAAAATAAGAGTAACTTAACTTACATTCACATGGCTGATTTTTATTATATATTATTATAAGTCACAAGTTCGAGTAGTTACCTACCTAAGATAGTTAGGTAGCTTTTAGTGGAATTTCAATTTTCATAAAATCAAATCAAAGCACAATTTATTAAAAAAAAGCATAATAGGTATAGGATAAAAGCCGGATAGTTGCCCCAGTGGAATAGTTGCCCCGGTTCTGAATACACTATGTTAGAGATGTCTCTGTCCTTAGCACTCTTCGAGTTAGAAGCGTTTCCTATGCAAGCTTCAATGCCATAAAAATTGTACACTAGAGTTTTTTCGTTTTCGTTTCGTCCATGAGAGCGAAAATCTTCCGCGGCAAGACCTCCACGAGCATCGAAATTATATTTGTGAGTAGGTATTTACTATTGAATATTTTTTTTATACTTGTCGATTCAGTTAACTTTTTGTTTCTTCGCATGCACTGAAGTTTAAATTACATTGTCTTTGACGTTTAATTGTTAAATTTCTTTTATTTATTTATTTTTAAAAAAGGGCAAATATCCGTACTGAAAAGGATAGTCGCCCCATATACTTTTGCGGATGGGCAACGATCCGCAAAAGTATATGGGGCAACTAAGTATTTCTTCAACAGTTTCATGTTGCAGGTGGGTAAACTGTGCGCACGAATTGCCTCTTGGCTCTATAACGTGTTACACGTGTGTTTAATTACATGTTATGGTTGCATGTTGATTATTTAGTACAAGCGGACACCCGCGACTTCGTTCGCGTGGATATTGGTTTTTAAAAATCCCGTGAGAATCATTTTGTTTTTCCTAAACTCCTTTGAGCTCATACCTTGCTAAAAACTGTTAAAAGTTCACTGGCGGATGTTTAGGTAGATCAAAATGTAAACATCCGCCAGTGAAAGTTCCATCAAAATCGGTCCAGCCTTTCGGAGATAAGCCAGTAATCTTTAAAGTATTTCCTTTCTAACAAAAAAAGAATGAATGAAATCGGATCACCCGTTAACGAATTACAGCTAAGTACACATTTTGACTTTCATCCCCTCTCCCAAGGGAACCGTGCTGAATTTCAGGATAAAAAGTAAGTATCCTATATGTTACACCATAGTACCTATGAACTTAAATCATGCCGAGTTTCAGTAGTTTTTACGTGATGCGCGCACAAACATACAGACAAACAGACAAACAGATAAACAGACAAACAGATAAACAGATAAACAGACAAACAGATAAACAGACAAACAGACAAACAGACAAAAAATTCAAAAATAGCTTTTTTACGTTCTATTACTTATTCCTAACACCCCCCAGTTATTATTTTGCAAAAATCTTCAATGTACAGATACGGCAAGTCTACGATTTTATTATATGTATAGATATAGATTAGATAGAAGAAGATAGATTTCCATTAAAACTTCTTAACATTAAAACTTAAAATAATCTAAATAAATAATAAAGACTGATTAAATTTACATTCAGTAAATAGATCCAAAAAAATTATAGAATAAATTTTAATCCAAAAAAAATTGAAGCAAATTCATAGTGAGTCTACTATCCCTGCTATATCTAGGGCAACCATCCCCCGAATAATTTTTTATGTGAGGCAACTATCCGCCACAGTAGGCAACTATCCCACTTTCGAGAAGTCAAATAAAACCGGATTTACTCAAAAACAATAATAATTATACTAACAATATTAATTATAGTTTATTTTATACGTAGATACGTTGCAAATAAGAAGATAATCGTGTAATAAATAGTACGTACTAAATTGGTAGCGGCGATAGCTTCCACGTCTATTATTGTCTCAACTACCGATGAACACTGAACGTAGCCATTATGTAGATGCGTTGCAACCATGGCATAGCCAGCTCGCCGACCATCAGTCACGCCAGCGATGGGCCAAGTGTAGAGCAGGCGTTAGACTGCATCATCACTTGTCATCAGGTGATATGGCAGTCAAGAGCTAACTTGTAGACAAACAAAAAGTGTGTGTGTGCAATTCACACACGGCGGAAATGAAAATTCAGAAAACTAACCGTAACCTTAACTTTAACTTTGGCTTTGCATTCTAAAATGGTGTCGCTTTTTCGTTTCATCGAATTGTAAAATGCACAACGATCCTAAAGAAGTTTCACTTCCAAAAACAAGGGTGCTTATCTTGAAGTGAGACAATTAGCAAAAAATGGTTGATGAGTGACGAGTGGCGGAGACGCCATCTTGCTTTGTAGAGATAGTTAGGTATTAGGTGCCAATAGCTATAGTCTATGCCATGTTTTTTGCTTGACGCTTCGGTGGCTTCGACTCCGCTCTAGTATGCCCCGACCCTTATCTATTCGCGGTTTGTGGTTTTTTCAACTCACTTTCGATATATGAAATCTTTACGTATATACAAGAAAAGAAAGAAAAACTTTACCCTTTTTCGTTGTCGCAGTCGGATAATTAACCGTTAATAACTGCATTTTATCGGTAGTTAACCATAAGCTTGGTTAATTAACGGTAGTTAACTGGTTTTTTACAACTATAGGTGCGACAAATCGCCCGCGACTAAAAGCTGTTCTACACGATCGGTTCCAACCACCAACAGCGGTCACCTTGGTTGAGTTGGAGTCAAAATCAATCGTGTAGAAGTTGGTTGATGTCAATATTTGGTTGACCAACCAAATGACCTTTCAACCACCTTGGTCGTGAGCGCATCTCTCACTACCAAGGTCAAATAGAGAGCATTGAGTTGAAGTACAACCGTGTGGACGCTTGTTGGCCCGCTTAACGCGTATTTACGCCTTGAACGTCAATCGCATATGTTGTTTTGTATGGCAATAAAGATCAAAGATGGCGGCGGTTCACCATGAAAGACAAGTTATAAGTGAATTGTTAGAACTATATATAAGTTTTCCCACTCTGAGGGAAGTCAGTCTTTTTTTTTCTACGTTTATTTTCATCACATAATGCTATACAATAGAATAGAATAGAATAGAATAGAATAGAATAGAATAGAATAGAATAGAATAGAATAGAATAGAATAGAATAGAATAGAATAGAATAGAATAGAATAGAATAGAATAGAATAGAATAGAATAGAATAGAATAGAATAGAATAGAATAGAATAGAATAGAATAGAATAGAATAGAATAGAATAGAATAGAATAGAATAGAATAGAATAGAATAGAATAGAATAGAATAGAATAGAATAGAATAGAATAGAATAGAATAGAATAGAATAGAATAGAATAGAATAGAATAGAATAGAATAGAATAGAATAGAATAGAATAGAATAGAATAGAATAGAATAGAATAGAATAGAATAGAATAGAATAGAATAGAATAGAATAGAATAGAATAGAATAGAATAGAATAGAATAGAATAGAATAGAATAGAATAGAATAGAATAGAATAGAATAGAATAGAATAGAATAGAATAGAATAGAATAGAATAGAATAGAATAGAATAGAATAGAATAGAATAGAATAGAATAGAATAGAATAGAATAGAATAGAATAGAATAGAATAGAATAGAATAGAATAGAATAGAATAGAATAGAATAGAATAGAATAGAATAGAATAGAATAGAATAGAATAGAATAGAATAGAATAGAATAGAATAGAATAGAATAGAATAGAATAGAATAGAATAGAATAGAATAGAATAGAATAGAATAGAATAGAATAGAATAGAATAGAATAGAATAGAATAGAATAGAATAGAATAGAATAGAATAGAATAGAATAGAATAGAATAGAATAGAATAGAATAGAATAGAATAGAATAGAATAGAATAGAATAGAATAGAATAGAATAGAATAGAATAGAATAGAATAGAATAGAATAGAATAGAATAGAATAGAATAGAATAGAATAGAATAGAATAGAATAGAATAGAATAGAATAGAATAGAATAGAATAGAATAGAATAGAATAGAATAGAATAGAATAGAATAGAATAGAATAGAATAGAATAGAATAGAATAGAATAGAATAGAATAGAATAGAATAGAATAGAATAGAATAGAATAGAATAGAATAGAATAGAATAGAATAGAATAGAATAGAATAGAATAGAATAGAATAGAATAGAATAGAATAGAATAGAATAGAATAGAATAGAATAGAATAGAATAGAATAGAATAGAATAGAATAGAATAGAATAGAATAGAATAGAATAGAATAGAATAGAATAGAATAGAATAGAATAGAATAGAATAGAATAGAATAGAATAGAATAGAATAGAATAGAATAGAATAGAATAGAATAGAATAGAATAGAATAGAATAGAATAGAATAGAATAGAATAGAATAGAATAGAATAGAATAGAATAGAATAGAATAGAATAGAATAGAATAGAATAGAATAGAATAGAATAGAATAGAATAGAATAGAATAGAATAGAATAGAATAGAATAGAATAGAATAGAATAGAATAGAATAGAATAGAATAGAATAGAATAGAATAGAATAGAATAGAATAGAATAGAATAGAATAGAATAGAATAGAATAGAATAGAATAGAATAGAATAGAATAGAATAGAATAGAATAGAATAGAATAGAATAGAATAGAATAGAATAGAATAGAATAGAATAGAATAGAATAGAATAGAATAGAATAGAATAGAATAGAATAGAATAGAATAGAATAGAATAGAATAGAATAGAATAGAATAGAATAGAATAGAATAGAATAGAATAGAATAGAATAGAATAGAATAGAATAGAATAGAATAGAATAGAATAGAATAGAATAGAATAGAATAGAATAGAATAGAATAGAATAGAATAGAATAGAATAGAATAGAATAGAATAGAATAGAATAGAATAGAATAGAATAGAATAGAATAGAATAGAATAGAATAGAATAGAATAGAATAGAATAGAATAGAATAGAATAGAATAGAATAGAATAGAATAGAATAGAATAGAATAGAATAGAATAGAATAGAATAGAATAGAATAGAATAGAATAGAATAGAATAGAATAGAATAGAATAGAATAGAATAGAATAGAATAGAATAGAATAGAATAGAATAGAATAGAATAGAATAGAATAGAATAGAATAGAATAGAATAGAATAGAATAGAATAGAATAGAATAGAATAGAATAGAATAGAATAGAATAGAATAGAATAGAATAGAATAGAATAGAATAGAATAGAATAGAATAGAATAGAATAGAATAGAATAGAATAGAATAGAATAGAATAGAATAGAATAGAATAGAATAGAATAGAATAGAATAGAATAGAATAGAATAGAATAGAATAGAATAGAATAGAATAGAATAGAATAGAATAGAATAGAATAGAATAGAATAGAATAGAATAGAATAGAATAGAATAGAATAGAATAGAATAGAATAGAATAGAATAGAATAGAATAGAATAGAATAGAATAGAATAGAATAGAATAGAATAGAATAGAATAGAATAGAATAGAATAGAATAGAATAGAATAGAATAGAATAGAATAGAATAGAATAGAATAGAATAGAATAGAATAGAATAGAATAGAATAGAATAGAATAGAATAGAATAGAATAGAATAGAATAGAATAGAATAGAATAGAATAGAATAGAATAGAATAGAATAGAATAGAATAGAATAGAATAGAATAGAATAGAATAGAATAGAATAGAATAGAATAGAATAGAATAGAATAGAATAGAATAGAATAGAATAGAATAGAATAGAATAGAATAGAATAGAATAGAATAGAATAGAATAGAATAGAATAGAATAGAATAGAATAGAATAGAATAGAATAGAATAGAATAGAATAGAATAGAATAGAATAGAATAGAATAGAATAGAATAGAATAGAATAGAATAGAATAGAATAGAATAGAATAGAATAGAATAGAATAGAATAGAATAGAATAGAATAGAATAGAATAGAATAGAATAGAATAGAATAGAATAGAATAGAATAGAATAGAATAGAATAGAATAGAATAGAATAGAATAGAATAGAATAGAATAGAATAGAATAGAATAGAATAGAATAGAATAGAATAGAATAGAATAGAATAGAATAGAATAGAATAGAATAGAATAGAATAGAATAGAATAGAATAGAATAGAATAGAATAGAATAGAATAGAATAGAATAGAATAGAATAGAATAGAATAGAATAGAATAGAATAGAATAGAATAGAATAGAATAGAATAGAATAGAATAGAATAGAATAGAATAGAATAGAATAGAATAGAATAGAATAGAATAGAATAGAATAGAATAGAATAGAATAGAATAGAATAGAATAGAATAGAATAGAATAGAAAAGTTTTTTATTCAAATAAACTTTTACAAGTGCTTTTGAACCGTCGATTGAGTCTACCACAGGTTCGGAATGCAGTTCCAGCCGAGAAGAACCTGCAAGAAACTCGGCGGTTGCTCTTTTTTAAAAATAACATTATAACAATTATTATTATTAATGTACATGATTGAAATGCCGTCTCGCGCATTGCTGGAACGAGTTAAATCCAAGCTTTTTTTATCGTTTATATAATCTTCAATTGTATAATAAGCTTTTTTTATGAGCATACTTTTAATAAAGTTCTTAAACTTGTGTAAAGGCAAGTCTAAGACATATTTTTTATTCAGATAAACTTTTACAAGTGCTTTTGAATCGACAAATGAATCTACCACTGGTTCGGAATGGTGCTTACAATTCTATACGTTAAGAAGGGCAGACAAAAGTAGCCCCATTTCCGACGGCGGCACCCGTTCACGAGCATGACGCATGATCCAGCCATTGCTTCGCTCAACCATATTTGAGGGAACGTAACAACCCGCACCACACGACACCACCACAGAAATGTTTAAAGAGAGCGTGACATACTTAGGCTACCCATGATTAAAGCATCGAATTGAACACCAATAATCGAATACTCCTCAAGTTATAATAGCGTATAAAGCGAATAAATTAAATCCATGCTTTTTTATCATTTATATAATCTTCAATTGTATAATATGCTTTTTTCATGAGCACACTTTTAATAGAATTCTTAAACTTGTGTAAAGGCAAATCTAAGATTTGTTGTGGAATTTTGTTATAGAACATTACGCCCATTCCCACAAACGACCTTTGGACCTTTTTGAGGCGTAATCGAGGAATCACGAGTCTATTTATATTTCTTAATTGCCTATCGTGTAATTCACACTTTTTATTGTAACTGTGAATGTTTTGCTTAACAAAAATTATGTTGTTATAAATATATTGAGAAGCTACTGTAAGAATACCTATTTCTTTAAATTTCTCTCGAAGGGAATCCCGCGGTTTTAAATTATAAATTGCACGAATTGCCCTTTTTTGTAAAACGAAAATTTTTTCAATATCAGCTGCTTTACCCCATAGTAAGATTCCATACGACATAATACTATGGAAATATGCAAAGTAAACAATTTTTGCAGTTTCAACATCTGTTAACTGTCGAATCTTTCTAACAGCGTAAGCAGCAGAGCTAAGCTTGCCAGCAAGCGTTGCTATATGGGTGCCCCATTGAAGCTTTGCATCCAGGGTTATTCCCAAGAACACAGTTGTGTCCTCAGTTTTCAATGGCTCACCACTTATCTTTAAATTATTACAAGTAACCCTTGTATTGGGCAATAGAAACTCGACACACTTGGTTTTTTTTGCATACAAGCTGGCGCTAGCCCAACCTTTTGAGGTTTCGAAAGGGGTCCCATGATTAAAACTCGTGTTCACTACTTTGCAGTCTAGTATTGATTGACGAGTTGTTTCAATCATACTATCGTGTAGATTGAAATCCAACTTGGTTGACCCAACCAAGGTGACCTCTGTTGGTGGTTGGAACCGATCGTGTAGAACAGCTTTAAGTATCCCAATCTGAGTCTAATCGATGCGGGGAAAGCACGTGGCCCCTGAGACTCATCGCATCACTTGCACTTCCGCCAAGACGCATATCTACTTAATACGATATAATTATATTATACACACGTATATTGCACACTATAATGTTTATATTTTATATATTACGTGGGTATACCTACTGATGGTAAATTTAGTCTATTTTTAAATGGTTTCTAAGTTCTAACAGGTTCCAAACCGGTCGCACTTTATAACACTGAGCTATAGCGACAGAGCGACAGATACTCGTTCGTATATTTGTTTAAATGGAATGATCGGATCCTGATGCTAAGTTCCTCCTTCAAAACATGTCTTTAACTTCAGAATTCTACTCGGGGCATCACTTCTAATAGCTTTTGGTATCATTAATAAGTACCTACTAAGTATGAAATAATTACGGATGAGGAGATGGATTCTTTAATAATTTCCGAAAAAATTTTTCATAGCTTTAATTAGATAGGTATTTTATATTTAAGTAACTGACAACACTAATATGTAGTCAAATTGAGTGACCTTCCAAGATGGCGGCCATAGTTCCACTTTTCGCCATTTCACAGTAAGGTTGGTCGCACTATAACAGCCTTACGGCCGCATCGGTTGTTGAACGACCCTGTAACATAAAATGTGGAAATGTACCTATGAAGCTGCACGTAAAGTTGCGATTTATACTTAACTAGCGGTCTGCCCCGGCTTCGCCCGTGGTACATAATATACTTATAGCCTATTATAGCACTCAAGGATCACTTACATATCCAACGGTGAAAGAATTTTTGAAATCGGTCAAACAAACAAACAAACAAACTTTTCCGCTTTATTATATTAAAAGTATATAAGTATAGATTTGCGAAAAAACTTAAAATACAAAAAATAAACCGCGCGAATAAATTTCGCAGTAGGGTTAGACCTTAGAACAAGTACCTACCTATTATAGGTAAATTAAAAATTTAAAAACCTCCGACATTCGCCATTTTGTGGCAGCGGCCATCTTGGATTTGCAACAGTGCAACAGTGCTATTCTACTAGTCAAGCCCTTTCAGAGTTGTGAAAAAATATGTTATCCGCCATTTTGTAGTGGCGGCTATCTTGGGCCGATTTTTTCCAAACATAGCTAACAACACTCTCGACTAATTCATCTTTCAAACAAAAAAACCGCATTCCAATCGGTCCACCCGTTTGAGCGCCACAGGGAAACAGACAGACACACACACACATACACACATACACACACACACACACAGACATGGGCGTCGCCAGGTAGGGGCAGGGGGGGCAGCTGCCCCCCCCCCCCTAGAGATTTGAAAAAATATAGATATGCTATATTTTGCATTAAGTATCTAAATTAAACCTGGCGCAAATGGAAACGAGGTCAATGAAAAATTCTAATTCGAAAATAAATTAAGAGCTTGTAACCAGCTTCAAAAGCTCTGGACTGTACCCACAATACTTTGTACTTTTCCCATACTATAATATCATCAACTTGCCCCCCCCTTGGCCATCGGCTGGCGACACCCTTGCACACAGACACGTCAAACTTAGTATAACACCCCGTCGTTTTTGCGTCGGGAGTTAAAAACTAATAAATTTAGTATTAAAATCTCCAAAAAACTTAGAACACTATAATCATAATTCATAATTGTGGCCGATTCTGTTGTACACAATCTCTAAACCTAAACTAAAATGACAGGCCTAAATCTATTGCTATCTCTTTCACAATATTCCCTGCGGAAAAGGATAGCACTGTTTTTAAACTTGTCAATTTAGTTTAGGTTTAGAGATTGTGTACAACAGAATTAGCCACATGCCACAGTATCATATTATTATTATAATGGTTTCATGGTTTGAGTCTGAGTATGGTTTGGAGGCTGGAGTATACACCTCCTTGGTTGAAGAAAAATTTTGCGCCATCTATACCAAAATAAGTAAACTACTACATCCAGACTGTCCGGATATCTACCGTTGTCGTTTCGCGATGATGGTTTGTGTACATATTACATGAGTTTCACCTAGATGGCGCTCCCACAAGCACTGATTCGCTTTACATTTATATACCGAAGTATTAAATATATTTTACCAAATAAATATTTTTTTCTATTTTAAAATGAAATTTTGAGTCAAATACTTTGAATCAATTAGTGTTTTCTTTGTTTGCTGCGTAATAGACTGTTTTACCGACATTATACATAACTTCCGCTTGCCGCTCTGCTCTATGTACGCAAACGCGAGGTAATGTAGCTAACTTCACTTCGTAAATGTTCGATTTCTTTCAACTACGTCGAGGCTTGTACTTTTGGGATTGCGCTTTTCGGTAATTATTGTCTTTACTCATTGCAAATACAGTCTTTTTGATATTTTGTGATTTTTATCTAGTCAGAGGTGAGTTCCGCGTAAAGTTATGAAGTCGTGATTAAAAAAGTTTGGCGCGTTCGTTTCTGTCAACTCAGCTAAGGTGTTCACGCAGTGATGCATAATGCACGTGTAATGTGGAATACAATTTGTTATTATATGTTTGCAGACATGGCTTTATCAGTTGCACTACCTCTGGGTGGATTGGAGACGGAGAATTTTAACTCGTTCAGGCATATCATAGATATAGCGGGCCTATCCCAATCGCAGACGAGCCCAAGCCCATCTGTCTCCAGTGAATCTAGCGGTATCGGATCGCTGGGCTCGCTGAAATCGGAATCAGTCAATAGCGATTCCCTTCCGTCTAGTCCTCAAACCACGGAGAAGGTAAGTTCATCAAAAAATAAATGCACTATTTGTTTGCGTTCGTCCTGGCCTTGACCTCTCTATTTTCATAATAATTCCGTAATGGCGAACGTCTTACGATATCAATGTGTACATTATTGACGTGTGATAGTGGAAAAATTCGGATGGTGTTTTCTGCATGTAAATTAGTCCCTAAGTTGTAAAGTTTTTATTACAATGATTATTATTATTTTAATATTATTATTTTACTCAGGTTTATAACAAATACTACATACAGTTGTTTAGAGGAATGCATCAATATTAATAACAAATTAACAACAAACCGTCAAATTTATGTGTTTATAAAGTTCTGAATAATCTATTAAATAAAAATTATATTTACACAAATATTTTATTCAAATCTTAATCTTAATTTTCAGAAAGTATTTGAACCCTTCGTGCAACCACAGCCACGTCTGAAAGAGAGAAAAGTTGAAGATGCTAAAATCATATATGGAGGGCGCGACATTCTCAACTTGAGTGCAAATCTCACAGATCCTCGATGGAAGTACCGCGCCACGATGCTGCCGCCGAAACACCCCGCCCTGTTCTTTGCCAACCGGTCGCAGTACCACCGACTGGGACCCTACGGGACACGCACACAGTATGTAAAAGATTCTTGCCGTGTATGTGGCTTCAATTGGGTTGTCGCTGCCACAGAGTGATTTGACAGTGTGTCAACCAAACACTGAGCGAAAAGGAGATGGGTATGACTGGGACACAACAGGGTGCTAATATTTTTTTACTTGTCACATGATGCTTGTACAAATATGAATTTTTAGCTTTCTCAGGGCACACCGATGGAGTGGTGTGGAACCGTGGCACAGTCTTAATGATAACATCTTAAACTTAGCATTATGTACATATGGTTGAAAACTAATCACTGACTGCTTTAGTTCACCTGAGCTCTGAAGATAATGTTTTGTTATCCATATATCAATTTTAGCTGAATGTCAAAATCAAAGCTCTTTAAATTTTTATTATTAAAGAATACTGTGCCTCGACACCACTCACTGCATTGCCAACAACTTCAGTTCATCTTCACGAGATAATCTTATGACAACCTGTCCTTTAGCCTAAAAAATGACAGGAAAATTCCTATTTTCTACAAAATAATATAATTTATTTAAGGTACTCAATATAATGAACAAATTATTTATTACTGATGAACTGTAGTCGCTGGGCTTGTGACATCTTCTTAGTATTTTAGTTGAAGCCTGCTGTGGCCCAGTCCTGCGGATGACTGTGGAATATGCATTGCGGCTATCGTCACACATATTCACGGGCACATTATAATTGTGACTTAATACTGTGATCTTAATTTAACGAAGGCAATTTTGACAAATTCTGTGATGTGTGTGACGTAACGATGCAAATTTATTTCGTGTTTTGTTGAACTTATTTTAATTTGTGTGATAAATAAAAAGTTAGGTTAATTAAAAAATAATGCCATAAGTGTTACAGACATACAAAATTGGCATTTGAAATCCCAAAAACTAGGATCTTAATGACTCAGTCCTCAAATTCCAACTTTATAAAATAATTTAATTACTTAATTTAAAGACAGAAAATTAATAGTAATATATTAACGCTACATAATTTAGTTCCTCTTAGAAATATTATTAATTATTTGTTATCCAAAGAATCTTTTGTTTATTAATCGCGTATTATATAATATATAAATTGTTGATCTTTAACAATTTATATCAATTAATAATTGGCATAAAATCAACTGGCTGATATTTCATCCTTTGGATTTTGTGTACCCATTACTTTAAAGCAATATTTAAATTATGCACATTTACTTATATTGAGTTATTCCCACCATTGCATCTTATAGTTATTATTTAAATATTGTTTTACGATAATTGTTAGTCTGTAGAGGTTATTATTTAGATATATTCCACAGTCATTTTAATTAGGTTCATCATTGTTTAAACCAAAAGGTAGCTTCTCGCATAATTCTCTCTACGATTTTGACGAGATGGCATGAATTTATAGCCAAGCTGTATGTAAATTTTAAGGTCTAATTATGATGATTGTTGGATGTACCGTCCGAGCATTACATAATACTATTAGTGATGACATGTAATCTAGAGGATCTTGACACATTGCCCAAAAATCCTACGACTCTGTGTGAAGGCATAAACTCATATAATTATATGACACACCCATTGCCCTTGGGGAAGATAGTCAAATGGGTTATCAGTGCATATCATCACAAATTAAAGCAGTGATTAGATGTTCTAAGGTATTAGTAGTTGTTACAAACCGTTTTAAAAGGTTGGAGTCATTGAAGTGCCCAGAAGCTGGGTTCTAGTGAAATTATAGTAAGTGTCATTAACAGACTGGCAATATCTCTATGAATGCATATTTAAATTATAATATCCATGGTCTCTTTAATTTAGTCAAGATATTTAATAGCGCGAGTCTCTTGATCTAATTGTAAGTAAATGTGTAATGTACTAACTATATGGGTAAACGATAATACTGTCCTTCTGTGAAACTTAAGTTCTGCTATGTTGTGATCAGCTTTAAATTGGAACTGGAGTATTTGTACACAATAATGTTGATATATTTCCCACAAAGTTATTTTTATAAAAAAATGTTAATATTTGACAATACAGTTTGTAGTTTTCAAAATTTTCTTTATATTGGTATATTATGGAATTCGCTTCAAAGTTTGGCAAATATTCTGGAAGGGACCAAGATCGATGATGCATTGATTCGTTTTAAATTTTACAATGATTTCCAGTAGCGGAACAATCAATCCTTATCACATTGAAGTTTACATTGCATTTTATCAGTTGCTTTATCTTTTGAGTCATTGCCACTTTTTTCTGTTATCAATAAAATGGGCTATGAACATAAAAAACATTAGTTGTGTTAACAATAAGTGAATAATTTACAAAATTTTATTTATATATTTATGATTCAGTGGGTCATGACTGAACATATAGCATGGATCTCAGAATGCAGCTTTTACAGTGATACTTATGCCTAATGATAATCATTTTTGCCTAAATTGGAAGGTGCCTTTAAAAAAAATACCAAAATCCAAAAAAAAATGTATTAGAGGTGCCTTCGCAATCACAGTGTGCTATATTCTCGGTCACACATACTCATAAAATGGTTGTTACGGTTATCTAAATCAAATGTTGCATTCAGATTATTATTTAGTTATTAACTTTATTATGGCAAGCTTCGATCGAATGTAGTTCAAAGAAAGTATTTGGAGCGATACGCACAGTTTTATATAGGTCTTGTTGTGAGGTCTCCTGTAGTGTAGGCGCGGCGTCTCAACCGAGGCCGAGCTGCGATGCAATACTTGCATTCCAATTTGTGTTTAAGTTAGCAGCCGAGCGGTCGTAGTTATATTAATGTTTTCTTTAATCCACATTGCCAAATATTTTGGTTGTTGTGCTATTTATTTAAATTAATGTTTTTTTCTGAAATATCAACTTTAGTAAACCTTCCATTGCTAAGTGAGTTTTCAGTTTACAGTGTTTAAATCATTTCAATTTTTTGCATTTTATTTTGTTTAGTCAAATCATAATATATACATGATATTATTATACATAATGTGTTGTATACTATATTTATTGTTCGTTCATATTAATTATCTTTTCTCATTGAACTGTAGTCAAATGACAGTATTTTTATAATGAAAATTGTATAGGGAGGGAAGGGTTTATTGCCTAGGCGAGGCGCCCACGGTTCGTCTAGGCGCGCCCACGGCCCGTCTAGCGGCGCCCACGAGTTGTCTAGCCGCGCCGCGGGATGCGCGTCCGGTGTGTATTACGTGTATCTGATAAGCATTATGTAGGTTTAGCGAAATAGAATTAACTCGGAGACACTCTCCAAGTACCAAAACATATTGGTTTAATGTTATATTCTCTTATTATGGTGATATCTTGCGTCGCGCGCGGCGCTGAGCTCAATATTTTAGTAACCCTTAAGAAAATTAATACCTCTTTTGAAAAGAATAATATAATTAAAATATATATTACATATTATTATAGTATATCCAATCGAGTGTCACATTATGTATTGCCCTGTTTATTTTGATGTGATATCATAAATGACTGATCTGAATTTAGTTTTTAAGTTGGTTATTGATACGCAGTGCTATTTCGAGAGTGTAATTAAGATTTAATATTGAAAGTGCCAATGCTCGTAATTTAATCTTTATGACTGTTCCTTTAACGTAGCCGACAGCGCCTCGGCGGCTGGTGCACTCAGCACAGCTGTAGAGACGCTGAACGCTCGTCCTTCCTAACTCTAAGTTAAAATTATTAATTTAATGAAATCACGTAACGTGCACAATCTCAGTAATGCTTGCAATATTATGTGTAACATGTAATTCCTGTTTTATAATAATTTAGTCCAGCGTAATGTTAAGAGTACAATATGAGATGATGTTATATATCATTCTAGTATCAAAATTAACCGAAGATAATATTATTATTATTATTATTAGTTAGGTAAAATTTAAACATAGCTTTTCGTATAATTGGGATGTTTTAGTATAATTGTAGTGTGTAATTGCGGCGTAGTGGCAAGCGATCCGTCTCGCGAGCGGATGGATATAAATGTTGTGGCAATAATACTCGAGTAGTCCCCTGCCAACACAGTACAGGGTTGCGCCTCGCGGAGCGCTACGTACTAGGCGTTTATTTGTTGTAATGATAATAATAGCCGTAGGTATTTTGTCGTACTTAAATAAAAATAATTAATTATTCTTGCGATGCCTTAATTCTGGTTGTCAATTAGACACGTCTGCCTAGAGTGTTATCATTGTTTTCTATTTATTTTAGTTTTTTGCTGTTCCTCCGTGAACTTCCGGTCCAGGCTGTTCTTTGAAATGATTTTGAGGTCGATTTATTTTTACCTAAGTGTTCTTATTAAATGTTACCAAAATGTTTTTAATAAAATATTTTTATATGTATCCTATTGTTTTTTTTATTAATAAGCCTATTAGATTAGATTAGTTGCTTATCGTCATATTCTTAATATAAAAGTCTATTAGGTTATTTATCTATCATCATGTTATTATTATTTATAATTATGGTGATAATTGGCCTTGTTATTAATAGATTATGTTAGATACCTATCATCATAATATCAATAACAAAATTGGCCTTGAAGGAAATTATATTATATATTATGTACATAGTATATGGACATAGAAAAGCATGAAAGCAAGTGTGAACACACCAAAATATTTTAAGAAACTGTTTATTTACGAATTTTGTACAATCCAACAACCAAAATAAATTTCTATTTGTTGATGCTACATGTGTTATACATATCTTAGCAACATTGTCACGTTTTCGTGATGTAAACATCGCGATGCGGGCGCCATGCCAACTGTTAAAAGTTCGACTCGTGTCAACTTGTAAACTTCCTATTCTATTGAGGAATTAATAATTTCTCAATGATATGTTCCTTATTATAGTAAATCAGACACACATAGGTTTTAATCTGGGGTTACATTGTTTTTATCCAGGACTTCCCTGTCATTGACCTAAACGAGAACCAAGCCCAGCCCTACACAGTTAAATATGAACCATACCTTCAGAACTCAGGAAGGTCTGGAATTGAACTAAGTACAAGTAGATACATATAAATATAAAATAGCTGAGATAGTAAAAGTTAAACTGCAACTAACGCGTCATGTTTATAGACGCGAAGCAGGTTTTTAACGATTTTAACCGAGCGGTTAAATTCGCATTTTTCGTTTTTAACGAGTATTTAACCGCATTTTATGGTTATTACGGTTAAATACCACCGCTAGATGTCGCTAGCGGCTTGAAATGTGTATCACGAGTTGCGCGATGATGCGAGCTTCAACTGGCGGCAAGAGGACGGGAGGCGCGGTGGCGGGGGACGAAGTAGCGCGTGCCCAGCCGACACACGGCGGGCCGTGCGGCGGGCGATCGCGGCCAGTATAGCGAGAAGGAATGAGTAAGGCAGCCGACGTATGTTTAATTGATAGCATTCATGCTGAGTAAACTACTTCATTGAATTATTTAAGTACTAGCTTTTTCGGTTTTTCACAAATCCCGAAGGAATCATGGATTTCCGGTTCCCGTTGCCGCTCCTTTTTCCAACCTTTATACCTACTTTATATATAGGGTGCAGATCCATGTTGTTGGTACTCAAACTTTTTATTTTCGCAATATCTATGTGCTCCCGTGGTCAGATTTTTAAAAGCTTATATCTCCGAAACTATTGGGTGTAGCCCCATGTTGTTGGTACTCAAACTTCTTATTTTTGCAATGTCTATGTGCTCCCGTGGTCAGATTTTTAAAAGCTTATATCTCCGAAACTATAGGATGCAGCACCATGTTGTTGGTACTCAAACTTCTTATTTTTGCAATGTCTATGTGCTCCCGTGGTCAGATTTTTAAAAGCTTATATCTCCGAAACTATAGGGTGCAGCCCCATGTTGTTGGTACTCAAACTTCTTATTTTCGCGATGTCTATGTGCTCACGTGGTCAGATTTTTGAAAGCTTATATCTCCGAAACTATAGGCTGCAGTACCATGTTGTTGGTACTCAAACTTTTTATTTTTGCAATGTCTATGTGCTCCCGTGGTCAGATTTTTAAAAGCTTATATCTCCGAAACTATAGGATGCAGCACCATGTTGTTGGTACTCAAACTTCTTATTTTTGCAATGTCTATGTGCTCCCGTGGTCAGATTTTTAAAAGCTTATATCTCCGAAAGTATAGGGTGCAGCCCCATGTTGTTGGTACTCAAACTTCTTATTTTTGCGATGTCTATGTGCTCACGTGGTCAGATTTTTGAAAGCTTATATCTCCGAAACTATAGGCTGCAGTACCATGTTGTTGGTACTCAAACTTTTTATTTTTGCAATGTCTATGTGCTCCCGTGGTCAGATTTTTAAAAGCTTATATCTCCGAAACTATAGGGTGCAGCACCATGTTGTTGGTACTCAAACTTCTTATTTTCGCGATGTCTATGTGCTCACGTGGTCAGATTTTTGAAATCTTATATCTCCGAAACTATAGGCTGCAGTACCATGTTGTTGGTACTCAAACTTTTTATTTTTGCAATGTCTATGTGCTCCCGTGGTCAGATTTTTAAAAGCTTATATCTCCGAAACTATAGGGTGCAGCACCATGTTGTTGGTACTCAAACTTCTTATTTTTGCGATGTCTATGTGCTCCCATGGTCAGATTTTTTAAAGCTTATATCTCCGAAACTATAGGGTGCAGCCGGTACACAAGTAACTTAAATAATTTATTTTCAATCAGTCGAGCAGAGTTCAAATTATAATGGAAGTTACATAGCTACAAGTATAAATTAAAAATTTAAAAAATGTGACGGCGGCCATTTTGGATTTGCATAGTGCTATTCTGCTAGTCAAGCCCTTTCATTTGATACCCATATTAAGGGATTTATGAAAAAATATGTAATCTGCCATTTTGTAGCGGCGGCCATCTTGGATCGATTTTTATCAAACATAGCTAACAACACTCTCGACTAATTCATCTTTCATACAAAAAAAACCGCATTCAAATCGGTTCACCCGTTTGACACACACACACACACACACAAACACACACACACACACACACACACAAACACACACACACACACACAGACATAGTTCAAAAAACAAAATTTTAGCAACCTATAACTATCTATATAGAAAATCACAAAAAAAACAACTCTCTTAACCATTAACAAGGGCTATGGAATGGCTTGCACCGGTTTTTCTGCTTGTTTCACTCCTAGCGAACCATATTATACAGATTCTACAGTTCAGATTCAGTCAGATTCTAGTCAATACGTACTTTTTATATCTAGATAAAATTATGTAACGCTATTCAGGCTTACTTACCATTTATAAGTTACAGTTACCTACCTTTATTATATTTTATGTGTAGGCATTAAGGTAGGTACTATGTGTAAATAATATCTAAACAAAAAAAAATATTTTCCTTGTTTTATTATTTATCGGCAGTTGACAGTCGATATTAAATCGCTTTCCCAACACTAT
Source organism: Melanargia galathea (assembly GCA_920104075.1). NCBI lineage: Eukaryota > Metazoa > Arthropoda > Insecta > Lepidoptera > Nymphalidae > Melanargia > Melanargia galathea. The sequence continues at coordinate 6,612,075 of OV049862.1, read as the reverse complement.
TGTACTAGGAACTTTGAGTTTGTTCTAGAAAAAACCATTCAGATATCGCTGACTCTATCCCCGCAGTTCGCGCTCTCCGCTAACTTTGATGACCTAGTGACTATACTAAATTATCAACATGTGGTATCTAAGTAGGTGATCTGTGGTTTACGTTAAATTACTCATAATTAAAGAATTGGGTTATATGTATATTTCGCTTTAAATATTATTTATAATAACATCTAAAAATTAAATGAAATCTTTATATATATACAAGAAAAGATAGAAAAACTTTACCCTTTTTCGTTGTCGCAGTCGGGTATTTAACCGTTAAAAACTGCATTTTATGGTATTTAACCGTAAATTTGGTAAATTAACGGTATTTAACGGGGTTTTTACAACTATAGTCATGTTCCGGTACCCAATGAATGAATGAATCTGAAATTGTAGGTACCTACTTATATTATGCATGATAGCTTTCAAATGCAGTGGATGTCCATACCGGTATAGACCCTTCAACACTGGGAATCCAAAAACGGGATTGACAGGAATCAGGATAAATCCAAAATCATTATCAACTATAAATAGATCCACAGTGAAGCAAGTGGCTATTATTATTCTTCCCTCCAACTAAGCTTGTGTTTAAATAAAAGGTAGGAAGTCACAACAGATAAACGTCCACACTGCTGGACACAGATCTCGCCAAAGAACACGATCTTGTGCCGCTTGTATCCAGCGAAATCACAGCAACACTCGAGAGTCGAGATCATCCGCATGAGCTGACCTAGTGGGAGTTGAGATGAATTAGTACAATGATCTAATCTAAACCAACGATATTTTGAATTTCAACATACCTACCTACTGATACGCACTGTTGAGGAGTATTGAGGCTTCATTTCCACCTAACAGGCATAGAAGCGCTGAAATGACGTGGATGAAGCTGTAGACAAAATAAATGCGAGTGAAAACTAAAAAAGATTGATGGGATTAAGTTTAATGTGACATTCCACCTGCCTAAGCTATGTAGTGTAAGGTTACCTATAATTGTTACCTCATAATTATTATGACCCCAATTAATTATAATACCTACCTGACTATTTGGCTACCAGTTTCCAAGCGGAAATATTGCATAAAAACGGTGTGATGAAACCATGAAGTGATAAAACTAGAGACAAACAAGAAATAAAGTTCGTAAACTATGTAAAACCCGACCCCGACTACGCTTAGTAATTTATTGTGCAGAAAGCGCGCGGCAAGCAGCTGGTGGCGCCATCTATTGTCTATCCGAAACTAAACAATATTATAGTTTTGCCGCTCGGACTGTCTTCTACATAATCGCGATTCGCGTCTCAAGTTAACTAAATAGTGTGATTTGTGAAGCCAATTAAATATTTATAAGTAACCTATAATTTCATAGCCCGATTTCACAGATTCTACTAATCTGTGGCCCGATTTATTCGGAAAGAGAAATGTCGCATGCAAGTTGCAACGCGCCTGCGAATTATTGATTTATCAAGACGTTGGACTTGGTAGTAGTTTAGGTAGGTACTAGTTTGTGGTACTAGTTATTATTCTGTGGTAGTAGTGGAAAAAAAACTAAACTGTTCAACTCTAGTAAAGCTCCATCTTTGATAGTACCGCTAAACTACGGTGAAAGCAAGCTGCAAGGCGGTGCAAAATTATGCCATCTACCGGCAGTACTGTGAACTAGGTAGCTACTAGAAGGTTCAGAATTAAAGCAAAGTTTACACGAGAGATGGCGGTACTAACCTCGTTGCGATCATCTAAGCGATCATGAATTGCGATCATGAACTTATTATTATTATCTCTATGATTGCGATAGGTACTCTGTGACTTGGCGCTGTTTCTACTTGACAGTTGACAGTCGACTCTCGTTTTTGAATCTTTCGATGTTAATTAAGTAATTGTACTTTTTTCCAAGTCCCTTGAAAAACACTCCCAACATGCCCAACATTCAATAATTTGAAGTCTGGGCTTCCCTACTCTCTATAGTTTGAAATGTTTATCATGCACAGACCTGTCTATTGTTTACCTGTAAATTATGAGCATCGAACTATTACCTATGTATATGTATATTCTAAGATTATGAGATTAGAGATATGAAGCCAGGGTGGAAGCTCCCTAGGCCGGCACCCCCCCATAAGTCAGCACTTCGTTATATTTCTGTCGTTATTATTGTGCCATTTAGTCGCAATGGGTATTTTTTTCATTTAGTATTGCTCCAATGGGAAAATAGTTCTAAAATAAGGCAGCACTTTTTTGCACCCCTTTCCACCCCCTTTCCCTCAATTTTCGCTTAGAACGAGCGCGAGTGCGTAAATTGCTGAATTTCTTATAAAATTGCTACTTTCCGAGCGTCGTTTGGTAAGAAATAAATTACGTATTATAATATTTAAGACTTGTTGTTGCAATTTAATTTGTTTTGCATAATATTTGACATCATATTATAGTGATTTAATTCAATTATTTTGCGTATTTAAAAAAAAACAGGGGTGCCGGACTAAGGAAAACCAAGTAGTATGAGGTATCTGATGTCGGCAGGGGGTGCCGACTTAAGAATTTGGGTTATTCCTAAGGTCGGCCCTATTGAACAAACTTGATATTGTGGCCGATTCTGTTGTACACAATCTCTAAATCTAAACTAAAATGACAGGTCTAAATATATTCCCGTCTCTTTCACAATCCTCCCTGCTGAAAGGGATAGCACTATTTTTAAACCTGTCAATTTAGTTTAGGTTTAGAGATTGTGTACCTACAACAGAATCGGCCACATTATGGCCGATTCTGTTGTACACAATCTCTAAATCTAATCTAATCTAAAATTGAAAGTCCTATGGAAAAAAATTAAAGTGCAAAGGAGGATGGGCAAAGTGGTCTATCTACTCAACACAAATGAAACCTATTTCAATGAAAAGCTTATTTTTAGTACTTAATTTTATTATATGGAAGCAAAGCTGTAAGTCTTGGGGTTCAAGAGATTTTCGAGAAAAACATAATGCAGCCCCTTACCTTATTTTCTGTTTTATGACCGCAAGATATAGAAGCATTAGGCTATGAAGGACATAATATGCCACCTAGTAACGATAGGAATAGTTCGCAGCTTTCTAACGATGAAGCTAATAATCACACGAGTAGATAGGTACAGAGGGGAAGCTTCTACAAGCGGCCCGCTGTAGGTACACGCACACATATGCGCACGTTTGTCATCCAACTGAGCTGGTTGGAGGTTAGACGCGGGCATCGATGTAGTTCTAATACATACATCGATGGACGCGGGCGTCCGTGAACCGTTGGTGATTGTTTGTGTGAGTGTACCTACAGCGAAACGTTTGTATGAAGCTTTCCCTCTGTACCTATGTACTTGTGTGCTAATAATCTCGACTTATTACTATTATTAGTTATGTTGGGCCCGACATTAGGCCGGTTTTGTCCCCCCTGCTTCCCACTTGACCAATGTATTTAATTCTAGACGCTACGCCACCACCACCTACAGCCTTTAAACGTCCCACTGCTGAGCACAGGCCTCCTCTCTCATAGGAGAGGGATTTAGAGCTTAAACCCGCCACGCTGCTCCAATGTAGGTTGGTGGGCTTTAACGATTATTGACACATGATAGTAATAATAACCGGGGCCGACTGCCTAACGTGCTCTCTGAGGCACGGGGGTGAAACAGCGCCAACTACCAACTCCGAGCTGGCACTGAGAATTTCTTGACAGAAAAACCCAATACCTAACAATTATTTGCCTGACCCGGGAATCGAACCCGGGACCTCGTGATCTGCAGTCGATTATGCTAACCATTAGACCTAAGAGGCAGTTTAACGTAGAACGCTACGCACTATTAAATAAATTCATAGTAGAATTACTAATATAGAGTATTTTTAAAACATTTATTTTTTTGTGAATGTTGAAAAACTCCCATATATTTTGGCATAAACGCTATACGTAATTTGATTAACTACTTATTAGCTTCTTATTTCCATAGAGGGCGTTTGTGTTGATTAGGTAGACCAACGTTCATACATTTTTGCCCATCCTCCTTTGTAGGTAATAAAAAGATCTACAACTTTTGTATTCACACTTTTTTCACATAACCTCAAAATTTTTGTGAAAAGTTCAAAAAACCAAGTTTTTGGTTTTTTATTTTTATCTTTTACAATAATTTTTTTTTTCACGGAATTTGGTGAAAACTTACCTTTTTATGTCCCAAATACACTGTAATTTATTTGATTTGAAATATTTAGTTTTTCTCCTTATTTTTGACTTAATATCGAAAAAGCACTCTAATTTTCAGTTGAAAATTCACCCGTCAAAATATCAACTTTTATCAAAAAGTAGGTGTGCGTTCTTTTCGTTGAAATCTCTACTTTCCGATGGTATAAAAATATATATATATATATTACTATAGTAAATCTTCTCAGAAAATGAAAAATCCAGAATTCGAATTTTTTTAATCTTGTACTTTTTTATCATTCAATTTTAATTTTTTAGGTTATGTTACGTTAAGCATGTTATTTTTTTAAAGAAAATATTACTAACATAATATTACTTTTTTATATTAAGTCAAAATAAAGAGAAAAACTAAATATTATATATAATATATATATATATATTTGATTTTTACCCATAGGACTTGTAGTTTTGCCGGAAATCGAGATAAACCGTTTTTTACCCTTAAAACTCCCACCGCCCCCTTTTTCCCGAGCTCAGATCACCCGTAAATTATTTTTCCTTTTATTTTTATAATATTCTCCTCCTTCTCCAATGGGTTTCATCCTACTGTGATTTTCTTTGGTTTCAAAAATTATCGAGACTGGTCTATAAAGTGAGTCACAAGCATTGATGTAAATACGAAGTAATATATAAGTCAATGGTCACAAGTGACGTTTTCTTCTCAGGTCTCACCACTATCGAAAATTCATTGGGCAATGACAGACTGAAGACATTTACTCAACCGAAAATTAGGGAATCTTGGTTAATTAAACTCTTGTTATTTTGAACTCTTGGTAGGTAATTTGAAATTTTTCTCTGGTCCCTTGAGTTTCAAATTATCGAGAGTTGACTGTACTTACAATTACATTACTGCATGAGACAGGGAGGTAATAATTTAAGCGTTTTCTGGTCGAATGTGAGTTAGACGGCCGAGCTTTGGCGAGGACGTCTATAACACGAGGCCAAAAAGGCACTCCCGAGTCCCGGTCGAGGCATGTAGAATGTAGATACATACCTACTACCTACTTACTGCTTTTCGAAAAAATGAAACAAGTAAATTAGGTATTTAAAAAATACATTTCCTGATCAGCTTGCGGCTTGCCGCTTGTTTATCCGTCTTCCGTTTGATGAACTCTTCATAGTCACGCATAAGTTTCTTTCCTTGGATTGGCAGAAGCAAATTATTTTTTTGCTACTTAAGTCGGCCCCCGCTCTCACATTAGGACTGGGTGCATTCAAATTCCATACTATCCTCACTTAAACTCATTTTATCTAGTAGGTAACTTGTTTATTATATAATTTAAAACGAACAGTCAATTCGCGCCAAAATAATATGATGACAAAAAATTATAACTTAATTTTTGCTGCTCCGCCACGTGCACAATCAATGGACAAAATAATGTGTTTAAAAACCGCAAAGTTATTATAGTAATTTTTTTCCACGTTCATTTGAAACAAGGTATTTTTAACCCCCGACTCAAAAAAGGGGTTTCTTAAATAAGTTTGACCGCTATGTGTGTGTGTCTGTCTGTGGCACCCTAGCTCTAAACGGGTGAACCGATTTGAATGCGGTTTTTTTTTAAAGGTGACATGATCGAGAGCACTGAATAGATAAATACTTAAGTAAGGTAAGTAAATAACCTTATTTATCTACTAGATGATGCCCACGGCTTCGCCCGTGAGGTTTGTAAAAATCTCGTGGGAACTTTGATTTTCCAGAACAAAAAGTAGCCTATCTGTAGTAAGTAGGAACCCGTCCACAAAACGGAAAAATTCCGTGGGATCCTTACGATTTCGGAATGGAATTCCTTACAGCATCAGGGTTGAGGAGTTGGACATGTACCTACTCGAGGTCATTCAACAATAAAGTCTTTAATTGGTATCCCCAATATCAATTTAAATAACCGACAGTGCCTAAATCCCATTAGTGTTGGGGATCAGATCCCCTACAGCATCAGGATTGAGGAGTTGGAATCCAAATTTTTTGTAGGACAGTGTCGCAATGTTTCTCTATCGATTAAAAAAAAATTACGCAAATCGGTTCAGAAATCTCGGAGATATCGGTGTACATAGGTAGAAAAACACAACTCCTCCTTAGAGAGAGCGCTCACGGAGCGGTTCGCACCCGCGCCCGCCGCGGTTGCGGGCCCGCAATACTCGAAATTCATACAAATGTCGAGTGCAAAACTCACGACGCGATTTACTCCCGCAGAGTTGGCGGTTGCTCGCGGCTCCCGCAGAAGGCGGGCAGCGGGCGCCCGCGAGCTTTGCGGGAGGCGCCCGCAAGCTCTGCGGTTTTTTGGCGGGCGCGATCCCATTTTTCTTATAGGAGCTGGCGAACAAAACGGTATAGTTGCATCAAACTAAAGAGTAAGAGTCTTTATTTGCAAAAATGTGGTACAAATATTATGGATCTTAAAGCTTATTGTCTTCCAACACATTTAACTAATAAAATAGTGTGCAAATTGAATTATTGATTTTAAGACTAAACAAAATGACGTAAGTAGCATACATGTCAACGTTCTAAAGATATAAATATAAAATTAATTGCAATAAATAGAATTTATGTCATACCTATATTCTTTTAAATTGTAAAAACATTTCTCCATGAGCCAGTTCTTTAGTTTTACTTTAAAAGTTTGAAGAGGCATGGCCTGTATTGATTCAGGTAACCTATTAATTATTAAATATTAATATTAAACTGAATGACATACTTACAGTGAGCTTTGGCGTGGATTTTTATTTACCCATATGTAGTTTGTGACTTTATTGAACATAATAATATGTTAAATTCAGTTTGCTATCTCATATAAGTTAACGGAAGCAATAATTAATTAATATTGCAAGCAATAACTTGTTTGTGTAAACACATAACTCCAGAAGCAGACTATCAATTAATATTAAAACTAAATCAAACTATTATTAAAATATCTGCGTTTATCACCCGCACATAACTCAATTTATATCAACTCAGAGATTAGTTTAACTGAGATCTATTTTCAAATATATTACCTTAATATATATATAGCTGCTCGTGCTGATTCATTGACTGACTCACTGATTGATCACCCCTCCTGTAAAATTTTGTATGAAATTTTTTTTTTTCATAAATGGTTTCGTATAGAGGATGAAAATTCATTCAGAACAAAAATATGGAGAGAGCTGATGATTGAGGATTTCAGAGACGAGCGAATGGCACGCTTAAGGTATTGAAGATAGGTGGGGGGTGCTCGAGCAAATGTCACTCGAAACGTCACCCAATTGGCAGTGAGCTGAAAAAAAATTCAAAATGGCGAAAAAAAAGATGGCCGCCATACAAATTTCGTCGGTGTCCATCTCGGAGGGTATAAAAGATGGAAGAGTGGTTTCTTCGCAAAAGATGATCAGGATCCAAAGATCTACCCGATGAATAGAAAAAAAATTCAAAATGGCGGAATTTATTTTTCCATAGAAAATGTATGGCGAATATTGAAGAGACTACAAGTTGTAAACTTTGCAAGGCTTTGATGCGGTTCTTTGGAGAACTCTCAATGAAGAATATGGGAAGACATGATGATTGAGGGTTTGGAAGATGGTTGAGGATCCTGGGCAAGGTATGGCAGATAGATGGGAGGTGCTCAAACAAAAATTACTCAAAACCTCATCCAATTGGCACTGAGCTGAAAAAAATAATAAAAAATGGCGGATTCAAGATGGCGGCTATACAAATTTCGTCGGTGTCTATCTTACCAAGTATACAAGATGTAAGAGTGGTTTCGTGGCAAAAGATGATCAATACTAAAGATCTACTTGAAGAGCAGAATGATTCGAAGAAAAAATATGGAGAGTGATAATGATCGAGGATTAGGAATAGGGGAGAGATAGGTGGAGGCTGCTCAAACCAAAATACCCGAAAGCGAAACCTCGCGGTCCGCTTGCGGGCCGCGCACCCACGCGCCCTACTAGTATATATATATAAAGCTACTTGAAGTTACGTACTGATCACCTCTCCTGAACAATTTTGTATGGGACTTTTTCACCATATTTTCCGTGTGTGTAAAATTCAAAAATTTAAGGTCTACAAAATTATAGAGAGAGCTGGACGTGGAAAACTGACTAGGGTGCCCTAAGGGATCTCGAAAACTATCAGTCGGAAAGGTACCGGTCCCGAAACAAAAAATTTTCAAAACCTTGGGCAATTGGGTGAACCGGTGAAAAAAATATGGCCACCATACAAAAAAAATTTCGTCTCCATACAAAAAATTTCCTAATTTTCAAGAGGCTCTCCAGAACAATTTTGTATGGAACTTTTTTCCCTTCACTACTTATGTGCGTAGAACTTATGGGTCTTCCTTCAGAAAATTATGAAACGTCATGAATGTGGAAAATTTACCAGAGTACCTCATGGGTCCTCCAAAACTACCAGTCATACAGGCATGGTCCCAAACAAATGTTATTAAAGACCTTAGGCCATTAGGTGAACCGGTGAAAAAAAGATGGCCGCCGAACAAAAAAAAATTTTCTCCATACAAATTTTTTGGGTTCTTTTCAAGAGGCTTCTCAGAACAATTTTGTATGGAACCTTTTCCCTTAACTATTTATATATGTCGTACTTATGGGTCTTCCTTCAGAAAATTATGAAACGTCATGAATGTGGAAAATTTACCAGAGTACCTCATGGGTCCTCGAAAACTACCAGTCATACAGGCATGGTCCCAAACAAATGTTGTTTAAGACCTTGGGCCATTGGGTGAACGGGTAAAAAAAAGATGGCCACCGAACAAAAAAAAATCTCTCCATACAAATTTTTGGGTTCTTTTTTAAGAGGCTCTCTTAGACATTTTTGTATAAAACTTTTTCCCCCCAATACACGTATAAGTAAATAGAACTAAAAGATTTTTTTTTTTCCACAAAAATTACAAAACGTAGTGAATGAGGAAAAATTACCAGAGTACCCTAACGGCCCTCAAAAACTATCAATCATAGAGACATGGTCCTGAAACTAAAAATGTTCAAGACCTTAGGCCCTTTAGTGAGCCAGTAAAAAAAAGATAGTCCATACAAAATTTCTTTTTAATTTTCAAGTGGCTCTCCAGAACATTTTCGTATAGATCTTTTTTTCCCCACTAAACGCATGCATAGAACTCATTAGTGTCCTTTCAGAAAAGATACAAAGCGTGATACCAATATTTCTTTCTATCTTTCAAGAGACTCTCCAGAATATTCTGGTATTTGGTATGGCGTCCCATTTCTTTATTTTACGAATATTGAAGAGACCACAAGGCCCGCGAGCTGCTTGCAGCTCGCGCACCGAGCGCAACACTAGTTTTATATATAATTAATTAATTACACTCAGCCAAGTCCAAAATGGCAGCATTTATTCGATGAGGGTGTGATTGCTATCGCAGCCCTCAATCAAATATCACGACCTAGACGCTGAAGCATCTAATAGTCGGTTGAGTCTTTGGAGGAGACTCAATTCATGGCTTCGAATTACCCGTATTTATACCAATAATTCAAGATGGCGGTTCGGCGCCACTGAATGAATCAAATGTCAGTTAATTCTAACCTATTTCAATTATGAAATTAATAATTCGTAAACCATTTCTAAAAATTCTAATTAATTTTCAACAATAATCTATCATTTGTAAGTCAGTCTGACATTTGTAAGTTAGTTTAGGCCAATTTCAACATAAATTGTTTAAAAACTTTATTAGTGAATAAAGTTTTTAAATGATAAACTTTTTAATTAAAAAAAAATTCTTAGTAAAAAAAAAAACAAATTTTTCTTCTGAAAAAGAAATACATAATCATTTTGATTGACATCTTACAAAGTATGGAAATTAATCCATTTTGAACGAAAACGTGCTCGATTATTCAAATCTTTCGAAACTTTATTGTAATTATGCCGTTATGATCGAAACCACGACCTATGGATGCAATTTTGATACAGTTGCGGGCCGTTTTAAGTAAAATTAAGTTGATATTCTTATTCAGCAAGCCAAAGACCATCGGATTAAAAAATATAACATTTTGTTCGCCAGCTCTTCATATATAACTATAACCGCCGGTCTTGCGGGCGTCGCCCGCCAACTCGGCGGGCGACGCCCGCAGCCGCGGCGGCTGCGGTCCCGCAAAAACAAGCGGGCTCGTGAGCGCGCTCTCTCTAACCTCTCTCCCGCAGCCGCGGCGGGCGCGATTCCAAACCGCTCCGTGAGCGCTCTCCGTTACTCCCTGGTTAATTCTCTACTTGTATGTGAAAGTCCCGTCAAAATCGGTTCAGCCGTTCCAAAGATTAGCCCGTTCAAACAGACAGCCAGACAGACAGACAGACAGACAGACAGACAAAAATTTTAAAAACGTGTGATTCGGTTATAGTATCGTTCAAATAACCATATGAGCTTAATATGAGGTACCTAGTTATTTCGATATTACAGACAGACACTTCAATTTTATTTATTAGTATAGATATAGATTCAGTGATCGAGAGTGTTCTTAGCAATGATTCAAGAAAATCTGTTCAGCCGTTCGAAGATCATTCTTCTAATTTAATTCACACTTGTAATTATTAATTTTATTGTTAGGTCCTTACATTTCGAATCAAAATAAGTAATCTTAAAGTACCTATCAGATTTATATTAAATCCGGATATCCTTCAACATGAATAAGTTGAAAATGATCCAAGCAAGGGCGATATTACCGCGGCTTCCTACATCATTGGTATTCATGCAGGTGCGATCAGAATCACGGGCTTATTACCTACATGTGGGTAGAAATTTAATAGTAGGCCTAAGGCCGCTATCCTACTGGCGTTTTGCGAGCGTTGGCGTTTCTCCAACGTCTGCGCAGCGACAACGTCGCATTGACGCGACGTCAACGTTGAGAGTGTCCAATATTAGGGGAGCCCAAGAGGGAATTTTCGGATTTACTCGAGCGCGTCAGATTAAGATAAGAGAGGCGAGGCATCTTGCATCCTGCTGAGTACCCTCTACCATATATAAGCCCTTTAAATAGAGCCGCGCGCAAAATAAAAAAAATTATGGCATAAATACTCAAAAACGTCAGATTAAGATACGGTGGGTTAATTACGAGCTAAGAAAAGTATATTTAGAAAATCAGACTATTTGAACGCAACGTACGAGAATGGGAGCGTTACAAAGTTGCAAAAAAATTGTCATCTTGACCTTCTCGAATCTCGAGGGAGGTATAATTTTTTTCTATTTTGAAGAAAATGATACAAAAATAACAAAAAAATATAATCAGCCGATTTTCACAAGCCAAAGTTATAAAAATCGTCTAGTGAAGATGAGAGCGTGCATCTAGAAGCTTTCCGCACCACTAAAATGGAAAACCTTATATTTAACCTTTTATTCTTCCTATCAACTAATCTATAAAATCTACTAGGTCCCGCCGACGCTCGAGTAAATACACATTTAGCATCCTCGGCTCCGCTACTATAATGGCAATCGTTCACGCTTCGACTTCGCAACGTCAACCCAACGTTAACGTCGCGACAACGCTGTGCAGACGTTGGAGAGACGCCAACGCTCGCAAAACGCCAGTGGGATAGGGGTCTAAATACAATTGAATGAGCGTCATTTCGCCTACAGGCTAAGACCACTAAATATGTAGATACTAATGATCTAATAACTAATGCTACTTAGACTATATTAATTTACTAGATGATGCCCACGGCTTCGCCCGTGTGTATTTAGGTTTGTAAAAATCTTGTGGGAACTTTGATTTTCCAGAACAAAAAGTAGCCTATCTGTAGTAAGTAGTAACCCGTCCACAAAACGGAAAAATTCCGTGGGATCCTTACGATTTCGGAATGCAATTCCTTACAGCATCAGGGTTGAGGAGTTGGACATGTACCTACTCGAG